>CM043326.1:36664049-37264049 GCA_023736055.1 Quercus glauca | reverse complement strand
GGATTCTTGATCTCTCTATTATATATACCGTTTAACACAAACCTAATATATATATTTATATATATGTTACAAGCCGGCAATTACTAGGAATTATATTCCTAGTCGAATTCGGTCATACTTGACCGACATACAAATAGTGAGCTTGTGGGCTTCAATGGCAATTCAAGCCACCCACGTCAACAAAAAGAAGGTATAAAACTTTTTAAAAATTTTGTGCATATTGTCGTATTTTTCATTAGTTTAAAATTAACTTATTTTCTCATTTTAATCTAGGCGATCAAATAGCCTATTTGAATTTTGAATATCAAAATTAATCTTTTAAATGAATAGATTAACAACTATTTATTAACTAGTCGCTGACCCGTACGATGCACGGGCTAGTTGAATAAAAAGATAATTAATCAACCACATGGTAAATAAATAAATAATAAAAAATAAAACTAAAAGAACCAATAAGAGACTAATTTGTTCATCAAGTAATCAACCTAAGTGGCATCATAGCTCACGTACAAAACTATTAATCTATTGTCAAGGGGTCAAATGACAATGTGGAAAACATTTCATAAATAACTTATTGATAACAGGTATAGAGAGAGGACTTTCATAAATCTTCAATGGAATTTGAGTCAACATCTCATTGCAAATGTAATGTAGCTCTATATTAAAACTAAAAGTAAAGTTTCAATCATTCTCTTTCTATAAAACATTATCGAAACTATATGTAGTTTACCTCGGTTTCAAATAAAAATTACTTGAAGAAACAACTATTTTGAATCATTATCTGAAAAAGGAGTGACATAAAAAACTAAAATAAGATGAAATTCCTCAAACATATTTCAGCATCAATGTCCAAGTTGAGCTCTACGTATAGCAACCAATTAGTCACTCCAATTGAAAGCACAATGTTTGAAAGAATCTGCCATGTATCTTACTCACTCACAATTTTCATCCACCTCCCTAGATCACTAAACTATACATCTAACTACCTTAACTTCAATATTGAATACAAAGACAAAGCCAAAATGTCTCATAAGAAAATGCATACAATAAAGAGCCTTGAAGTCAATTACATCCTCTAAATTACTTTGTATAAGAACAATCTAATTTATTCTATATATAAAAATAAATAAAAAATAAAATAAAAAACCATTGAATAGTCTTTCTTAGTCCATTAGCAACAGAAAACTATTGAAGCAGTTATTATTAACCATAAAATAAAATAAAATTAAAAAAAAAAAAAAACTATTGAATGTGTTAAAAAAATTAGCCTACATATTAATATATTGTATACCTGAGCTTTCCTAGTCCATTGGCACTTGGCTGACAAACACAATCCAATCCAAACTTGAACTATGCTTAATGTCAAAATACTATCTTTATAAGCCATGCATCCAAACCCACTATCTTTATCAAAAGGAAAAAAGTAGAAGACAACTAAATCCTCATGTTCTCCAAATCAAAATTCACATATAGACTATTTCCCTAATAATATGCACGTTGTAGTATCATAATAGGTCCAGCTGATCATTTGCCACATAACATTTAGTCCCCACCAAAACTTCCAACACCTTTTAAGCCTTAATAATGAATCTAATAAGGGAGAAACTATTGTATAACATGTTCATGCTGATGAACAGTGGTAACAACAAAAAACAGAAACAACAACAAAGAACTAAAGGAAGCAAGGGACTATTCTAAGAGAAAAAAGGATTTGGCAAGCTCTTTCACTGTGATGTTCTTGAAGTATTCACTAACATAGCAGCATCAACAATTAAATGTGATGAGTCTATAAACCAAAACATTTATATCATACTGCTACTTTGCACATAAATCTTTTTAATTACAAATAATTTCTTGCACAAAAATATCACTAAAAGTACTTAATCTCAACATGAATCTCCATGTAATATAGCAAAGAAACCATTAGTAGATTATCTAGTCCTCTCCAACTATCTTATGGATCTGTGCATTTACATTACAAATCCTTTAACTTCCCTTTATGTTGTAAACTTGTAGTTGTTTCTTTCTGCACCTAATCATACCCAACATATAAAATGGAAATTTGACTTTATGTTTCTGTTGTATTAAAATCTACCTACAAATCACTCTAAGACAATTCCTCTATTCATGTCAAGGATTTTATGAATAGTTTGCAATTATAACACCTCATATTTCTAGCTAACTAATTTGTAAAATTAATTTTTATCAACTTAATGTGTCCATTGCGTTCATAGTTGTGACTAAGAAATAGAGAGTACTAAATAGTTGAATCCATTTCTCTGCAATCTCTCTAATATCCTTGTAACCATCTGACTTCTACATGGAAATCCACACATAAACCTCTTGTCAATTAATTGATTTACCTAATAAAAATTGGGGGTTTTGAGAACATTTCATAGAGATCCTAATCCTTCCTAGTTTTTGAAAGGTATCAAAAATAATGCATTGAGATACTAAAAACAAAAGGCACAATATTATAGCAAGTAAATTGACCTTCCTCACTATAGTGAAAAAAGCATCCCATGTTCCAAAATAATGCAATCCTAGACAATAATTTTCCTTCAGATTATTGTTCAATTTTGACAATTTGCAATCCACACAATGAAATAAAAATAAATAAATAAAATAAGAAAGCACCATTAAATAGTAAACAATCAAGTTGCATCTCTCTTCAATAACTACTTAAAACCTAAAAGATAGAACAGCAAGGAAAAAAGGAAGAGTTTTTAGGTTTCCTCTATTTTTTAGACAGCTTGTCATAGTTTTTGAGTGGTGCGTTGGCTAGGTCCAAGGCAACCTCCATATACAGTTTATAGAAGAAAAATAAAGGCAAGAGAGATAGAGAAAGGGACTACCTTCAATGGCTTTCAAATCTGGTAGATATTCATCAAAAACACAACCTCTTTATTGTACTTTGGTTCAGTTGCCTCAGTTTCTACACATAAATCAACTGCACTCAATTTGCATAGAGTACAAAATGTAAATATTTTGTACTCTAAATGGCACAATGGATTCTGCACAGTGACCTTGCCTAATCATATCAAAATATGCCCAAAGGATCCAAAAGCCAAGACAGTATTTAAATTAAAAACTTTCACCCTTGACCTTAACACTGCTTGCCATATAAATCAATTTGCTTTTTTCAAATGAAAATCCCAAATTAACATAAAGCACAATCTTCTAGTCATTTGATTTAGATTTAGAAAGCAAGTATTCTATTGCAATGATCATTATAACTTATTCAACAAATTTTAACACCTTTAAATTTAAAGCAACAAAATTAAATAACAATTAATTTGCATTTGTCAAATGACTACACTACAACATTCAAGCTTCAACTACAGACTTTAACAGTGATCAAGGATAAACAATCTAAACCTAAGAAACAAAGCAAAAACCGTTTAAAAAAAATAAAAATAAAAATAAAAATAAAAATAAAAACCTAAAACACATAGGTCTGCCAGCATATCCTAACCCAAATTCCTTTACAACACAAAATCCTCCAGTCTAAGCATGCTCACCATCAAAGAGCCCCAGACATTTGAGGGAGACTATCAAACCAATACCAAAAAACCCTTTCAATTATTTTTTCGCCTTTTCTGCTTCTTGGTGTTGTAGATGTCTTCTATCATGCTTTGCTTTTTCTCATCATTCAACCTTAATTAAAGTCAGTAACCCAAATAGTATTAATAATTGATAAAAGTTTTTAAATAATAATAACTTATATAAGTCAAAAGTCCTAAATTACAAAATTTTTAAAATAAGAATATAGTTCCTGTAATCTAGATTCAGTGTACTAAAAATACTGAATATTCAACAAAGCAACCATAATATACATAACCATAAAAAATAATACTCAGTACTCAGAAGACACAACAACAATAGCCAATAATAACCAAAAAAAAAAAACAATTTCAATAATACAAAGCCAAGAATAGCCAATAAATATTATAAAATGATATTTATAATACAAAACTATTTCTATATTTAAGCGTGATTGGAATACAAAACGTGATGGGGCTAGGAAAACAATTAGTATTAAAGTGGGTTGTGCCTAGAAACATAAATTTTAAACAAATTACCTTGAAATTTGCTGGCAGTGACGATCTTCAGAGAAAATTGCAAATGGGTATGTTCAAAGTTGAGGCTTTGGTTGATTTTGGAACTTGATAAACGGAGAGGCTGAGAAAAGGAGGGTGTGGGATTTGAAAATTTAAAGCAACGCAAATCAAGATTAATAACAAAATCAAAAACCAAACCTAACATACCATATCATCCCCCCAACAACCAGATGATTCTGGCAAAAACCCATTAAGAGAAATAACTGTAGCCTTTCTCCAACGGAATCGTTTTAGTCTCTAAAACTTGATTTTCCCAATGTCCCATGAGAGGCAGTCTCTTAGATCTGATTGGCGTTTGGGTTTTGGGGAAGGAGAAGGGTAGAGAGATAGAGAAAGAGAGAGAAGGGTATAGGTCTTGCAGTGTTTGTTGGGCTGAGTTTGCGTTTGAAAGAGAGACAGAGACTGAGAAATAGGTTTTTGTATCAGGTATTGTTTAGGAGTTGAAGATTATCGGGCTTGTTTTGGGAAGAAATAGTAATTAGGTTAGAAATAGTTACGGTGTTTAGGGTTTTATTTTTATTTTTTTAATAGTTTTATTTTTTGGTTTTATTTTTTTTAATAATTTTATTTTTTTAAATAATGCTGACGTGAAAAAATGTGGGAGTTTCAAAAGTTTCGGTTATATATATATATATATATAAATTATTTCTGTTTATATTAATTATTTTTATAAAATATATACTTATAATTAGCTATTGACTAAAGGCAAAAATGTGTATAATACTGATTATAGTTTATATTCACATAATATTTTGACACGAACTATTAATCTACACAAAACACAGAAAACAAATTATAGTTTACGTTCGCATTAAATTTTGTATGTCAATTAATATATTCTATTTAGTTATTTGTTTTGCTATTTATTACTTAACCCTTTTAGAATTAATTTTGTTTTCAATCTTCTATTTTAATCTTACCTGAATAAATCCTAACTTCACGGCTACTTTGATCTTTTGATAGGTTCTCTAGTGTTACTTCTGCCAAATAATTACCAGTAGGACAAGATGGTACAGAGTTATTATGCTGTACCCAAAACAGATCAAACCCATCACCCATGTCTTTTTTAGGGGTTGCAGTGTTTTTTGGTTAAAACAGTCTATATGTGATGGTTTTGGAATGGAGCAATATTGTAGCTTTTGAAGATTGAAGAATCATACTGTTCAAATTGTAGATTCCAATGAACCTAATTGAGGTTTTTGTAGTTCTCGCTTGAAAAAAAAATTGGATGGCAATGAAAATAAAATTATCTTAAACTGTTGTTACTTGTAGGAGATAAGTAATAAAAACAAAAACAAAAAAAACAAAAAAAAACAAAAATCGTTAAAGAAAATATTCTATCACAAAAATTCTCCAAAAAGATTAAAAAGGAAAAGCAAAATTGGGTTGTCTAAGTTTACTTTGATATAGAGGACAACATACACACACAGTACTAGTGAGTGTAACAAGTCTTGAGTGAGTTTCTTCATGCGGGATGTGTGTGCATACTGGGCCATATTATGTGGACAGCCATTTACTCTTTGGCATGTGCTTCAACAGCTCTTTGCCCGCAAATGAGCTTCTGGATAACCCTATTCTACTCCTATATATATCAACCTTCCCATGGATTTTAAGCTAAGTTTGTGGCATTCTAACACATATTACCATGGCTACATGCAAAGTTGTTAGTGTTTTTCTCTTTCTGTTACTGGCTTTAGGCATTTGTTCTGCAACTAGAGCCCTACTTGAAAATGTTTCTGGAGGTTATGGTGAAGTTGTAGGGGGGCATGGCGTTGTTGGCTACGGAAGTGGTGTTGGTGCTGGTAGTGGAGTGGGCTATGGAGCCGTTGGGGGACATGGTAGAGGATATGGTGGTGGTGGAGCTAGTTATGGTGCAGGAGGAGCTGGATATGGAAGTGGTGGTGCTTGATATGGAGCTGGTGGTGAACATGGAGCAGGATATGGTGGTGGAGGAGGAAACGGAGGTCACGGTGGTGGTTATGGTGCCAGAGGAGAGCATGGGGCTAGCTATGGAGGGGGAGTTCGTGGCAGGAGCAGTGGCCGCGGTGGTGCAGGCTATGATGCTAGTGGAGCACATGTTGCTGGTTATGGCAATAGAGGCCCTGACTGCGGTGAGAAAGGTTGTATTGGTAGTCCTAATAATGATGCAAGATATGGTACTAAAGTTGAACATGGCTGTGGTGATGGTGGTTGTCATGGTAGTAATAATAGTGGCAGCTATGGTTCCGAAGGGGAACATGGAGCAAGATATGGAGGAGGTGCTGGGAGTGGCGAAGGTGGCGGGCATGGTGGCTATATCCCTTGAAAATACAACCATATGACACTTCCTCTAAACGAAACTTTTTTTTTTTTGGTTGAGAAAGCTCGAAACCAAACTTCTTGCCCATGATATTCATAAATAAGGTTAATTTGGGAAGAAGGGAGCTTATAACTTCTTCTTTGTAATGAATAAAAGGGAGTTTATAAGTTATATAACTAAGTATTGAAATATGCTATATGGATGATACGTTGTAACACATGTTTAATACAATAAGTTTATAAAATACACCCAAAAAAAATACAATTGTGAAGTTGGCAAAATAGTTATTGACAAGTAAAAAAATAATGGAAGTGGGTCAAAAAAATAATTAATAAAAACTTTTCATATCAACCGTCGTAAAAAAATTATAAGAAAATTGCTGTGTTTATAGTATTATTCTGTTTAATATCCTATTCTTGATTATATTTTCACTTAATTATATGGTTCATAATATTCAAATTATTAGAATTCTAAGATAATTCTCATTCCTAAATGGGTTTGGCTACAATTTACAGAGTTACGTCATCACGTGCATGAAAATAATATAACAGGCTGATTGACATGGAATTACGTAATGTTTTGATCAAATCAAACTCAAAAAAGCATAATCGCTTCAGAATTTTCATAATTTTGTGGTTTGTGACTCCATTGGATCCTAGCTGACGTTTTCACTGATTAATTAACTAATAATAATGGGCTTTGCTCTACATTTTGTAATTAGTGCTAAATGCAAAAATTATTATTTTTATCACAAGATGTTAAAATTATTACCAATTTTATTATAAAATGTTTACAAACCAACATAATAATGATGTGAATTTTTCCTCTCAAAAACACAAAAAAAGAATGATATGATTTATTGATTTGTGTCTTGATATTTTGCGCCACATAGAATAAAGGTCGTGCTGGGCACGTAACCGACTCCAAAGTGGAAAACTTTGGTTAGCAAACCTTAAAGCTAATTAATATGGAAAATGCTAAAATCACAAAAAAAATTTACAAATTACTGATATCGTGAATGATTATTGGTTAATAAAAAAGATATATTAGTGATGGGACCAAATGAAAGCCAATATGAATTTGCCACATCAATAATTTGCAAAAATATTATAAAATAATTTGTTACTATAATATTACTCAATTAATATATACATATAGATATACACATATATGAGATGTTTTGGTCATTCTTTAGTGCCGAGGCTTTTCTCTCTTTAACAGAGAATGCCGCAACTTGGGTTAATAGAATAGATTTTCTCTATCCTTTCTTTTTTAAGAGTTCAAAATCGGTGGCATTGTTTTAGAGAAATTCAAGTTTCTCGTTGGATGTATTTTGGCTTTGGAATTTGTGAGTTTTTGGGTATTGTTGTTATAATTCTCTTATTTTCTTTGTGAAACTTTCTCCTCAACACAGCTCGTGGATGTAGGTCTAAGTCTGAATTACGTAAATCTTTGTATTCTTTGTGTGATTGTATTTTTTATTATTATTTCTATTTCTATTTTGCATAAACACTATTATTTGGTGACACACATAACAAATAAGTGTCATTTGCATAAACCCATTATCATTTTTACATAGAGTTGCCACTTATTTTTAATTAAATAGAAAAATAAGAAACCATATGAAAAATACATCATTTTTATTGATATAGTTGAATGTACATCATATGAAAAATAACTAGAACATTACATGACTTTGGTCCTAAATACAATCTAAGAAAATCACATGACTTTTATCCTAGTTACAATCTAGAAAATGAAAATTGCATTGAAAAGCATTAATCTACAATCACTTGATCCATGTTCAAAGGCTAAGTTACAAGATAAGGTGTTAGGCACCTAAATTGCCTGACGAAACTAGTCTTCTAAACTAAGGTGGCCAATGGTCATGTTACATCATCCAAGCAAATAACATTTCATAGCATCAAGGAGCATATTATCCAAGATTGAAATGAGTGATTGTGTGTGCATGGTGAAAAACACTAGTTTAAGCATACCATCACATTTGAAAGGATTAAAAATTAAAGCATAGTGATGTGTGCTAGGTGCAATCCCTAATTCTAAGCATGTGATCATAGTTCTTGAATTAGAAGCATGGTGTTCATCCTTGTTATTAATATCGTATCGTTTTAGCTAGAATGGTTGGAAAATCTCGTATCGATATGCAAACTAGAGTGAGAACCCACCATGTTCCACCTCGGATAATATTTCAGCCTATTTTAGTGCGTTTCAAACATTCTAGGTGATAGGCCACAAACTGAATGACCCCTTGTGATTAAACCAATTAATTAATTAGCCAAATTGTTAATTAATCAATTTATCATGCATACGTGTGGCAGCACAAACAAATCACCAAATAACTAAATATGCAGCGGAAATTAAATAACACGGTGATTTGTTCACGAATGGGGAAAACCCTAACGGCAAAAACCCCATTGGGTGATTTTTAAGTCACTACTCCCGAAACTCTGCTATTATCAAATCAAGCGGTTACAAGTAAAGAAATCTCAAGTACCTTACCAACCTACAATTGAACCCTTACCCCAATACCCAATTGGACTTGATCTGTAGTGACAGTTCCCACCTTTGATGCACGGCTCCCAAGTACGTGACTAACCAATTTGATGTGCAGATCCCAGTACGCGGCTTACTCCTTTGCACGAATCCAAGTACGTGACTAACTCCACAGCAACCCCTTGATTGTTGTAGTTGATTTGCAACAGCTTCACATAGAAACACCAATAAGATCTTCAATGTTGGTGCAAGAGACTTTGCTTGGTTACAAAACCCAAAGGCGTACAAGAAACGTAGCAAGAACTCTTTCTTCTGTAGGAAGAGGCTAGGGTTTCAAAAAGAAAATCTTATGAAGCTCTCTAGGGTTAGGTTTTTCTTTTCCCACCTCCTTTAAATAGGAGCTTAATGGGCTCTCCTATTCCAAATAGGTTTTCACAAACCTTGGGCTTTTCTAGTCCAATAAAGATTATACAAACCCATAAACAAATAGCCTTTTAGAATAAAAACATTGTGGCTATAATCTGAAAATCCGTAAGCTCGATTGATCGAGGCATCTATCGAGCTTTAATGAATCTCGACAGATTGAGCTTCTATCGAGCAGGTATCGAGACCTACAGATTGCACTTTCCTTGAACAATTCTTGAGTAGTCTTCATGTCTTCAATTTACCACTTGTAGTGATCATCTTGAACCTACTTAGATTTACCCAAATACAAGTAAAAGTGCATTTTGTCAAAGGATATGCCAATTACATAAAAATATGTCCCCAACACTAGGTTGTTTCAATTAATTCCAACCAAAATCCAATTTTTTACTAATATGAAATTTTTGGTCTTTTTTGTTCCAGTGATAGAGAATAGAGAGCTAGATGAGCGAGAAAAAATGAAAGAAATTGTTGACAAAATAAAAATATGAGCTCACCTGGAACAGTTAACTGAAGGAAAGGAAAAAAAAAAATGGTGGGAAGATGTAGTGACTAGGTGAGGAAAATAAATGAAAACAAATAAATTGAAGAAGAAAAAAAAAGGGGAAAACAAGAAAAGATGCGGTGGAGTTTGAACATTGGAAAGGGAAGCATATAAATAAAAGAGTGAAGATATAGGATTTAGATCCTCTAGATTTTCTAGAGTGCTCTACCAAATAGATTTCTTTAAATCTTAACCATTCTTTAATGATTTAATGGTCTAGATTCTGTCATGTTATATAAAATACTTTTTGAAGAATGACTCATTTAAAAAAAAAAAAAACATTATCATCGAAATAAACAAAGTGCAAGAGTTGGTTAATTGCAAAAAAAGAAAAAGATAAATGGTGCTCTTATATTTAGGAAGTAGTGAAAATGTTAATAAAATTTAACAGATTTTGAATATTGATTGTGTGGGTGTGGTGATATTATAACTGCCTTTTATATATATATATATATATATATATATATAAAAGAAGCCGATGACATTTTTAATGGGTTGGATCATTGGAGGAGGAATAAGGGTTATTTGCCTTGTTGATGACAAAAGGAATCTTATCACTACAAAGTGCACCATTATTACGAACAATATGACCAGTAGATCTAGAGTTGGCAGGGTTAGGTAACAATATGACCAGTATGCGACGTAGAGTATTCCTAAAAGGAGGTATAATTGCTACAAACTCATTTTAGCAACTTATTTCACAAAAAATGCACTTCAACAAGATTGTTATACTCAAAATTTTTGGCAACTAAGCTACAGTAGACTGCCATTAATGACAGTTTACAGTAGTTCAACACTTTAAAAAAAAAAATTTTAATACTTCTCTCTCAATATTTTCTCTCTTTTCTTCTTTCTTTTCCTCTCATCGGTCTCACTTTCTTCTCTCTTTTCTTCTTTCACAGGCCTTTGGCTTTCTTTCACTTTCTTCTCTCACCCCAAGAGGAAAACCTTGAGATTTTTGGTTGGGGCCTGAGCCAAAAAAAAAAAAAGGAAGTTTGGCCCTTAGCAAAATCAAAAGAAAGGAAGCTAGATAGAGAGGATGGCCGGAGCAAGGGTTGCTGAGAGAGGATGGACGGCACATGGGGTTGTGGGTTTGTGGAGGTGGCGAGTGTGGGGTTATGGGTTTGTGGGTTTGTGAGGTGGTGAGTGTGGGGTTGTGGGTTTGCTTTAGACAAAAAGAGAAGAAGAGAGTCAGAGAGATTGAGAAATGAATAAAAAATGAGAGAGAGAGAGAGAGAGAGAGAGAGAGAGAGATGAATAAAAAAATGAATAGTTTTTAGGAAATGTGAAAAATAGAAGTTTTAATGATGGGTATATTGTAAAGTGTGTTGTTAAAATAGATAAAGTAGCTTTTTAAGTTGCTAAATGCTAAAAATTTGAACTTCTTTATTGTGAATGCTCTTAGTCAATAATTTAAGGTCCCAAGTAAAAGAAGACGCTTAAGTGTTAATCAATATGATTATCTCTTTTTATTTAAAAAATATAATTAAGTCCCAAATACTAGTGAAGAATTAAAAAAAAAAAAAAAAGGAAAATTATTTTAAAAAAGACTATCACTCTTAGTGCCTGTTTGTTTCAGCTTTCCCAACCCAAAAAGCCCATTTTGAAGAAAGCAAATACAAAAAGCCTATTTGGTCAAGTATAAAACACAACTTTTTGGTAAAAGTTGCGTTTTGGGTTTGTAAAGAGAATGCGCAATGCCATAAAGGAGCTCAGAGGTGTATTTTGGAAAAAACCCGTGCGCATTGATGAATCTATCCGTTGGGTTATTGGTTCAGTTACCAAATTGCCCTCACTTGTACTTAAAACTCTAACTTTGCCCTTTTCTCTTCTCCCTCATATTCTTGCTCCTCTATTACAGACCAACACCGGTCAAGAAAGTATCAACCAAATACAAATACAGCACCACCCAACTATCACTGGTCTACCACCACAACCCATTTCAACATTTGATAATCCAAACACAAAATCAACAAAACCAAACCAAAAATAACTCAAAATCAACACAAAACAACTTAAAATCAATTCAAACCCCATTTGAAAACCCATCCCAAACCCAACTCAAAATCATCCCAAAACAAAATCAACTCAAAATCAAGCCCAAAATCCACAGAAAATCAATTCAAAATTAAACCATTAACTGAAAACCCATAACCCAAACCCAAAATTAAAATCAAATACAAACCCAATGGTGGCAGAGACTTAAGGGATCTGAGAATTAAGGAGAGAGATTAGGGATTTCCTTATGTTTCAATCAACTTCATCTTTTTCATCATCATCATCTTCTCTCTTCCTTGTAGCTTTTGAATTGTCAAAAAAAAAAAGATGCAAAGACTTTGAGGGATGAGAGAGGGGCAAAGACTGTGTGGAATGTTCTAGAGTGTGAAGTGGTAGGAAAAAAGACAAAAGAAGGAAATAAAGAAAAAAAGTAAGGGCACGTGTGTGGAGGAAGTGGTATGGAAAAAGAGGAAAAAATGAAATAAAGAAAAAAAAAAAGTAAGGGTACGTGTGTGGAGGAGAAAAAAAGAGGGAGAAAAAAAGGGAAATATGGATAAAAAATAAAATAAGGGAAACATGAAATAAAGAATAAGAAATTAAAATTGAGAAATACTGTCACAATTTTTTCACAATAAATTATAAGTAGTAGGTTATTATTAGTTAATATTGGTGAGAAAAAAATAATTTGTTTAGAAAGAGAAAAAAATAATTGTAATAGTACGTTCAAATTAAAATCAATATAAATTATCACAATATTTTCACAATATTTTCACAATAAATCTTAAGTGGTAGGTTATTATTAGCTAATATTTGTGAGAAAAAAATAATTTTACAATATTGATTTAAGTATGAAATAAACTCCCTTATATATACATTGTCATTTTTTGTAATTTACCCCTCAAACTGCCACTTTTATAAATACTAGCCAAATACTCAGTTTTTTCAAAAAGTACTTTTTAACAGATTTTACCAAACACTCAAATTTTTGAAAAATCACTTTTTCATACTGCACTTTTTCAAAAAGCCCAGTTTCAAAAACTTGAACCAAACTCACCCTTAGTGGGGTTGCGCATTCTCTACCCAACTCTTCATTTTTCTATGTGTAGGAGTTTTACTATTCTAGAGTGTTGATATCTCTCAAAAGATAAACATCTCTTGTTCTCTCTCACAATAACAAAGCAAGGTCCCCCCCCTCCCCCCCCCCCCCCCAAAAAAAAAAAATCAAATCAAATAAATACTCAAACCTCAATTTCTTTGTCCTTGTTACGGAAAACCTTGCCCCACCCCCGCTTTTTTTAAAAGAGTATTTTTATTAAAACTTTCTTTGAAGTTGCTTCTAGCTTTGTGTGTGTTTATTTTGGACCAATGCAAATTGCTTCTCTCTCTCTCTCTCTCTCTCTCTCTCTCTCTCTCTCTCTCTCTCTCTCTCCATGCTTTATAAGTGCTTGACTTTATTTCTTTATTTGCTTCACTTATCTATAATCTATATAAAAATGGAGCAATTTGATTTTTGGTTGACCTCATAATATTACTAAGAATAGTGACCCTCAAACCCTTATTATTTTCCATGATGTCTTTTATTTTTAGATTTTTTTTTTTTTTCGTTTGGATTTTCATTTTCTATGATGTCTTAATAAGATAGAAAAGATTAATCATTGTAAAGCCAATATAAACTTTAAATCCCATTTAATCTATAAAAAAATATTTATAGTGATAAGATTTTAGAAATTTATTTGTACAAGGCAGAAAAGCAATAATATAATTAGAAAATTATCAATACAGGAAAAAAAATTCTGAATAGACCTCTAATAAAATTGCATTTGTATGTGTGCATTAAGGTGTAAAGAGCTGTTGAACTCACTCGCCAATTAACTTTGTAGGTCTCTCTTAAACCCCTTGTGGGTTCGCCTTATACACATGTTTGGGGTTTTCCATACACATTTCTTTACCAAAAATTATCCTTCAAGTCAAAGTTTACAAGATTGGACCGTAAATTAACCTTGGGCCTTCGAGTGAGGTAGTTAGGAGAATGGGATATCAGGTTGTAAAGGGTACAAAATAAGGTGTCTATAGGTAGCAATAATAACACTGAACGATTTTTTTAAATGCCTTATGGATGCTTTTCTTCTCAAATTTCTCATTTTCTTTCATTCGCCTTACCAATGCTTTTCTTCTCAATGATATATATATATATATATATATATATATTTTTTTTTTTTTTTAATATACATCTTATGTGAAACGATGAGTAGATATTGAAACTTAACTGGCAAGATGAAAAAACACAACTATTCAATATTTTTAAATGTATACGTGGCTTAAATTTATATAGTCACTTAGTATAACTTTAAGTAATGTTACACCATCTAATAACTTGTTATTGAATTTATATTTTGAAAATCCCACCGTTGGATTATATGTCCTATGTGTTTTTAACATGAATGTCAAATTTTATGTCAATCACATGTTATCTATAATTGGATCCATAAAATCATCTTTTATGCATAATTTTAAACTACAAAAATCTAAAAGTTAAACATTGATTAATGACATAGTTATTGAACTTTGATTATCTTGAAAATTTGCGAACATAAAGGATATTTGAAGAAAATATAATCTAATGGTGGATTTGTCAAAGTTTGCATTTAAATAATAAAATATTAAAGTTATACCAGAAATAGCTTTTTTTTTTCTTTTTTGTTGTTGAGAAGATATACTAGGCATAACTAAAACCTATATAACCCACATAATTTTATACCACATTCAATTATTCAATAGTAAACCAAAATACATCACAAATCAAACTATACATAATTATAAATATAAAACAACAACTACGCTTAAAAAAAATACATGTAAATTTCTGAAATTTTATTTAAATATAACCTATAATCCTAAACCAATACATATTTAAAATATTTTTTTCTTTTTCTTTTTCTCTTCATTTACTCCCCTTATCTGCCAGATTCAGATCCTCTAGATTTCCTTATGATTTAATGGTCAAGATTATGTCATGTCAGCATTCCACTAACAATATTCTTAAAATAATAAAATAATATTGTAAACAAAACAATTAAGATTATTGTTAGTAGAATGCTAACATGGCAAAATCTAAACTATTAAATCATTAAAGAATGGTTAAGATGTAAGGAAATCTATTTGGTAAAGTAACCTAAGAAATCTAGAGGATCTAAATCCATAAAACTATCTCATTTTCTTATATTTGGTAGCAACATTAAATGAATTTAAAAACAATCTCTTAACTTTCCTTATTTAGTTTGCTGTGAGATTGAGTTGTTTTTCAAAAATATTAATGAAAAACAATCTCTAAAAATAAGTCATAATTTTCTATTGACCAAATTTAGTTTTTCATAGACTCATTTTTTTTTTATGCTACCAAACACTAGAAAACACAAAAATCTATCTTAATTTACACAAAGTTTTTCATAGAAACAAACAAAACGTTGAGCAATTAAAAATTAAACTTAAGAGATTAACTGGTCAAATTTCTTGTCAGCAAATATTATTGTATCTATCCAAAAAAATAAAATAAAAGCTACAATGGAAGGGAAAAAAAAAATTAAGTATTGAATAGTTTCCATTCACATTATATTTTGTCAAGTAAAAATATGAATCGACACTAAGGACAGAAAACAAATTATAGTTTTGTATATATGTCAATTAATACTTTCTAATTAGTTGTTTGTGTTGTTATTTATTACTTAACTTAATTTAGAACTAATTTTGTTTTCAATCTTTTATTTTAATCCTAACTTCTCTACCACTTAGATCTTTCGTCGGTTCTCTAGTGTTAGGGTCTGTTTGGTCAGGAAAAAAGGTAGAGAGAAGAGAAGATAGAAGAAAAAATTGTGAAAAAAAGTGTGTTTAATTGGGGAGGAAAGAGGGGGAGTGAAAAAGGTGGGGAGAGGGAGCGAATTTGATGGAAAATTACTCAACTACCCCCTCTCTATTCATCATGATAGCTCTTTTTTTTTTTTCTTTTTTGTTTTATCTTTTACACGTCTATTACGTTTAGGTTTTTTATATAAACTTTTAGTTTTTTTTCTTATATATTTTTTTTTCTTAATATTATGGGTATTGGAGTAAATTTACCCAATTTACATTTTTTATCTTCTCATTTTTCTTTTCTACCAAATAAAAGAATATTCTATCCCTCTACTTTTCTACCTCTCAACCAAATATCATGAAAGAAAACTAAAATCTCTTTCATTCCTCACTTTTCTATGCCTCCCTATTTTCTATCCATCTGCTTATCTATCTCTCAACCAAATAAAGCCTTAGTTCCGCCAAATAATATCAATAGGTCAAGATGGTAAACAAATTCATTATGTTTTACCCAAAACTAATCAACCCCATGTCTTTTATTTAGGAGTTAAGTTTTTATGTTAAAACAGTCTATGTGATAGTTTTGATAGGAGCAAAAGTACAGGTTTTGAATATATAGAAGATTCAAAGTGTTCGAATTGTAGGTTCCAACAAACCTCCTTTAGGTTTTTTGTAGTTTTCTCTATAAAAAAATGGATGGCAATGAAAATAAAATCATCCTAAACATTTATCGAAGATAAGTAATAATATAAATCGTTAGAGAAAATATACAAACATTCTCCAAAAATATTATAAAGGAAAAGTTAGGTTTAGGCAAAACTGGGTTTCTTAAGCTTACCTTGATGTGGAGGACAGCATACACACACTAGTGAGTGTAACAAGTCTTGATAGTGAGTTTCTTCATGTGGCATGTGTGTATATACTGGACCACATTATGTGACAGCCATCTTCTCTTTTGCATGTGCTCCAACTACTCTCTGTCCGAAAATGCGCTTTTTGAACCCCATTCTACTCCTATATATATCATCCTTCCCATGGATTTCAAGCAATTGTGGGATTCAAACACATTCACATGACAACATACAAAGTTCTTAGTGTGTTTTTCTTTCTGTTATTGGTTGTAGGTATTTGTTCTGCAACTAGAGTCCTCATTGGAAATGTTGCTGGAGGTTATGGTGGAGCTGTAGGTGAACATGGTGTTGTTGGCTATGGAAGTGGTGGTGCTGGTGGTAGTGGAGAAGGTGGTGGAGTGAGCTATGGAGGTGCTGGGGGACATGGTGGAGGATATGGTGGTGGTGGCGGTGGTGGACATGGGGCAGGATATGGTGGTGGAGGAGCTGGATATGGAAGTGGTGGTGGTGAAGGAGGTGGTGCTGGATATGGAGCTGGTGGAGAACATGGGGCAGGATATGGTGGTGGTGGTGGAGGAGGAAAAGGCGGTGGTGGCGGCAGTGCAGGAGGAGAGCATGGTTCTGGTTATGGAGGTGGTGAAGGAGGAGGTAGTGGATATGGAGCAGGTTGTGAACATGGAAAAGGATATGGTGGTGGTGGAGGAAAAGGAGGTGGTGGAGGTGTCGGATATGGTGCAGGGGGAGAGCATGGTGCTGGTTATGGAAGTGGTGAAGGAGGAGGTCATGGCAGCGGCTATGGCAGAGGAGGAGAGCATGGCGCTGGCTATGGAGGAGGAGGTGGTGGTGGGAGTGGTGGTGGAGGTGGTGTAGGCTATGGTGCTGGTGGAGCACATGGTGGTGGATATGGCAGTGGTGAAGGAGCTGGTGGAGGTTTTGGTGGAGGCAGCGGCTATGGTGGCGGTGGTGGTGGAAGCGGCTATGGTGTTGGAGGTGAACATGGGGCAGGATATGGAGTAGGTGGTGGGAGTGGTGAAGGTGGTGGCCATGGTGGCTATATCCCTTGAAAATACAACTATCAAACTACCTCTAAAGGAAACTTCTTACCCCCACGATGTTCATGAATAAGGTTAATTAGGGTAGGAGGAAGCTTATAACTTATATAATTTAAGTATTGTAATATGCCATATAGATGCTCTTAAAATTTCCATATTTAATATCGCATTCATGACTTTCTTGTTACTTAATTATGGCTTATGCATTTTAAATAATAAAAATTCTAAGATAATTCTCGTTCCTAAATGGGTTTGGCTACTATTTAGAGAGTTACGTCATTACGGGCATGAAAATAACATAATGGGCTAACTGACATGAAATCACGTAATATTTTGGCAAAATCAAATTAACTCCAAAAAGTAGAATAGCTTCAGACTTTCATGATATTGTGACTCCATTTGCTCTTGGCTACAGATTTCACTGAATAATTAACTAAGCTAATAATTGTGACTTCCCTCAACATTTTTTTTTTATTAGTGTTAAAGGCTAAAACTATTATCAGTTTTACTTCAAAATATGTTTACAAATTAATATAGCAACAATTGAAATTATAAGTGACAGATTAATCATTTTTTTAATACAAAATAGAATTCTACTCTAATATAATCTAAATGTATATGTGTGTGAAATCCTCTCCTGAAGATTTCAACCCCGACCCTTGCCCCCCACACTTCGCAAACACTTATGCTTGTAGAGTAACCATCGCACCAAGGACGTGCGGTGGCCACATTAATCATATATCAAATAAAATCATTAATTTTTCTTTTGTCATGTATTTAAGCTTTAAAAATGATTCTAAAAACAAAAAAGCTTTAACAATAAATACCAATTTATAAGATTATTATAGTGTGATTTGTATTAGCTTTAACAATAATATATTGATCTATTTGTCATTTGTTACTCGCAAATCTCTGCAACTTAATGCACTACACAGAGACAATTTAATTAGAGGCCTATTTAATTTATATCGTGAGTATCAATAATTTCATAATTATAGTTTTTTTTTTCCCTTATCCAAATAAATGTCTAAAATCTAATCACTATAAATCATTTTTACAGGTACAATATGATTTAAATTTTATAGCCTCCGATCCCCTGCATCATAAGAATTATTCTTTTCTATCATACTAAGACATAATGAAAAATGAAAACCCAAAAAAAAAAAAAAAAAACATTGGAAAGTAACAAGTGATAAGGGTTTGAGGGTCACTATTCCCAAACACTTATTCGCGAAGGATTGGGTTTGTTCCCTTCTTCTGAGTGCGGATTTGTATGCGCATGCAAGTGAATATTTGTCCCCCTTCGGCCGATCACACAAAGTGCATGTCTCTTCGTTGTGGTGTCTGTATAAAAAGTCTATAAATGATCTCTTCATGACACAACTATGACCTCATGAGCAACAAAGTGCCAAGGTCCAGCAATGCAAGCACACATATGTGAAAGATGTATTTATTTAAAAAGGCTCACAATTTTGACCTCGATCGATATGAATTATTATGATAAAAAGAAACATTTCAAAGGATTTAAATCCTAAGAGTTTATAGTTGATTACAAAACAAGTAATGGCACGGGACGTTTAGTACCAAAGATCTAAAACCACTTATCATCAAATTATAAATCAATACAAAGGTTATTTGGCATAAAATTGGAGCGCAATTAGATTTTAATTCGGATTCTTGATTGTTCTTCCATTTTAATATATTATTATATATGGAATCACTTGCTTTTTTATTCAAATCTCTTTTTGAGAAAATTGTTTTACTATGATATTTCTACCGGAAACGACTTTGTCCAAGCGAAGCCAACCCCAACATATATATAAGTACAAAACAAAAAAGCAGAAGGCATGCCAGCAAATTGAATTATTACAATAGTAGTACAAAGCAATGTTATGTTATGATCTCCTTGCACGAGAAATTATGCTGGCAATAATTTATTACAGCTTTTTCAAATCTTCTACCCTGTCTCACAATAGATTGCCATCAACAAGAATAACTTCCTTTCAAATCTTCATCCTGTTTTTTTCTTGAGTTTCTTTCTCAAGAATTTCCTTCAATTCTTTAGAAATGATGAGTTGTGGAGAGGGTACTAATGAGGCTGGTGATTCTCCTGGAAAATTATCAATCATAGGCCGGCCTCTGATCATGTCAACCCCTCCCTCTTCGTTCATCATCACCATATTACATGGAATTCTTTGGGCATAAAATTTTCTATTCTTTCTGTGATGTCTGTAACCATGGAACGCAAAGCAATGAACTTCAAATTAGGGGAAAAAATGAAAGAAGCCTTACCCTCTTTTTAAAGGCAGAGTTTACTTCTAATAAATCAGTTTGGAAGAAAATTCTTTTAACTCAAGTTAAAAATATTGTGGAAATTAAACTAATTATCTATGTTTATAGTTTGCCACATAATTTATATAATGAGTCACATAATGTGTTTAAAATTTAATGAGTCGTCATACGATTTAACACACATGAATGATTTTATGAATTGCCATATAAAATGTTAGAAGCGATTTCTTCAAACCAATTTGGAAGAAAAAATTTATCCTTTGTTTAATGTAAAGTTAAATTTCATTCTAATTGTAAAATTAGGTTTCTAATAAATATCAAATATATTCTTGTGCCCATTTTGAATTTGCACTAGCTAGCCTACCTATCGAACACCACCCATGTCGCATGAAGACCTGTGATTTGCTCGACCACCAATAGTCGCAAGGGATAACCCATTACAACCTCCTTTTGTGGAACAACCTACATGGCATGTTGCATAGATTGATGTACGGCAATGAAGCTATTTGGGCCAGCCGAGGTGTCTAGGCCCATCGAACAAAGCTATTTGGGTCAGCCGAGGTGACCAAGCCCATTGGGACTCTACTTCCCTTGCATACTCGGAGGACGACGCTCCAACGTTGTTCAAATTCTCGGGCCGTTCGGACCAGCATCATTCCCCGCGAATCCTTCCCGAGGAACTGGCGCCCGACCAACTCTTGATCGGGAATCGCAGTCGCTGAACATCCCGGAGTGAGAACCAATTCCAAGGCCACTCCCACCTAAACGCCCACTTACAACTAACAACATTGGACCTCCAAACGCACTAGTGCTGGAGGCAATCATCACTGTTCCACTAACATCTAGCTATAAATACAATGGGCTGGGGAAGGGAAAGGGTTGTTGAAAAAAGAGGGAGAGAGAGAGAGAGAGAGAAAGAGAGTGGAAGGAAGCGTTGAGGTCTAGTTGCTGGAACTACCCCCAGTAGGAAACCCTCAAACCCACATCACAAAATAAATTGTAAGCCCAAACAGGGAAGGCCCACTGGTCTCTCCTTTGGCGCTCACAATTGGCGCCATCTGTGGGAATCTCCTACGAAGCCGTGGTTCAGCCAAGACTCACGCACGGCAGGATGTCAGGGAGAGTTTCCGAGAGTGAGGCAGAAAGCCACTCGGCAGGACCATCTCGGGGGTCATCTTGGCGAAAACAAAGGCACAAGAGACGTGAAGATAAGGACGGTGAGCAGGAAGAGAGGTCTGGCCTTAGGGAAGGGTCATACCAGACGCAGCGGGCAGTATCGAGTGCCTCGGGGCATAGACAGTTCGATGAAAGAGACGAGGAGCTAGAGCGGCTGCGCAGGCTGGTGAGGGATTTGGAGTTAGAAGCGGAGGACAGACGCCTAGGAAGAGGACTCGGTGACCGAAACCAGAGGACAGGTGCGGGGGGAGATCACCATGGTACGGGATCCAATCAATCAGGGTCCCACCGACACCGACGACGATCCCGGTTGCAGGAGCCTCACCACTACTGGGACCGTTCGCATTCGCGAGAATCCCGCCGCCGTAAGGATCGTTCACGATCAAGGGGGTACGCAGACCAGGGATCCGACTCGCCCGACAAGCGACAACGGTATAATGCGGCGATGGACGCGATGAGCCACGCTCTACGAGGAACAGCACAGTCCCCGTTCTCAGATGACATTGAAAGAGCCACGATGCCGAGCAGGTTCTCACGACCCCCATTTAATACCTACGACGGGAGAACAGACCCGGTCGAGCACGTCAGTCACTACATCCACATGATGTCCCTGCATTCCCACAACGACACACTGATGTGCAGGGTGTTTCCTTCCAGCCTCGGGCCAACCGCTCTGAGATGGTTCAACGGACTGCGGAAGGGGTCCATTCACAGTTTCGCCGATTTAATACAGGAATTCGGTGTCCGGTTTGTGACATGCAGCCGAGTGCCGCAGCCCGTGGACACTCTACTGTCTATGAAGATGATGTTGGAAAATTTAGACCCCTTAAACCACAATTAGATTGCGTAGCCTAGATTAATTAGCCAAGTTGTTACTTAATCAAATTAAACAATTCTAGGTTAAAACAATCACAAAATCATATCAAGCATATAAAACATATAAAGCAGCGGAAAATAAATAACACATGATATGATCACCCAGGAAACCACACCGGAAAAACCTGGGGTGGATTTTACCCACCGATCCTCAAGGCAAAACGGAATCCACTAAGAAAGAATTGAAGTTCTTACAAAAGGACTTACAAGCTCCCCGCTTGACTTCCTAATGCTACCCACCAGTAGTAACTTCCTGACACGACCACGCGCAGGCTCCGAATCCACGGACTACTTCTTTCTTTTAATTCCTCAATCAGCTACAAGCTCCTCACTTGTTTATCTTTAAGCTTCAATGGTTGCAACTTTGTTGATCATCAAGATGTAGATAATATCTCTACCTTGAAAACCCTAAGTTTATGTGAAGGAAAGCTCCTCAAAGATCTCACAAGAGATTCACATAAATAGCAAATATGAGCAACAAAGACTTAGAGAGGTTTGGGTACAAAACCCTAATAAAAGGAGGCACAAGAGGCACTCTAATCTCTCTCTCTAAAGTCTCAAAAACGTTCTAGGGTTTCCCTTATATATATAAGAGTTTTACTTGAACCCCAAGACGTTTAAATAGAGTTTGGGCTGAACTGGAACTCTGCAGAAAAATAAATCTGTACGTGGTTCGATCGATCGAGTCTAATTTTCGATCGATCGAGACTTACAGATTTAGTCCAATAAATTCTGCAATCACTCGATTCCAATTTTACAAATAAATATACTTTGAGCAAGCCTAAACCTAGACTAAATGTTTTGATCATGGTTTGCCAACAAAATACAAATTGAAGTTCTAATACATTAATTCCTAATTTCTTAGAACTCAACAATCTCCCCATTTGGCAATCCGTGACAAAACACATCATAAACATGAAATGCTCAAAGTTACAAATAGCCCAATACAAAGATAATGCTCATAACAACAAATCCAATCTTAACTACTATCCATCAGTTGCAAGTGTAGACAGCAGCCAAATCGAATGCACCTGTATATTCCTGAAACACTCAACAAACGCATAAACGCATGTGTGACAGAAAAACAGTAAATCAACAAAAATAAATTCTTGATTTCACATAACACAAAATAAAGACATATACCAATGAAGAACTCATAAGTATAAATCAATAAGAAGTGAAACAAGAAACATAAATAAAAACACAAGTAAACTAACTCTCCCCCTAAGTTAGATACAACAAAAAGTTTTTATTTTCTTCCCTTTCAAAAAATAATTTCCACTCCCCTTAAACAAGACAAACATGATTCCCATAAAACAACAATTTCTCCCCCTTTTTGTCACGTATTGACAAAGACAACTCATACAAAGAGTAAACAGTCAACATACGCAATAAAGGATAAGAGAAAATAGAGAATCAAGGGGAACAAAAAACAATTCAACTCTATAGAAAATAGAGACAGCTCCCCCTACGAAGAGCAACAACTCCCCCTAAGAACCACAAAGGTAAAAAAAACTTTTCTCCCCCTATAAAAATAGGAAAAACAAAACAAGTTGTAGGAAAAACAGTTTTGGGGAAAAATAAAGGGGGTGGGGAACATCAGCAGCAGCAGCAGCATCACCAACAGGATCAGGAACATCCTCACCAGCAGGACCAAAGTTAAAAACACACAAACCATAGTTAAAAACTAAGGTGAGGATACACATGAAGAAAAAATATTCTCTCTTTCAATAAAATGCAAACATGGCATTATGTGACCCATAAACAGTTGCATGAGTAGAGAAAATATTTGCACATTGATTATCCATCATATCTCTTAAGAAAAATATTTTCTACAGTACACACATAAAAAAGGCATATACTAGAAAGTACATCGCTCAAAAATTAATCAATCAATTTTTTTATCAAGTTGAGTACCCAATGTAGCAAAGTGTATGCATGCTATGTGTGAAAACAATGAGAGATATGACTGCAAAACTGCAAGATGGATACAGAAATCAATGCAATGCATGTGAATCCTAAACATAAAAGATGCAAGACAAAATATGTTATGATGCATGCTCTAATGCAGTAGAATTAAGTTCAATTGAGATCAAATTGACAAAATTGGCTCGAGTAGGGAATTTTTACCAAAAACCCCAAAAATTGAAAACCACTTGTTGAAATTTTTTTAAACAAATTGATGAATTGAGCATTACTAAACACAGCACATAGAGTATAATGCCTAATTTCATCAAAACAACAAGCCAATTTCATCAAATTCAACTCAATTTCACAAAAGCCCCAATTCGGATCAAGAACAAACCCTTTTTAAAAAGCTTCTCCACGATCTTCGATCGATCGAAAATTACATTCGATCGATCGAATGACACAGTCATTTTGAGACAATTGAGAGCACTTTTTCGATCAATCGAAAATCAAGTTGGATCGATCGAAATAGGCAGAATCACACTGAATTTTGGGGAAAATCACAGTTTTGAAAATTGCAAATCCAATTTTGAAACAACTCCTCAAAGCATTTGAACAATGAATACAAAATGCATGAGTATGAGATGGAATGCTTTTTCAAAAACCCAAAATTTTTAAACCCAATTCTCTCAAACACAAGTTTCAATTGTCTTTCAAATTAATTTTCTCAAGCAACAAATATGTTGTGCACAAATCTCAAGATATTTTCAAACTTGGTTGGTCAGACCAAGAACACACACACTAGCATGTACAGTGTTTAACAAAGAGTAACTTGTGTAGTGTGTGAAACTAGCAAAAACTTGAGATACATGTGAGGTGATATGTGAATGGCAATCAAGCACAAAGTCTACACAATTCATCACATAGAATTAAAAGAGACTATCACCTAAAGAGTTACATCCTATAACTCTCACATCTCCTAGATCAAAAGCTTGCAATCATGTAAGTTTCTTTCATTTTTGCCTCTTATTTATGTGGAATGGCATTTAGCCTAATAGTACACACCGGTTTGAATTAAGTGAATTGGCATCAAGCCTAATAGTACACACCGGTTTGAATTAAGTGAATTGGCATCAAGCCTAATAGTACACACCAGTTTTAATTTAATTGAGGCTACACCTTATGTTCTTTTTGTGCATGTGCTACACTTTCTCGAGCACAAAATCTTATGATATGCACTAAGGTGTTCATGATTGGCTAGTGAACAGTGGTGAGATGGTTATTTATGCCTTTTTCAAAAGGATCAAGTCCGACAGTCAAATAACATGTGACTTCAAGATTAAGACAAAGTGATAAACACCATAGACATCTTTCCCACACAACATGCACTACAAAGCTCAACTAGTAAAGTGCAATAAATAAGCTCATCAAAGTTAAACAAGGTACACAAGACATGACATGTGTAAAAAGATTGACCAACCTTGTTTTTCAAAAAATAAAAAAAAATAGTGTTTAACATAATTTTTGCTTTCTCCTTTTTCTCCTTTTTTTTTTTATTTTTATTTTATTAAGAGAAAACAAATAAATCCTAGAATGAAATGCATGAATGTAATGCAATGCAAGTCCTAGAACAAAAACACAAAAATCTTTTTGGTTTTAACAAACGTTATAACCACTTGTTGAGATTTTGAAAAAACTTATGACCAAAAACAAAAACACATTGTGCTAAATGATCAATGCAAATGCAATGCATGACAATGCTTAACTAAGCTATAGAGGGTACACAAACAAGAAATATCAATTTCTTAATTAACCCTTGAGTACATGTACAAACTAGTACATCCTCACACAAAATCAAAAATAGCTTAGCACAAACTATTCAAGTTTCTCCACAATGTCAAGCATGTTCTAAATCAAGAGAGATATTAAAACTCATGTAATCCTCAAGAAAAATAAAACAAGACACAAAAAAAATATTTTTGTCCTTTTTTTTTTAAATTTTTCAATGTTTTTGGATTTTTTTTTAATAAAAAAAAAACTAGAAAAAACAAAACAACCAAAAACAAAAACAAGACATGTCCACAAATAATAGAAAGAATTAAAACAGGGACAAGTCAGCAACACTCACCTTAAAGGATCTTTTCTCACCCATATAGCACGATTCTTCGGCTTTGTAGGTGAAAATCCATGAGAAGCAAAGTGTATTTGAGGAATTACACCAATCTTCTGAGACAGACTAAAATCCTGCAAATTCCTTTCACAAGCCAACAAGCTTAAATTTTTCAAAATAATATGAAACAATTTATATGGACTTATGGCAGGAGTGATATCATCACATATCCTAGATTGACATATAGAATGCTTAAATTTCAACTTATGACAATTAGGGCGAATGTGACCGGAGACACCACAAAAGTGACAAACAGGAACAAATTTAGGAACATCAGTATTTCCAACAGCAAATCTAGTCTTAGATTTTTGTTTTTGCCTTAACAAAGAACAATTTGGTCTAATATGACCAACAACACCACAATGGTGACAAGTAGGCACAAAAACAGATTTATTATGCTCTCTAACAGTAGGTTTAGACTTAGGTGTAGAAACTTCAGCGTCTACATCAGAACTTTTACCTTTGTCTAACCTAGCACAATAAGCCTTTTCTTTATTATTCCTCTTGAAAGGAGGGATATAAACTTTATCAGTTTTAGGCTTAAGAGAAACAGAAACACTTTTGATATCATCAGCAGGCTTAGAACTAGTCAAATTTTCAATTTTAGATTTAGATTCAACTAACTCTTGTTCCAAGCTTTTCATCTTCTCATCTTGAGAGGAAATTTGATTTCTCAAAAATTCATTCTTTTTATTAGATTCAACTAATCTAACAAGCAATTCCTCTTTTTCAAGATTAGCCAATTTTAACTCTTCCTTGAATTTCTTAGAAATTTTCAAAGATTTAGATAATTCCTTACGAAGAGTTTCAAAAGCATCAAAAAAATCAACAGAAACAATAATGTCCTTTTTATTTAAACCATCACAGGTATCAACAAAATCAGCAGAAGCATGAGCAGAAACATGATCAGAAAGACACTTCAAATTATCCATGACAACAGGGGTCAAGGATCAGCTCTTAGATCAAAAGATCTAAAACAAAAGAGCTACCCGCTCTGATACCACTTGTTGGAAAATTTAGACCCCTTAAACCACAATTAGATTGCGTAGCCTAGATTAATTAGCCAAGTTGTTACTTAGTCAAATTAAACAATTCTAGGTTAAAACAATCACAAAATCATATCAAGCATATAAAACATATAAAGCAGCGGAAAATAAATAACACATGATATGATCACCCAGGAAACCACACCGGAAAAACCTGGGGAGGATTTTACCCACCGATCCTCAAGGCAAAACGGAATCCACTAAGAAAGAATTGAAGTTCTTACAAAAGGACTTACAAGCTCCCCGCTTGACTTCCTAATGCTACCCACCAGTAGTAACTTCCTGACACGACCACGCGCAGGCTCCGAATCCACGGACTACTTCTTTCTTTTAATTCCTCAATCAGCTACAAGCTCCTCACTTGTTTATCTTTAAGCTTCAATGGTTGCAACTTTGTTGATCATCAAGATGTAGATAATATCTCTACCTTGAAAACCCTAAGTTTATGTGAAGGAAAGCTCCTCAAAGATCTCACAAGAGATTCACATAAACAGCAAATATGAGCAACAAAGACTTAGAGAGGTTTGGGTACAAAACCCTAATAAAAGGAGGCACAAGAGGCACTCTAATCTCTCTCTCTAAAGTCTCAAAAACGTTCTAGGGTTTCCCTTATATATATAAGAGTTTTACTTGAACCCCAAGACGTTTAAATAGAGTTTGGGCTGAACTGGAACTCTGCAGAAAAATAAATCTGTACGTGGTTCGATCGATCAAGTCTAATTTTCGATCGATCGAGACTTACAGATTTAGTCCAATAAATTCTGCAATCACTCGATTCCAATTTTACAAATAAACATACTTTGAGCAAGCCTAAACCTAGACTAAATGTTTTGATCATGGTTTGCCAACAAAACACAAATTGAAGTTCTAATACATTAATTCCTAATTTCTTAGAACTCAACAGATGAGAATAGGTGAAACCCTCCGTAGCTATGCCAGCCGGTACTGGGAGCTTTATAATGAAATAGGTGAGGGCAATGAGAAAATTGCAGCAAGAACCTTCCGGATAGGGCTCCCCGAAGAATCCGAACTGCGAGATTCGCTGACAAAGAAGCCTCCCGAGGATATGAGACAGCTCATGAGACGAATTGAGGAGTATAAGCGCTTGGAAGATGACCGGTTGCAGAGCAAAGGCAAAGCCCCGACGGTAAACCGTACTCGGCAGGGAGGTTTTCAGCCGAGAACCCGGAAGGATCTGAAGATACACGAGCCACTTTGGCAGGCAGGGGAAGTGAGCTTGACGTTTAAGGAGCCAGTGCATCAGATTTTGGAGCGGATCAAGAATGAACCTTACTTCAGGTAGCCGAACAAGATGGGAGGTGACCCCTCTCGGAGAAACCAGAATCTGTACTGCACCTATCACAAAGACAAGGGGCACACTACCGAGCAGTGTCGCGTACTAAAAGACCATCTGGCGCAGTTAGCGAGGGCAGGACATCTGAAAGAGTTCGTAGTAGACACCGATGTTCGAGGTATCGATGGAAGTGCCCGGCAACGAGGGAATCCTCTTCCCCCGCCCTTAGGAGTAATTGAGATGATCCTCGTCGCCCTAGGGGGATCGCTTGCGGCAGAAAGGGGGGTGTTGACTGTTGCGCCGATGATGGGTCCGTCGGACGGAGAGCCCACGAGAAAGAAGGCGAAGCATGCTCGGGAGACACTTGCCTTCGATGAACAGGACTTAGCAGGCACGATACAGCCACATGACGATGCACTGGTGGTCACGGCTCGGATAAGCGGTTTTCTAATGAAACGGGTAATGATAGATCAAGGTAGCGGAGCCGACGTGATGTACCCGGACTTGTTCAAAGGGCTCGGGTTAAAAAGTCAGAATCTAACAGAGTACAATACGCCGCTGGTATCATTTGATGGGAGAACCGTGGTCCTCGAAGGACATATTTCCCTCCCAGTGAGTATGGAGGGTAAAGAGGTCACAGTGATGTTCATAGTAGTCGACTCCTTCTCCCCTTACACGGCAATCTTGGGAAGGCCTTGGATACACGCCATGGGGGCTGTCCCCTCCACCTTGCACGTTAAGATCAAATTTCCTACAGATCAGGGCGTCGCCGTGGTACGGGGATGTTAGAGAATGGCAAGGCAGTGCCTCGTTGCTGCAACAAACAGTGGAAATGAGAGAGCCGGGCAAAAGGAATCTACCGAGCAGCCCCCGTTATAGCAATTACAGGGACCCCAAAGGGAAGTGGGGGCTGAGGGCGCTGAAGAGCTTATAAGAGCAAAAATACTGCCGGACGCCGACAAGTATTTCCAAATAGGAGCCAGCATGACAGCCAAAGAAAGGGTAGAGGTATTATTGTGTCTAATGCAGAATATAGACGTGTTCGCATGAAGTCCCTATGATGTGCCCGGAGTGGATCCCGAATTCATCACCCACAAACTCAACGTGGACCCGTCCTTTCCCTCCAAGAAGCAAAGGCCGAGGAGAGTGGCCAGAGAACATGCGGAAGCGGTAAATGTAGAGGTCCAAAGGCTTAAAGAAGCAGGGGCAGTAAAAGAGATCTTCTTCCCAGAATGGCTGGCGAATACTGTGGTGGTAAGGAAGAAGAATGGCAAATGGAGAGTATGTATGGACTTTACGGATTTAAACCGAGCATGTCCAAAAGACCCATTCCCTATGCCGAAGATTGATTAGTTAGTAGACGCTACATGCGGACACCCGAGGATGAGCTTCCTGGACGCCTTCCAGGGGTACCATCAAATAGCCTTATCAACTGAGGATCAGGAGAAGACGGCGTTCATAACTCCTGATGCCAATTACCACTACACCGTGATGCCGTTTGGGCTAAAAAACGCCAGGGCAACATATCAGCGGATGATGACGAGAATGTTCCGTGACAAGATTGGCCGAACAGTCGAGATATATATTGATGACGTGGTGGTAAAGAGCAAGGAGGAAGCACAACACGTGGAAGATCTTAGGGAGGTGTTTGAGCGCTTACGGCAGCATAAGCTACGCCTGAACGCCGAAAAATGTGCCTTCGGCGTAAGGGCCGGAAATTTCTGGGATACTTGATCTCCTACCGAGGAATAGAGATTAACCCAGACCAGATTGAAGCCGTGAAGCGTCTCAAATCCCCAAGCAATCCAAAGGAGGTACAAGTCTTAACGGGGATGATGGCCGCCCTCAATCGGTTCATCTCCAAGTTCTCGAACCGATGTCGGCCGTTCTATCAACTTCTGAAGAAATGGAAAAGGTTTCAGTGGAATGACGAATGTGAAAAAGCCTTCCAGGGACTAAAAGAATATTTGACACATGCGCTCGGACTGACCGCCCCAGAGCCCGGGGAGGACCTGTATATGTATGTCTCGGTTTCCGATCACGCCGTGAGTGCCGTATTACTAGTAGACCGGGGCGTGCAGCAGCCCGTGTATTACGTCAGCAAAACCCTAGTGGACTCGGAAACTAGATACTTGCCCTTGGAGAAGTTGGTCTTGGCATTAGTACATGCGACGAGGAAGTTGCCCCAGTATTTCCAAGCTCGCACCGTTTACGTACTGACCGAATACCTGTTGCAGTCGTTGCTGAAAAGATCTGACTTCACAGGGCGAATCGCGAAGTAAGGGACTCGGCTGGGAGCTTTTGACGTACGGTACAGACCAAGAAAGGCAATCAAGGGACAAGTTTTAGCAAATTTTGTGGCTGAGTTTTCACCCAGAGCCACACGAGAGCTGGTCTGCCAGCTGGATTGTCGCCCGTGGAAAGTGTATGTGGACGGCGCATCCAATTCCACGGGGTCCAGTGTTGGCGTTGTCCTCGTTAGCCCCGAGGGGATAAAGTTGGAACATTCTTACAGGTTGAAATTCAAAAATTCCAACAATGAAGCCGAAAACGAGGCTTTTCTGGCCGGGCTGAGGGCTGTCTCGAGCGTCGGTGCCCGGGAAGTGGAGGTATATTTGGACTCGCGATTGGTGGTTAATCAAATCATGGGCAGCTTCGAAGCTAGGGATCCTCATATGAAGGCGTATCTGGAGCAGGCAAAGCGAGCCATCTCCAAAATCGGCACCGTGAGGGTAATACAAGTGGCCAGGACGCAGAATAGGCACGCCAATTCCCTCGCCATGCTGGCTTCATCAATAACTAAGGATATACCCCGGCTAATAAGAGTGGAAATAGTTCTAGAGCCAAGCATCTCAACATTCGTAAACTTGAGTCAAACGGGGGTCGATATCTCGGCGATTACAGCGCTCGGGCGTAGTTGGATGGACCCCATCATCGACTACCTGGCCGAGGATAGGGTTCCACCGAATGAAAAAGAGGCAGGCAAAATCCGTAGAGTAGCCCCTCGGTACTGGCTGTCATCTGACAGAAAGTTATATCGGAGATCCTACAGGGGACCGTATCTAGTATGCCTGCACCCCACGAAGGTGGCCGACCTCTTAGCTGAGCTTCACGAAGGTGTGTGCGACAGCCATGCGGGGGGACGGTCATTGGTGCACCGGGCGATGACACAGGGATTTTGGTGGCCTAAGATGCAAAAGGACACCACCAAGTACGTCCGTAAGTGTGAACAGTGTCAAAAGCATGCCCCCGCGATCCACCGGTCCGCCGGCTGCTTGAACCCAGTAAGTAGTCCGTGGCCTTTTGCACAGTGGGGGCTGGATATATTCGGTCCTTTCCCCCGAGCGACAAGCAACAGACGGTTTGTCGTGGTGGCCGTTGATTATTTCACCAAGTGGGCAGAGGCAGAAGCCTTGGCTAACATACGGGACGTGGACGTAAAGAAATTTGTGTGGAAAAACATAATCACCAGATTCGGAGTGCCGAACACCCTTATTTCTGACAATGGTCTACAATTTTGCAGCAGGGCTTTCTAGGATTTCTGCAGGGATCTCGGCATCAAAAACCGATATTCTACTCCCGCGTACCCTCAGAGCAACGGCCAAGCCGAGGCAGTAAACAAGGTAATCATGAACGGCCTAAAGAAAAGACTAGAATGGGCAAAGGGAAATTAGGCCGAGAAGCTGCCTAGTGTCTTTTGGGCATACCGGATGACACCCAGGCAGTCCACAGGGGAGACACTGTTTTCCCTGAGCTACGGATCCGAGGCCGTAATACCGACTGAAGTGCATCTGTGCAGTGGACGAGTGTTCGGGTTCGACCCTGGCTTGAACGATGGGCTACTGATTGACCGTTTGAACGGGTTAGAAGAATGCCGTGAGGCTTCGACTATACGTCTCGCAGAGTGCCAGCAGAAGCTTGCTAAGAGGTACAACCAAGGTATAAGGGCGAGGAGTTCAGCGTTGGGGACCTGGTATTGAGAAGGGCTGTAGGAAACATGCAGGACACGAATTCCGGGAAGTTAGCGCAAACTTGGGAAGGACCGTACCGAGTCACTGCTGTCGCCGGCAAGGGCACCTATTACTTAGAAGAACTCGGCGAGAAGCCGCTACCCCGACCGTGGAATGTTCACAATTTGAAAAAGTTTTACCACTAACTAGCTACCCCGCCGAGTATCAAAGCAATGAAAAACAATGTACATGTTCTGCTAATGAGAATAATGTTGTGAAATTTTAAAATACTCGCAAGTGTACGAACCGTACCGAAGTATAGTTTGACAAGAACGAGGTCGAACCCACAGGGACTTGAATGAACGTAGGAAAATTAATCAAATCTTAACCAAATTAATCCTAATCTAGTTTAATAAAAATTGGTTGTTTTGAAATTAAATAAACTAAGCAAATAATAAAATTAAGCAAATAGTTAAACTAAGTAAGAGATATAAAACAATAAAAAGATGTAAACAATCAAGGGAAAGGAATTAAGGTTTTGGAATCCGCCTTGTAAGTCATATCAGCATATATTTATGATCATTAATTTTTCCCCACTCACTACATGATAATCTAGAAATCAATCTTGCTATCATGGAAAATATTCTCATTAAAATCCTTATTTTAAAAATCAAAAGCATGTTCTTCTTCGCTTCTTAAGTATAAAACCAAATCATCAATTGTATCCGTAGTCAAACAAATCACAAGATATATCCAATTCTAAAAATCAAATCATAAATTGTATCCATTGACAGACAAATCACAAACGATATCCAATTTTATAATCAAGAATTAATAAACCAAGCATTCAATTAATTAAGTCAAATCCTAAATCATGAGAAAAACATGATTGAACTCATATCTAGAATCTCATCTTAGTCAATTGATATGAAGCAAGAACAATTTAAATCATTAAAGAACAATTATTGTGAGAAAAATCAAATCACATAAATATTACTGATAATCCTTAACAAGGTTTCATCCTCAACCCTAATTATAAATTTAGCTACTCATGATAATTGAAAGAAAATACAAAAATAAAATACTAAACATTATATTAGAAAAATAAAATAGAGAAAGAAATAGTCACAGTGCTATCATGGAGAAAAGCTACAGAGAAGCCACATGCGGCACTGCCTCTTGCTCCAATTTTCTGTTTTGCATCTCAGCCCTAGCACTAGCCTCTCTAAATTTTGCCCTAAAAAGCCTTTAAATAGGTCAAGGAATCCTATTACAAGTTGAATTCCCGTTTTGAGAAAATCCCAGATTTTTAGGCTTCACTTAACCGACGATTTCGGCCCATTTAAGCTCAGAATTCGGGCTTTTGGTAAACTACAAAGTTGTAGCCCTTCAAGTTAACTTTTCAGCCCAACTTGAATCATATCGATTGGACATCTGAGCTGAAAGTTATGCTGAAAATACTAACTGATGTCCAGGCTGGAATCCTAATCCGAATTGGACTTGAATTTGGTACAAATTTCCTTTGATTCCTTGCTCCAATTGGACTTAAAATTTAATATTCATGCCTGGCTGGATGTAAGTTGGCTTGATTCAATTGGCTTAGCCCCACTTTGCATGTAAAACCTTTGTTACCTGCAATACAAAGATATTATATAATTAGTCACAAAATAACATAAAAATAAGGCTAAATATGTAGGTATGTGAGTACTTTATTGTATATATTTCATGCACATCAAATAATAATGTTTAAACCTGCAAATATATGTTGTCCTTGATCGCAGATTCAACCTAGATTACCGAGCAGGTGGAAACCTAATATCTTCCTAAGGACAGAAGCCCGTCTCTCGGTTCGATCGCTATCACCGAACGGGTGAAAACCTACAATTTTATCAAGAACCGAAGCCTATCTCTCGGTTCGATCACTATCACCGAACAGGTAGAAACCTAATATATTCCTAAGGACAAAAGCCTGTCTCTCGGTTCGATCACTATCACCGAGCGGGTGGAGACCTACAATTTTACCAAGGACCAAAGCCCGTCTCTCGATTCGATTACTATCACCGAGCGGGTGGAAACCTACAATTTTACCAAGGACCGAAGCCCGTCTCTCGGTTCGATCACTATCACCAAGCGGGTGGAAACCTACAATTTTACCAAGGACAGAAGCCTGTCTCTCGGTTCGATCACTATCACCGAGCAAGTGAAAACCTACAATTTTTCTAAGCTCAGTTTTCGGTTCGATCGGTATCACCGAGCATATGATAACCTAAGCCTCTAAGGGCAGTCCCGCGCCCCTATTCAATCAATGTCGCTGAATGGGGGGAGCCTCCACTTTTACTAAGTACAATAACCTGTTTCTAGGAAGCACAACGGTGCGGGCCGCGGATTTGGTAGACAACACACAAACATACGAAAGTGAAGTAAAAACAAAGCAATATAATCTTAACCAAACTAGACTGAAATATCACAATGTTTAAAGTACTACAGCCAACGAAAGATTAAAAAGCGAAAAAGTTAAATTGTCTCGTCACCACAACCTGGTGACATGGGCAAAACCAATAAATAAATAAAAATAAAAAAATAAAAAAGAAGAAGAGAAGCAACAACAAACAGCAACAACAGGGAACTTCTAAAAAACCAGCGTGGCATGTTAACTTGGCGGAGCTTCGGTCCGAGGGTCGCTGGTAACCTCCACACCAGTCGGCTCGGCGTGGGCATCGATGGCCTCCACCAGTTCCCACATGCTGGAGGTCTCCTCTTCGTCAATGACGTGGGGGGCGTTCTGTGCCGGCGCAACAGGGGGTGGAAAGGGGATCTCGTTGGGGTTAAACAAGGGAGAATCCTCGGGAACTCCCACGGCCCGGAGTGCGGCTAGCCATCCCTCTTCAAACCCGAGCTTATGAGCCTGGCGCATTACCGGCTCCGCGGAGTTCTCGGCGTCAGCAAACCCCTCGTTGTACCACTTGCCCTCGCAAGCGTCCAACACGGCCTTCAAATCACCCAACTCATCCCCCAGTGCTGTATTCAAGCTCTCCGCCTTGGCGAGCTTCAATTGTGCGCCCCCCAGCTGCTCCTCCAGCTCGGCACTCTTTCCCTCGGCACGAGCCCTAGCCTCCTCGGCCGAAGCAGCCCTCCCCTCCGCATCCTCCGCAGCCTTAATCTTTTCCGCGGCGTTGGCGTCGGCAACATCCTTCAGAGCCTTCTCACGCCAAGCATCCTCGGCGAGCTCTTTCATCCGCCCATCAACTATCTGGGACAACTGCGCGGCCTGAACAAGCAACAACATAAAGAGTATGGGGGAGGACCCCTTGCATAAGTAAAGGCAACGACCAATTTAATGAAAGAACTGAGAGTTAGAGTCATAGAAAACCTTACCGCCACGATGAGCCATACTAGCCGCCTCCCCAAAGACTCGTCCGTCCCCTCCGTGTAGGCATGCACGTCCTCGGGCAGGAGCAAGCCGCTCGACAGGCTCTGGGCAACACGGCCCCCCTGGCCCTTGTCCCAAACTCTAACGCTGGCGGTCTCTATGAGGGGTTCGCCGTCCAGCTGGTAGGAGGGTTGCCAGTGCGCGGCGGATTGGGAGGTGGACGCCCCGTCCGACCGGGTTTGAGTCACCAGCTCGCGGATGACGATGCCAGATGACGGGCGGGAAGGCGAGCGAACCGGGATGCTTCCCGAGCCGGGCGGTGCCTGCTCCGCAACACGCTGCCTTTTGCGTGGGCGGATTGGTGGGGCAGGAGGGGCTGGAGGGGGCTGGCTCGAATCCCCCTGCTGCTGAGCTGCTGGCCAGGCGCCCGGTATAAAGCGGTCGATCGACATTATCCTCCTCGCCACCATCTCGTGACCATGATCAGATTCTGTCTCCGTGGAACCAACGGGCTCAACTACGGCACCTTCGACCGCCTGAGCGGGGACCTCTTGTTCTACGGGAGGCTCAGGTTGAGCGAGGGCTTGGGGTTGAATTTGTTCGTGGGCCCTTTCCCGCAGCGCTCGTGAAACTCTCTCGGCTGACTCGTCGCGGAGGGGTTGGCACTCGTCCAAACAAATGTACCTGGGGCCAAGGTCACATGCCTCACCTGCCGTGAACTTTGGAGGAAGAAAGTTCGAGTGGCGCCCGTCTATGTAGGAGAGGAGCGAGCTGTCAACTAGCAGGGCCTGGCTGAACGCTTGCCAGGTGGAGTAAACGGGGTCAACACCGAGAATCAAGTGCGAGGCACGAAGTTGTTCGTCAGAATGAACGAAAATCTCCGATCTAAGGATGAAGTTCAGATCTCAGACGTGCACCACTCTACGATCCGGCTTGAACCTTTTGCCGTCTACACAGGAATCACACAATCAGTTAGAAGTTATTTAGATCAAAATCAAATGAAGTATAGTGTAAGAGGAGCTCGGTACCGACCGATGTCACGCGGCGAAAACGCGCAGGGGAGCTCCTCGACAAACCAATTACCGCTCACCCGTACGAACTCCCCAGCCAAGTTTCTATTGGAATCAGGCAGGCATGAGATTACCCGTACCCTCATATCCCTAGTCCTCAGATAGTAATCTGAATTGATATTACCACACAAACTGTACATAAAGTTAATGTCGTGATGGTTTAGTTCCAAACCGTACAACCGGTTTAGTCTACTGACATAGCTCACCACCCGGTAAAAGTTGGGGGGGAGTTGGTCGGGGCAAAGACCGTAAAACCTAAGGGTACTCAAAATCAGAGGGTTGACCGGGAATCTAACCCCGCCCTCCAGTATGGCCATTAAAAGGAAGAAAACCGTATTGACGCCTCGGCGCCGTTGAATGTCTATATCACCCTCGGGGCAATACGCAATGTCAACGTTCCCGGGGACATCAAAAGCGGCCCCAAAGGTAGCTAGAGCGGCTTTGGACGAAAGTAAATAAGAGTAACCCATTACCTAAACTAGGATTTTCAAAAGGAAAGCTACTATTTAAAAAACTGAATAGAATGAAACAAAACAATTAGATGGGAGAAGAGAGAACTTACTGTGGGCTCTAAGAGTGAATGGAGTCCTGAACTAGAAGGAGGAATGCTCAGCAAAGCAGAGGAAGGAAGAGTGAAAGATGCGAAAGTGAAGAAAGAGGACTGAAAGGGATATATATAGGGGGATGAGGGGATAATAAATGGTAATAAATGGGCCGTTGGTGGGAAACCCAACAGGCCGTCATATCAACTGCCACACACGCGACGCCTCGGTTCACGAAACGTCAGATAATAATGGAAGCCTATCAAACCTGATGTGCCTTTTGGGAAAGCGCGTCAATGACCTACGAAAGGTGGTGCCCGGGCCGACGACCGCTTGAGTTCCTTGATTCATCCCTAAGAGCGGGGGACGAATCAAGGGGGGGCTAATGTACGGCAACGAAGCTATTTGGGCCAGCCAAGGTGTCTAGGCCCATCGAACGAAGCTATTTGGGTCAGCCAAGGTGACCAAGCCCATTGGGACTCTACTTCCCTTGCATACTCGGAGGACGACGCTCCGACGTTGTTCACATTCTCGGGTCGTTCGGACCAGCATCATTCCCTGCGAATCCTTCCCGAGGAACTGGCGCCCGACCAACTCTTGATCGAAAATCGCAGTCGCCGAACATCCCGGAGTGAGAACCAATTCCAAGGCCACTCCCACCTAAACGCCCACTTACAACTAACAGCATTGGACCTCCAAACGCACTAGCGCTGGAAGCAATCATCACTATTCCACTAACATCTAGCTATAAATACAATGGGCTGGGAAAGGGAAAGGGTTGTTGAAAAAAGAGGGAGAGAGAGAGAGAAAGAGAAAGAGAGTGGAAGGAAGCTTTGAGGTCTAGTTGCTGGAACTACCCCCAATAGGAAACTCTCAAACCCACATCACAAAATAAATTGTAAGCCCAAACAGGGAAGGCCCCCTAGTCTCTCCTTTGGCGCTCACAATTGACATTCTTCAAAATTAGTATAATATTCATAAAGAACTGATCTTTCAAATGTAAGTAGCCGTAGAACTAACAAGAATAACAACAACAACGAAGAACAATATATAAAAGCAAAAATTTTCAAGAGCGCAAGAGTTGCCGATACCCCATATTTTCTGCAAAGTTCTACGACTGCTTGAATAGTAGCCTAAACTATAGTGCAATCAATAATTCCTCCTGTTTCTTCCATTAGTTCAAAAAAATAATAATAATAATTCCTCCTGAGATGAACGAAGATAAGTCAGCATTATTCAATGTATTGTTTTAATTGCATGCATGAATAGTGTTATGGCTGATTATGTTTTTGCACATTCACGTATAAATGCAAATTACAAAGTATCAAAGGGCGTACTTGATTATAAAATAAAAAATAAAATAGAGTGCTTCGAAATTAATAAAGTAAATCCCATCCATCTGAAATTTTCAGCTACTGAACCTTTTATACATCAAACCGTTGTGCCAGTTTCTCACTGAATTAATAATGGAAAATATAGAATCAAATCTCCTTGCATTAGTTACCTAGTAATAGATACGATTAGGGGTGGCAATTTTTACCTATATCTATAAACCCGCCCATTACCCATCTTATTTGGATAAGTCTTTACCCAACTCATTTGAGTATTTGGGTTAAATGGATAAAGACCTATTTGGTTATTTAATTAGATGGGTCTAAATGGATAAACCCACTAATGCCTACTAAACCCATTTAAAATTTAAAATTAAATAAACCCACTAATACCCAAACCCTTCTAAATCTAAACTTAAATAAACCTTAGTCTCACTCTCCCTCAAATTTTCTCAGTAACCAAACACTTTTCCAAACACTTTAACCTCTAGATTTCTAAACCCAAACACTTTTCCCCAGATTTTCTCAGTAACCAAACAAAAGGAAATTTTAAAGAGAGAACAGGGATGGAATCGGAGTTCACCAGAGGTAGTGTATCAGCTTCGTCTCTGGCGAAGCTAGTTATGTTTGCCGGTGTTTTCGTTTTCTTGTACGAATCCAGATGAGTCGCTGATATCGGTGGACGATGTTTTTGTTAACGGTCAGATCCGGCCAATATTTTCGATATTTAACCGAGATCTTTTGTTCGGTGGCAGTTACGACGGATATTTGAAGTCCAGGGTCGATTATTTAAGTCTCCGGTCACCGCTGAGGAAGCTATTTGTGGAATCAGCATCGGAATCTGACGAGCTTGAAGGAGTCCCAGCCGAAATGATGGACGGCGCAAGCTAGTAGAAGCTCTTCCCACGTACCCCATGTTTTTTTCTCGGGAAAGCTTTGTTTTTCCATGAAAACTTTTTCCCCCTCTTAACTTCCCCGTGTTTCATGAATTTTATTGGGCTTTCCTTAGCTATATGATGTTGCTAGGGCTATATTTTTCTTTTCTTTTCTTTTTCTTTTTCTTTTTCTTTAGGTAATATTTTCCCAGAGGTTGCTGAGAAAAAAAAAAAGAGAAGAAAGGCTTTGTTTGGTTGTTGAGAAATGAATTTTGTGAAGGGAAAATGAAAGGAAAGAACAGGAAAAGTGACTTTTCAATTTTTGTTTTTAAAGTTTTAAAAAAGTTATTTATTTATTTGGATTATATTGGGTTAAATGGGCGGGTTACTGATTAAATAGGTTGGGCGGGCAATGGATAATTAATTTATATATAAACGGGTCATAAATGGATAAATGGATAATTACACATCCAACCCATTTATAACCCAACCCGCCCATTTGCCACCCCTAGATACGATGTAGTCATGTACAGATAAAGACTATAAAAGATGTTAAATTTAGCAAACTATACGTACCTAGATGTAGATGGAACCCCTAGTAAATGCAATTTGCCTAGCTCGTCCATATATTCAGTGTCTTCATCTCTAAACCAACGCAATAGAATTATTAATAAAGGTATTAACCATGTAAGGTGTAGCAATTATATATATTCCAAGAATAGTACGTAAGTTGTGTAGCAAAATGAGGACTAGCACCCAATCATAATATACGTATATTATGACCATAAGATATCTTAGATCAACACTACAAGAAGGTTAAAGTTAAATAAGAAGCTGAAATATGCTCTTACAGTCTTACTATTAAAAAAATGTACAAAATAAATTTACTCTTTATGGCTTATTTCGGGGGATAACTTTCAGATGAATCACATCATTAGCTATTGCCATAAGAGAAGTCTGAAGACTTAGGAACTAATGTATTTAGAACTCTAATGTGTAATGTTGGCAAACCATGATCAAAACAGGTTGTTTAGTCTTGTTTTAGACTTGCTCAAAGTAGGTATTTTATGTAAAGTTGGAATCGAGCTGTTGCAAAATTCATTGTGCATTTCGGCCTTGCTCGATCGATCGAAAGTTAGGCTCGATCGATTGAATCTCGGGCAGAATGTTTTTCTGCAGATTTTTCCAACTCAGCCCTAGCCTATTAAAACGTGTAGGGTTTTATGTTTTGCCCTAGGTATAAAAAGGAAACCCTAGCCACGTTTTTATGTTACTCATATTGCTGTTTGTGTGAATCTCTTGTGAGATCTAAGAGGTGCTTGCCTTTACACAAGCTTAGGATTATCAAGAAGAAGATTTCTTCAATAGCTTGATGATCATTCAGTTGTTACCATAAGAGCTTAAAGATACACAAATGGGTGTACTTGTACTTGCTGGAGAATCCAAGAAAGAAGGAGTCCGTGGTCTCGAAGCTTGCACGTGGTCGTGTCAGTAAGTTTTCTACTGGTGGGTAGCAATAGGATGTTAGTGGTCTAAGTCGCTATTGTAAAACTTCGATTCTTTCATAGTGGATTTAGGTTTACCTTGAGGATAGCTAGGTTAAATCCTCCATTGGTTTTTTACCGGTTTGGTTTTCCTAGGTCATCATATCTTTGTGTTCTTTATATTCCGCACTTTACATTGATATGATTATATGATTGTGTTAACCTAGATTTGTTTAATTTGGACTAAGTAATAACTTAGCTTGTTAACTAGGTTAATCCAATTGTTTTTTAAGGGGTCTAAAAACAAACAAGTGGTATCAGAGCAGGTTGCTCTTTTGTTGTAGATCCTTTGATCTCTGAGCTAATCGTTGACCCCTATTGTCATGGATCACTGACATTCTCTAATTATTCCTCCTCACTTTGATGGGAATAATTATGCTTATTGGAAAGTAAGAATGAAAGCATTCCTGAAATTCATTGATGAGAGAGTTTGGAACTCCGTTGAATACGGATGGAAGAAGTCCACTACTCCTGTGAGTGAGTGGCAAACTTCTCAAAAAGAAGCAACCGCGTTCAATAGCAAAGTTATGAATACTATCTTTAATGCTGTTTCCATGGAGGAATTTAAGAGAATCTCAAATGTTAAGGTTACTCATACTGCTTGGAATATCCTCTAAACTGTGCATGAAGGCACAAAGGCAGTTAAAATTAATAAGTTGCAGTAATTAACTTCTAGATTTGAAAGTATTAGGATGTCTGATGATAAATCTTTTGATGAATTCTATGCTAAACTTAATGACATTGTTAATTCTGTATACAACTTTGGTGAAATCTATTATCAACCTAAAATTATTAGGAAGATCTTTAGATCTTTGACTGAGAATTTTAGACCCAAAGTTACTGCCATCACTGAGAGTAAGGATGTGGACTCCATCCCTGTTGATGAACTTGTAGTATCTCTTCAGTCCTATGAGTTAGACCTACCCAAAACTAGCAAATCCAAATCAATGGCACTTAAGTCAGTTGATGATGTTGAGGTTGATGGATTTGATGATGAGCTCTCTGCCACAGAGATTGCTTACCTTGCCAAAAATTTTAAGAATTTCCTTAGAAATACCAACAGAAGAGCAAAAGGTAAGAACACTGTTGAACCTAGAAATTTTAGGAAGAATGATCCTACTAAGGTTAGCAACACTGAAAAACCTAGAGAAAAAGTAGGTCAATCTTCTAATAATTCTATGGGTCCTCAATGTTTTGGATGTCAAGGGTAGGGTCACATGAAATCTGAATGTCCTACATACTTGAGGTCTAAGAGTAAGGCTATGGCTATAACTCTTAGTGATAATGAAGTTTTTGATGATGAGTCTGGATGTGATGAAAATGAAAACTTCATTGCTTTCACTGCTACTGCTGTAGTCAATGAAAGTGTGTCTGTTGAAGAAAACCCTTCTAATGGGGAACTCTCTGAGGATGCAAATCTTCAAGAAGCCTACAATAAACTTTGCAAAGTTGCTACAAAGAATGCTATAAATGTTGAACTTGGCTTAAAGAAAATTGCATCTCTTGAGCTTGATAAGAAAATTTTGCTTGTGAAACAATTTGATGCTAATGAACTTTTGAACAATGTGAAAACTGAGAATATGCTATTGCTTGATAAAGTTAAATCTTTGGAACTTAATTTATCTGTTGCTAGATTTGCTAGTTCTAAACTTGATCAAATGCTGAGTGTTCAAAAGTCTCCTTCTGACAAATCTGAATTAGGTTTTGTTGAAAGCATCTCTATGTCTGCACCCCATTCCACAAACTTTGTTCCTTCTTCTTCCTCTAAACCCCCTGTGAGTGAGGTTGTGAGTGAGACTATCAAACCTGTAGAGGTCACACCTCTTAGGAAGATTAGGATTGATCTAAAAGAGTCTAAACCTAAGAAGTCTACCCTTTCTAAGGACAAGTTACATGGTAAGCCTGCTTGGGTTTGTCATTTTTATGGAAAGTCTGGACACATTCGTCCAAACTGTTACAAGTTACAGGCTGCTAAAAGAGCAAACAAACCAAAAGTACCTATACCTCAAGCATAAGATCCTATGGTACTCATTGGTGAATTGGTAAAGGCTCTAAACCTTTATTCCAATCCTGGAATTGGAAATCATTCTCATGAGAATAAGAACTCCAATGCTCGTGGTGCATCTAAAAAGTTTTGGATGCAAAAGGTTCGATCTAATTGAGTCTTTCTGACGTGGTCCTTGTGACTCTACTCTTTGTGACCATTGTTCTTCAGTTTTTGTTTTCTTTTTGTTTCTAGGACTTGCATTGCATAACATTCATGTGTATCATTCTAGGACTATTTTTGTTTCTTCTTTTCAAAATATATATAAATAAAAAATAAATAAAATAAAAAAGGAAAAGAGAAGCAAATTGTGTTTTGTGTTTATTTTCTTGGTTTTTGAAAACAAGGTTGGTCAATTTATTTTCACATAACATATCTTTGTACCTTATTTAGCTTGGATGAGCTTACTTATTGCACTTTACTAGTTGAAGCTTTCTAGTGCATGTTGTGTGGAAAAGATGTTTGTGGTTTTTGATCACTTTGTCTTGATCTTGAAGTCACATGTCTTTGACTGTCGGACTTGACCCTTTTGAGAAATGCATAAATAACCATCTCACCACTATTCACTAGCCAATCATGAACACTTTAGTACATATCGTAAGATTTTGTGCTCATGAAAATGTAGCACATGCACAAAAAGAACATAAGGTGTAGCCTCAATTTAAATGCTTAAAATTAGTGTGTATATTATTTGACTTAAAGCTAAATCAAACATCTAAAATTGGTGTGTATATTATCCCGGCTATTTAATAAGTTTCTGAACAATTAAAATTGCTGTGTATATTATGAGGCAAAATCAAGAAACTTACATGATTGCAAGTTTTTGTTCTAGGAGATGTGGGAGTTATATGATGTACCTCTTTAGGTGATAGTCTCTTTCAAATTCTATGTGATGAATTTTGTAGACTTTGTGTTTGATTTCTGTTGAGTTTTAGACCCCTTAAAAACAACCAGATTTAGTAGCCTAGTTAATTAGCAAAGTTGTTACTTAGTTAAATTAAGCAATTCTAGGTTAAAACAATCAAATAATCATATCAAACACAAGATATGATGACCCAAGAAATCACACGGTAAAAACCTGTGGAGGATTTGACCTAGCTATTCTCAAGGTAAACTTCAATCCACTATGAAAAAATCGAAGTTCATACAAAAGGACTTACAAGCTCCCCGCTTGACTTCCTAATACTACCTACCAGTAGAACTTACTGACACGACCACGTGCAAGCTCCGAATCCACAGACTCCTTCTTTCTTGGATTCTCCAATCAGCTACAAGCTCCTTGCTTCTTTTTCTTCAAGCTCCAATGGTTGCAACTGCGTTGATCATCAAGATGTTGAAATAATCTCTACCTTGAAAACCCTAAGTTTTGTGTAAAGGAAAGCTCCTCAAAGATCTCACAAGAGATTCACACAAAACAGCAAAGTATAAGCAACAATACAATGTGAACAACCTCCAAAAATGTGGCTAGGGTTTTGTTTAAATACCTAAGGTAAAAACATAAAACCCTAAACGTTTAATGAAGGAGGGCTGAGTTGGAAATTCTGCAGAAAACGCAACTTGTGCGATTTTTGATCGATCGAGTCTGTCCTTCGATCGATCGAGCCAAGCCGAAAGTCACAAAGACTTCTGCAGCCACTCGATTCCAACTTTACAATAATTAATCAACTTTAAGCAAGCCTAAACAAGACTAAATACATTGTTTTGATCATGGTTTTCCAACATTACAAATTAGAGTTCTAAATACATTAAATCTTAAGTCTTTAGAACCTAACAAACTCCCCCTTTGGCAATCCGTGACAAAACACAAACTAAAAACTCAAAGTTTACAATAAAAAGCCCTTTACAAAAGGTAATGCTTATAAAACAAATTCAATCCTAACTACTATCCATCAGTTACAAGTGTAGACAGCAGCCAAATCGAATCCACCTGTATATTCCTGAAACACTCAACAAACGCATAAACGCATATGTGACAGAAAAACAGTAAATCAACAGATATGTAATCTAACTCTCCCCCTAAGTTAGATACACCAAAAATAAACACATTCTTGAAAGTTCACACAACATATAATAAAAACATATATCAATGAATAACTCATAAATATAAATCAATAAGCAGTGAACACAGAATCAAGAATCATATATATAAAAAATGTATTTCCCAACAAGAATAGCCCAAAAGAAAGTATACGTGGTGAACACCTAGATACAATCTAATCTCAAAAACTCCACTAGCTCCGCAAAAAGAAATAAAAACTCCCCTTAGCTACAAAAACTCCTCTACAGGCTCCAAACTCTACTCCCCCTTTTTGTGACGGAATGCCAAAGGACATCACAGGCCATCATCAAAAGGAGGTGGTGAGGATGAACGAAGATGCGCCAAATCAGCTCTCAAAGCACGAATCTCATCAAACAAGTCCACCAAAAGCTGACCATAAGCCGCCTGAATGGTCATGATAGTTTCCAAGGTACAACGTACATCAAAGTCGTCCGAAGGAGGTGGAGGAACAGCAGCAGCAGCACCAACAGGATCAGGAACAGCCTCACGAGCAGGACCTGTAGAAGAAGAAGGGGGTGCGGTACCAGAAGGCTCAGACCTAGCATGTTTAGAGCCAGCTCGAAGATGAGCAGCCCTCTGTCTAAGGAAAGAAGCACCTATGGGAGCAATCACATGGACGGGCTCAGAAGAAGGGAAATCATCTAAACCAAGATGAAGTAAAATCCTATGAATAAAGATAGGATGAACAAGAGCATGAGCTGTAGATGAACTCCTATAAACTTCCTTCAAAAAACGAAGAAACAGATGAGGAAAACTGATAGGAGCATCAATGACAAGAGCGTACAAAAATACACACCGCTCGAGAGGAATGGTGTGAAGATGAGAAATAGGCCAAAGAGAATGACACGCTATCCTAAAGAACATATAGATAGTCTCAGGAAACTCAGTAGTGGTGATCAGAGGATCATAACCCTACTAGACAGAAGACCCAGTGATGTAAGACATGACATCACTCAACTCAGGTGACTCATCATAAGGGTAGACAGGGTGATGTACCAAAGGTACCCCTAGAGCATCAGCCACGACATCAGGATCAATGGTGAACTCTACACCTCGTATCCAACTCTTAACTAAAATGTTGGAATCATAGACGCGGATAGAGACATTCGGAAAGAACTCTCTAATCAAGGTAGCTGGAGGAGGAGGATCAGAAACATCCAGCAGAGGTAACCAGCCCCGACGCTCAAAGTTTGCCCTAATGGTAGGATCAACCTCATCTAAGGTGACAGAACGCTCAGCCCAAACTTTTCTCTTAAGGTTTAGCTTCTCAAAAGTCTCTTGGTTTTTCTCACTCGAAAACCTCTCACTATCAAAGGAAGGTGGGGGAGGAGAAGGAGAGGGAACAGACCAACAGGCTCTAGTCTTCCTAGACATGATGCTAAGGAAAGGACAGAGACACAAGGAAAAACCAAAAAGAATAAAACAAAAAAATCCAAGGGCAAACTGCAAGTTAGCACAAAAAACAATAGAATAAAAATCTATATGATGCATGAACAATTACAATGACATGATGCATGTACTAATGCAGTAAAAAATTAAGTTCAATTGAGATCAAATTGACAAAATTGGCTTGAGCAGGGAATTTCTATAAAAAATCCCAAAATTGAAAACCACTTGTTAAAAATTTTAAACAAATTGATGAATTGAGCATTACAAAACACAGCACATAGATTATAAAGCCTAATTTCACCAAAACAACAAGCCAATTTCATCAAATTCAACCCAATTTAACAAAAGCCCCAATTCGGATCAAGAACAAACCCTAGATTTTTCAATTTTTCACCAAACTCAAAATTGATCAAATTAACAAGCAAGGATCATGTTTATAACGTGTCCCCACAAAAACCCAATGATCAATTGCACAAAATAGAGCTTGAGTCAACAGAAAAACCCAATAATGCATAGTCTGAAAATTACCCAAAAATGCATGGATTTACGCATGTAAACATGAAAATAAAACCAAAAGGAAGGGTATAAAGGACATACCGGCTTAAGGAGAGAGAAACCTTGCAAAAATTTCGGAGGAAAACGACAAAAAATTCTTTGTGGAGCCTAGCCGAGTCGGAGAGAGAGAAGAAAAAGTTTGAAAAAGTTTGAAAAGTGACTTTGAAAAAGTCAGATCTAATTTTTAAAAAAGCTTTTTCACGATCTTCGATCGATCGAAAATTACATTCGATCGATCGAATCAATCCGAGACTCATAAAAGAATTGAAGCTCATACAAAAAGACTTACAAGCTCCCCACTTGACTTCCTAATGCTACCCACCAGTAGAACTTCCTAACACGACCACGTGCAAGCTCCGAATCCACGGACTCCTTCTTTCTTGGATTCTCCAATCAGCTACAAGCTCCCCGCTTCTTTTTCTTTAAGCTCCAATGGTTGCAACTGCGTTGATCATCAAGATGTTGAAATAATCTCTACCTTGAAAACCCTAAGTTTTGTGTAAAGGAAATCTCCTCAAAGATCTCACAAGAGATTCACACAAAACAGTAAAGTATGAGCAACAATACAATGTGAACAACCTCCAAAAACGTGGCTAGGGTTTTGTTTAAATACCTAGGGTAAAAACATAAAACCCTAAACGTTTAATGAAGTAGGGCTGAATTGGAAATTCTGCAGAAAACGTAACCTGTGCGATTTTCGATCGATCGAGTCTGTCCTTCGATCGATCGAGTCAGGCCGAAAGTCACAAAGACTTCTGTAGCCACTCGATTCCAACTTTACAATAATTAATCAACTTTGAGCAAGTCTAAACAAGACTAAAGACATTGTTTTGATCATAGTTTGCCAACATTACAAATTAGAGTTCTAAATACATTAAATCCTAAGTCTTTAGAACCTAACAATTTCTATTCACATATCACCTCACATGTATCTCAAACTTTTGCTAGTTGCACACACTACACAAGTTACTCTTTGCTAAACTTAGTACATGTTATTGTGTGTATTTTTTATCTGACTAACCAAGTTTGAAAATACCTTGAGTTTTATGCAAAACATATTTGATGCCTGAGAATTTAAAGGGAGAATGTTTGAAAATTTATTTTTGGGAAAACTGGGTTCAAAACTTGTGTTTTTGAAAAGCATTTCATCTCATACTCATGCATTTTATTTTGAAAATTCAATGCTTTGGGGAGTTTATGCACAAAATTCTTTATGTTTTTCAAAAATTTATTTTTTTTACAATTTCGATCGATCGAATATGTTCTTTGATCAATCGAAATTGCAATTAAAAGTTTTGGTCAACCTCTGTCTGTTTCGATCGATCGAACCTAAATTTCAATCAATCGAAAATCGTATTGAGAGTTTTTTTTAAAATTGATTTTGATGTGTTCAAAACACTTTTTCAAAAAGTTTTCAAATCTCTCTCTCTCTCCATACGACTCGGTCAAGGCTCCAATCCCATTTTTTATCGTTTTCGATCATTCTTTTTGCAAGGTTTCTCTCTCCAAAGGCCGGTAAGACACTTATACCCTTCCTTTTGAGTTTATTTTCAAGTTTCATGCATTTTTTCATGCATTTTAATTGGGAATTTCGAGCCTATGCATATTTGGGGCTTTTGATAATTCAAGCCAAATTTGTTGAAATTGATCAATGGGTTTTTGTTGGGGGATGATATAAACATGATCTCTAATGTTTAATTTGATCAATTTTTTGTTTTGTGAGAAATTAGAAATTCTAGGGCTTGATTTTGTCCGAATTGGGGATTATGTTCTAATTTAGTTTAATTGATGAAATTGGCTTATTGATTTGATTAATTTAATCATTATAAACTGTGTTCTAGCTTGTGTAATGATCAATTGGTCAATTTTTAAAAAAAATAAACAAGTGGTTTTTCAAATTTTTGGGGTTTTTGTTATAAACTCTATGCTCAAGCCAATTTTGTCATTCTAAACTTAAATTGAACTTGTTATCACTGCATTAGAGCATGCATCATGTCATTTTAACTGTTCATGCATCATATAGATTGTTATTTCTATATTCTGTTATGCTAACTTGCAGTCTGCCCTTGGTTTTTTTTTTTTTTTCCTTTTCCTTTTCCTTTGGTTCTTTCTCTTGTGTCTTTGTCCTTACCCTAGCAACATGCCTAGGAAGACCAGAGCTAATAGGTCTGCCCCCCCCCACCCCCACCTTCTTCTTCTTCTTTTGACCGTGCTAGGTTTCCGAGTAAGAAAAATCAAGAGACCTTTGAGAAATTGAACCTTAATAGGAAGATATGGGCTGAGCGTAAGGTGTTGTTAGATGAGATTGATCCCGCCATTAGGGTGAATTTTGAGCATAGGGGCTGGTTGCCATTGTTGGATATTTCTGATCCTCCTCCTCCAGGTACCCTGATTAGAGAGTTCTACTCGAACATCTCTATCCGCATCTATGATTCCAACACTTTAGTTAAGAGTTGGATATGATGTGTAGAGTTCACCATTACTCCTAATGTAGTGGCTAATGCTCTTGGGGTACCATTGGTCCAACACCCTGTCTATCCCTATGATGAGTCTCCTCCATTGGACGATGTCATGTCATACATCACTGGGACTTCTATCCAGTGGGGTTCTGATCCTCGGATCACCATTGCTGAGCTTCCTGAGTTGCACTATCTCTTCTTTAGGATAACGTGTCATTCTTTGTGGCCTATCTCTCATCTTCACACAATTCCTCTTGAGCGGTGTGTCTTTTTGTACGCTTTTTTTACTGATGCTACTATCAGTTTTCCTTATTTGCTTCTTCGTTCTTTGAACGAAGTTTATAGGAGTTCTTCTACAACTCATGCTCTTGTTCATTCTATTTTCCTTCATAGGATTTTGTTGTATCTCGGTTTAAAGGATTTCCCCACTTTTGAGTTTGTACACATTGTTGCCCCCATAGGTGCCTCCTTCCTTAGACAAAGGGCTGCTCATTTGAGAGAGAACTTTAAACGTCCTCGCGTTGAGCCTTCTGGTCCTACACCTCCTCCCACTTCTACAGTGATGCACAGGTTGAGACGTCTGGTGCTGCTATTGCTGCTGGTGATGCTGATGTTCCTCCACCAACTACTTCGAATGATTCAGACATTCGACGTATGTTGGATCATGTCTTGACCGTTCAGGCAGCTTATGAACAGATTTTGGTGGACTTGCTCGATGAGATTCGTGCTTTGCGTGCAGAGTTGGCGCATTTTAGACAATCCCCTTCGCCACCTTCTTTTGATGATGGATTTTGATTGCCCTTTGGCATTCCATCACGAAAAGGTGGAGTAGCATTTGTGTAGCTTGTAGAGGTTGTTTTTGTTGATAGGAGGAGTATTGATTGTTTTGGAGCCTGTGGTGATTAGATTGTATCTAGGAGCTGCACTTTGTTTTTTTTTTTTTTGGCTCTTGATGTATTTTGTTGGGCTATTCATGTTAGAGGGAGATAAATTTATTGTGTTACATGTTTCTTGTTTCACTGCGTATTGATTTATATTTATGAGTTATTCATTGATATATGTCTTTATTTTGTGTTGTGTGGAAAATACAAGAATATTCTATTTTAGGGGGAGTTAACATTGTTTTTGATGTATCTAACTTAGGAGGAGAGTTAGTTTGCATATTTGTTGATTTACTGTTTTTCTGTCACACATGTGTTTATACGTTTGTTGAGTATTTCAGGAAATACAGGTTGATTTAATTGAGCTACTGTCTACACTTGCAACCAATGGATAATAGTTAGGATTGGATTTGTTATAATGGGCATTTTTTTGTAAAGGGCTTTTCTTTGTAAACTTTGAGCATTTAGTTGTGTTTTGTCACAAATTGCCAACTGAGGAAAAACTTTGAGCATTTTTTGTAAAGGGCTTTTCTTCTTAGGTATTGTGTCTAAGTTGAGCTACTGTTGCCCATTGTTCTGCCTCTTTTATTGCTTCGTTCCACTCTTTATCTCCATCTAATAGACCAAGAGCATAGCATGCCGATTTGAATGTAGGGTGCATTACGTTATCAATTGTCCGTATCTGTTCGAAATTTTGAGGTCCTCTAACAATGTTTAGCAGCATTCTCAAGTAATATCTTTCTCCAGAAGTTGAAGGTGCATAAGTAATTCGTCCTATAGTTTTACCTGATTTTCTTGGCCTCCATTGTTTTTGCTGCTTGCTCCATTCAAATTTTGTTGGGAATTCAGCATAAGTCAGTGATCGTGCTTCTTCGTTTACTGAATTCATTTGCATCCACTCAGTAAACATTGTTCTGTCTATGCCTTCCCTGTGTAAAAGAAAGATATTATTAAATGGAATCATAAATTTGTATGATCTCAAAAATGTAATGAATATAGATTTAACTAAAGTTTTTTGTTTTATAAATATCTCAAAAATTTATAGCTTTGTTTTATATTAAATTATATATAATATAAAAGTTGAGCAATCATAACTCTTCCAATGTCATACCTGTTTACAACATTTCTAGCTCGTTGATTGTCTATAAAAGTGACGGTATGTTCATCTTGGAGATGAAATGATAATCGTTCAACTGCTGGAGTTCAATAATATATGTCAAATTGGTAAATTCTCCAACATGCTTCACACGCAGAAATATATCGACAATCCGAGTAACATTTCCTTTATATTTTATTGCTTATATATAAATATGTTAATTTAAATTTAAAATATGTATTATAACTACGTCCAACGGGATGCATAGTTTATTTTGAACTACTGTAGTATCAAATATCAATGACAAGCAAGTGAATTTGTCATTTGTTAGAACTACAGCGCGATGCATAGTTATTTTGAACTACCGTAGTACCAATGGGAGTATGCTAGCCACTCCTTCATCCACAACTGTAAGATTGACCACTCAAGAAACTCCTTGACCTTCTTGATGGCCAAGAGGTCATCTGGTATCAACCTGAGCTTCTTTGGACACATTTCTTCACATAAATAATTGTCACCATACCAGCTAACTATCACCAAATTGGCTCTACCTAAATATTTTATAGAGGGAGATGGAATATGAGGAGAGGAGAAGAGAGAAGAGGAGATGGAAAGGTGGTAAAGAAAGTCGTATATTTTTACTACCTTCCCTTCGACTCTTCTCTTCTTCCTCTTATCTCCCTCCTTTTCAAACATACTCTCTAAAGAGAAACCTTCATCATTTTCCCACTTCTTTGGCAAAAAATTGATTTGGACTGCATCCAACGTGCCCATTGATATGCAGTAAAATCGAGGTTCAATTCAAGTATGTATTTATCACATAAATGGTCACTCAAGAGAGAATCTAAAAATAAATGTTCAGCACCTGGTGCCTTTATATATGAATTGGTGAAACAATGTTTCTTCCAGCAACCAAATCAAAAATTACAGAATAGTAAGAGCTTGCCACTATTGCAGAAAAATTTTTTAAACAGCTCCATTCAATGGTTTGATGATTGCTTTGAGATAAGCAAGATCAAACAATAAACTTTCAAGCAAATCATCAACCAGTGGCACCAAAGAACCAATTAACCCAAACTTGATCTTGTCTCCTCATATGCCAAGAAGCATGCAGCATTTGCGGGCACACTTCGGGCCATGGCAGGTCCAAAGCCCTTATACAGGCCTTTTACTCCCTCTGAGGCCAGAATCTTTCTAAAAGCATTAATGGAACCCGAGTACTTGGGATTTTTGTAATCATCTACCTGAATTACACTTTTGCATTTTTTAATTTGTATCTTTAATTTGTTATTGTAGTTCCTCAATATAATATTTATATTGTCTTATAAAGTGTATATTGCAAGACAAGGTAATAGACAAATTAATAATAATAATAAAACTCAACCTATTGCAATAAGGTTGTTTGTAATAAACTATGACATTTTTCACGCATTACAACAAAACCTTTAAAGCAGTAAAATATTGCCACAAAATTATTTGTTGTAATAAATAAGTTATTGCATCAACCTGTTTGTTGCAATATGTAGAATTTATTGCAACAAGATTTTTGTGTTGCATAAACCAATTGCTTCAAAGTTTATTACAACGACTCGCAACAACTTTTTCAACGTTGCAATAACACCTTATTGCAACAATTTTGTAGTTATTGCAACGATTTTTCCTATTGTAACATGCCTTTATTCTTGTAGTGAGAGTCTGCCACCAGCCACCGCCACCTCCACCGCCACTGCCACAGTCGGACTACCCGAACCATCGCAACCGGTAATTTTTTATTTTTTATTTTTAAAATTTGAGCATTAAATATGATTTGATATTGATTGAAGGAAGAAACCAATACGTCAGAATCAAACGCATAGTCTGATTCCGTTGCATGCATATATAAATTATAATTACCACCAGGCCTTCTGGCCTAAGTGGTACCTGGATCACTCGGTGACCGTCAACTCAGGGGTTCTAGCCCCTGCATAAATAATTACCCAGCTCAAGACCTCTGATAATTAGCTGTTAACAAACTAACGATCAAACCTATGTGAGAGTCATGTGAATTTTAAATAACAAATATTGTCCTATGAATTTGAAAACCGATTGAAATTGAAGAGAAATCTAAGTCTGATTGTGAGAGAACAGAGAGACGGTGGAACCAGACCCACTGCAGTTCTTTGATAGGGCCCAAAGGGGCCTAGCCCCTTGAGATTTCAAAAAAAGAAAAATAAATAGTAGTAGTGTAGTCAATGAGTCAATTCTACAAAGTTTTATCTGTACACATGAATACTCGTTAAAGCCATCAAGTAGTAGGCTAGTTTCAATTTGAATATATTCCAAACCACATATTTTGTTGGCCTTGAATATAAAAATGAAGGGAAATGCTAACAAGTGCCTTTAGAGTATTGGTTAACAATCCATTTTAGAAAAGTTTTGACATCATTTTTATGGAAATGAAAAAAGCTATTAAAACATTAATTTTTTTTTCTTTTCCTATAAAAACTTTCTTTAACTGGATTGCTAACCAATATGCTAAGGGCACTCGTTAGCATGACCCATAAATGAATGTGCCCCTAATTGACTTGGGACTTTGTGTGTGTAGTTAGGGAGTTAATACCGTACCAAAAACTGTGTAGGCCATTTACAATTAAGTTTAATGTTGATGTTAGGCTGGTCCTTAATTAATGAAATTGTCTCATATCATGTACACAAGTCTAAATGAAATATTAATATTCTTTTTGCAGAGATTCTGTCATGTATGATGTCTTTATTTCAAGTCCTATCAAGCGTGATCCAAGCATACTTAGTGTTTGGCATCAGTATTGCGATACCACATTTGACATCACTACTTGCATTCTTATGCTTGTTACGTTGATGATTTATGTGGCATATCGATATCAATGTACTAGGGTTGGTGTAGGGGTTCGTACAATCATTTTTTACGATGTGTCTCGTGTTCCTTATAACATGGAGACATGTTGTATTTGTCTTTGTAACTTTATTTATGGAGATCAATTAGCAAGTCTTCAACCATGTAAGCACATGTTCCACCGAAGTTGTATTTCACCCCACTTGGCTCGAGCCCCTACATGCCCCTATTGTCAACGTGTCATTTCAGTTGGAGATGATTGAGTGTGACGTCCAGATGATGGGATGAGGATGCTCAGTTGTTTTTTTTTTTTTTTTTTTTTTTTTTTTTTTTTTTTTTTTTTTTTTTTTTTTTTTTTTACAGTTTTCTATGTAGGCTCACTATTATGACTATGCTCATACATACATACAGTAGCATAAGTTAATTATGGTTTATTAGTTATGTTTGATACATAGTTAAAAACCTTACTATACTATTGTTGGTTACAAAAGCCTTATTATATATTCTGTCATGTGTTCTATATGCTTCTTCTACGAATTGACGTGTCCATATTTAACATGATTTAGACACATAATGACATAATTCCACATGGTAAAAATTAATTAATTCATTTCAATTTTTCAAAAAAAAAAAAAGTTGGCCGCCACATGTCACTAATGATTGTGCTTTTATCATTAAATGTTATCATAAATTTACGTACCCATAATTATCCATATTTATTGCCTATAATTACTCTATGAGTTTTATGTTAACTTATAAAAAAAATTAAATTAAATTCCTTATTTATCTCTAAATATAAAAAATTTGTATTAAAAAAAATCAGCAAAAATGAGAAATCAAAGGCCTAGTCGCCACTTTGACCAGGACAGAAGTGCCAACCTAGGTTCCCTAAGTGTGATCACTTCAATCCAATAACATTCTACATTTTTTTACCCAAAAAAAAACTTGATTTCGATTATATTTCAATTTTTTTTTTTACAGTCCATTTTGCGACAATGATAGATCTTATTCTCATAATTGCACGACTTATATAAGGTTTACACATTCTAAAAAAGCACTTATATAAGGAAGGAAAGGCATCAAAACTCAAAAGAGAAGGGAGGCCAATTGTACTTACTAGAGTGTCATTTTGGAGTACTTTTGCTAAAGTAGCCATTCATTCCCAAAAACCCACGAAATCCATACCAAAACTCTGATTTTACCATTCAAAAAACCGTCATTCACTATCAAATCACCCTTCCGTAGTCATCATATACAAATCCATACCATTAACATGAACCCAAGAGTTCTTAGCAAATTATTAATCTTTATTGGACACTCCTGTGTCATAGGCATAAGACCAAGTACATTTGTTCCTTTTATTTGTATTTTGCATATACCAACTATTATTTACCACATTTCCCTCCAGGTCCCCATATGTTATGAATTTTTCCAAATCTCCACTTTAACGTTTCCAATACATCAAGTCATAACTTACATTGCTAATGTACTTATCCATTGGAGAGGAGTCTATATCCCTTATACTGTACACTTGAGTGACATATTGCATTTCTGTAAAAAAAAACTTGTTTCTGCCAAATCCTTGCTTGAAAATCAACCACTCCCCCTCGGTGGACACGGCTTATTTATATTCCTATATACCTCGCCCCCAAATTGAAAATAGCGAGCGTCATTGGTTAAGAGAGTGAAAATATGCTTGAGCCAATATCCTATTTTTTGATCATCCACTTTTAACCACCAATGACCGCTTATGCTATCCTGCATGCATGAAAGTATAAGAAACGTCAACAATTGTGAATACTTCGATACTATAAGCCCTAGATGTTATCTTTAAAATTTGGCGAAAACCACATTTTCATCCCTATATTTTCACGTGATTCTCACTTTGGTATCTAACTTTTATTTCCACCGCTTTTAGCCCGTCCTGAAAAACGCGTCTCGCTTTTGTTCCTGTCGTTACATCAGAGACGGAAAATGCACACATGGCAAACGGAGTGCACTGTTGGCATACTAAAAGCTAACGTGACCATTAAAATAATAATAATAAAATATTATTTGGCATTAAAAAATGCCACGTCAGCATTTAAATTAAAAAAAAATTATTAATTTTAACTAAATAAAAAAATTAAAAACAGAAATAAAATTAAAAACAGAAAATGAGAAAACAACAAACCCAATTCACATTCTTTTCTTTTCGTTAATTTTTCGGAAGAACATGTTCATGTTCTTTGTGTTCTTTCCCAGAACATGATTTTACATGTTCTTCACAATTTAATCCTTGTTTTATTTTCTTTTCTTTGTCTTTCTTGTATTTTCTTTACAACCAAACACATTAAAATTCAAAACTCAGATCAAACAATAATCAACATCAACAAATCTACAATCTGAAATTGAAACTAAAAACCTAACCTAGAAATCGAACCCATAATTTTGAACCCAGAAATTTGAACCCAACGCACACCAATCAAAATCAACAGATCTGCATCCTCTTTGTTCACAAAATCAACACCAATCTCCAAGTTGGAAGCCCACTGATCCAAATTAGAAACACAAAATCAGCTCGAACTTGGAAACACAAAATTCAACGATCATCAAAACACCAAAACCCAGCAAATCAAACACTCAAAAAATGCGGAAATAACCTACAAACAGCTATCCACATTCCAGAGGAACAACAAACCCAGAAACTTTAAAGAAACCAGCTGATCACAACCATCCATACCAACACCAACACCAACACCAAACCCAAAAATTTCAAAGAAATCAATCGACCACAGCTATCCACACCAAAAATAAACCCAAACCGATTCACAACCACCAACACCCACAATATCTTCTTTTCGCAACCGCTAACCACCACCACTACTAACAACCTTTGATTTATGACCACCACACCCACCACCAACGATTTGTGTTTCACAACACCCACAGCAACCTGTACATAACTCGCGAATCCAAATCAACATACTACCCAAACCAATCTACAACCTGTGAATCTAGTCGCCAATCTCGCCGCTTCACTAATCCACAAAGCTCCATTTTTGAAGTAGACTCGAGCTTGAGACCCGATCTAGACCAAGCCCCATACCAGAGCACTCAATTGGCTGGGGAGAGAGAAAGATCAAAGAGAGTGAGAGTAACAATCAGCATATACCCAGGACTTGAAGAGGTTGTTCATGAAGGGAGGGTGGAAGGAAGAGGGAGTAAGAATCGGCACATACCCAAAGCACTCAAATCTATTTTTAATTTTATTTATTTAGTTAAAATTAATAATTTTTTTTTTAATTTAGATGCTGATGTGGCGTTTTTCAAGATAGGGACTAAAAGCGGTAGAAATAAAAGTTAGGGACCAAAGTGGAATCGCGTGAATATATAGGGACGAAAATGTGGTTTTCGCCTTAACATTTAGAAGAAAAATTCATTGTAATGTAGAAATTTTAACTAAGATGAAATGAAAACGACTTTGATTAAAATGAAAAGCATTAGAAGCAGCAAACAAATTAGCAGCCTTTTTTGCAGCAGTGTGTAGGAAAGCAAATTCGGAGTAGGAAACCCATAACCAAAGTACCAAACATTGAATAATTGAAATAACTGAAAAACACTAACATTGAATAATTATGAAAGATGTTGATGGTGCTTGGGTTGAAGGAAAAACTATCAATGAGATTTTGTATTTCATGACGACAAAAGGCAGAATCCTTACTTAAGTGCCAAGAGGACAGTCAATATTTGCTGAGACATACATGTCAAAAGAGAGGATATGGGAGCTAGTATTTAATACATCCACAATGCAACGAAACATGCATTTGATGCCTATTTTTTAGGTGTGTAACCAAATAATAGTAGGTTATGAAAAATGGAAAAGACAATTACACAGAGCATAAAGATTTACGTGGTTCCAAACCCCAAATACACCCATAAAGCTCTCTAACCAAAAGTGTGTGACAATTACAAAGGTAACATGATGGTGAAAAATAAATGCATCCAAGTTTTGAATCTTTTCCTTTATCATACATTCTTTTATAAAACAAATTTTCGTTGAGAGCTCCAATGTCAATCAAAAGTACAAACATTTTACGCATTTAAGCAAAAAAAAAAAAAAGAAAGAAAGATTTTAATTGAATAGGTAATAGAGAATGGCTACACTTATTACATCAGGCAATAATTTCAGAAATTAAAATCTTTGGTTTAGTATTTTTTTTTTTTCAATAATTATAATATACATACATATTATTTGAGAAATTACTATCAATATGATTGTTGTCACTTTTTTTTTTTGGTCCATAGGATTGTCTCTTAGGTATTTGGGCTATTTAATGAGACATAGTATTCTCTTTTCCCTTCAACCCTTGTCTAAATATATAGGTGTGATTCGTTATATTTAAATACTATTATAGTAAAATGACATTTATGAGTTCTCATTAGCTTAATTGGTAAAAAATCTTGTTAGTGAATAAGAAATTCGGGGTTCAAACTCCGTTAACACCAAAAACAATTTGTTGTTTTGGTTTGATGATAAAGGATAATTATTATGAAATAAACATCATAGAAAAAGACACTTACAATGTTGTTGAATTTCTATTAGTAAATATTTTTAATGAAAAATAATATAATAAATGATTTATATAAGAAAAGAATGGTGTATCATAGCATGATTTCTCACTATAATGGACAATGTATTACCTGAGCTATCCAAATGTCAGTAACGAATTGTTGCCCTCGAAATACAGAAGTATTGCTGTAAGGTGAACCAAGGTGAATACGAGGATGCACTTGTACAAACCCAGGGCATACAGAATTGAAACAACCAGTGTTCCCAAAGTTGTCTACCTGTAGACATATAAGCGAAAGTACGGATATATTCATGAAAGTACTTATAAACACTATATATAGGTAAGAGTGAAAATGATTTGGTTCTTACTGTCCAATATGTTGTTAATCATGTACGACTATCACCGTATAACACAAAGAATCTGAATTATTTGCACTTCGTACACTGGTAACAGCATCCACATCAGTATGTGCAAAAAAAATTTCTATTTTGCACATCTAAAATCTACTTTTTCTATTTTACACACATTTTTATAAAACACCTATATCAATTTGTCTATTATACACATTTATTCAAATAAAATATCCATTTCTTTAACACTGTGAACAGTAACCATGAGAGTGAGGTGAGAAAGGAAATGAGAAAAAGAGAGTGAGGTGAGTCAGAGGAATAGAGAGGAGAGAGAAAAAAAGAATAAAAAAATTATTTACATAGTGAACAGTAACCATGTATATATACACGGCTACTGTTCATTTGCAAGACCATTGTGTATATTTAGACATTTTTACAAAGACTAATGTGGGAGGTTTTTGAGTTAATTTGTGCAAAATTGAGCACTTTTTGTATTTTAGAAAACTATCCACGAGCTGGTTTGATTGCTCTAGGTTATTGCAATATTCAAGACAAGCATAAAATATTTTTATAATAAACTGGCCAATTTTTTTGTTTTTGTTTTTGTTTTTTTTTTTTTTTTGGTTTATCACACGCATGATAGAATTAAATCAAACAATGAAAAATATATATTGCATTTTGTTATTTAAGTAATGCTATTGTTTTTTTTTTTTTTTTTTTTGGTTTATCATACGTAGGATAGCATTAGATAAAACAATGAATAAAAAAAAGAATATTGCATTTTATTATTTAAGTGATGCTACAGTGAAGAAAAAAGAGAATATTGCATTTTATTATTTAAAATATATAAAGGGACATTAATGGAACTTTCTTCAAAAGTTTCTAATAAAATTGAACATGAATAGCATATTGGAATCAAAAGTGTGTTGCAATTCACAGTTTTTAGTGGAAATGCTATCAGAGAGCACTTATCCCCTATAGACATGTCTAATACGCTATCCTTGAGTTTATTTTGAGTACGTTTCAAGCTGAAGTCAATATTGTTGTCTCTTTTATCACTTCAAATTGCCATTGATCAGTTTCTCAAAATTAAAATTTACAGAACATTTTACCTTCTTGTTTTTTCAACATCCGAAGGTTAAATGGTTCTATTAAAATCCAAAAGTTCACCTAACTAAAAATCATATATGTCTTTCATCAATTGTTAATAGCTCTACAATCTATTTATGCACCAAAAGCTATGACTAACTTGAAAGAAGAGAAAGATTACATGTTAGTATTAACTATCACTTCCAAAAGCATCATTAATCAAAGATTAAAATGAAACTATAATTCAAAATAATTCTAGCAGTTGCCTGTGTCCCAAATTGTAAGCTTCAATCTTCTCCCACCAATTGTGAGCAACTTAATCTCAAAATCCACACCTGAAAATGATTAAAACAATAATGAAAGTTCATAATACAATCTAAAGAATGGAAATAGTGATCCCTACAAAAATAGAAATAAAAGGGCATGAAAGCTCTTGGTGCACCTAATAATACAGAGACGAAGGAAGCTCTTGGCCACCCTGATTAGGTCTTGGGTTTTCTCAAACCAAGATAATATTGACTATTTAACTCAAACGTTCAGATAGCACACAATGCAGAATTGTGACTAATGAAGTTTTAAAAAAAAATACAATTACATGAACTCCAAAAAATGAACTTAGCTCAGCAAAGCAAGCAATACCTTACCAACATAGTCTACACTTGTGATAAGCAAGAATCCAATGTGATATTTGAGTCCTATAGAGGAGATGCAAATCTATAATAGGATGAGATAAAGTGGGAATCGAGACTAAATATTACATATCACATGTCTAATGAAATTTCACAAAACACATGTAATAATAACTAAAAAATGGTCTTCCAAGTGGGATAACCTAATGAAATGTTGAAAATACTTTGTATAGTTGCAAGATAACTCCTAAAAACCTGACATTTTAATTGAAGGCAGATTTGGCATGTCTCTTTTGTTTATAATCTCTACAACAATTCAAAATTTTAGTATTTTGCTTACCTTAACAGGAATGTAGCAACTTTAGAGAAGCATATATCATGACAAATTCCTACTCCAAAATGACCAACATCTGCATTGAACTCTTGCTTGTCAGTGCCAACCAATTTTGAAGAAATTGCTCTTCAACCAAAAAATCTAAAAGATAGATTTGTGTTAACTTTCAATATAATTATTTTCAAATTTTGTTATACCACAAATTCTCACAATTGGTCTCAAATGAACCTCTGATGATGGCACCTAGTGGCACCTTACAAAACCACATCCACTTTATCTAAGTAGACACAGAAGGAACAGAGCCAATCCGCTTAGAAGTATGGATTAAAAGTAAGGATAATACACATTTATGGTGCATAATTTCAATACAATCTTATCACAACAAATGGTAGTTATTTAAGGTTTGACTCTAAATCATATACACCTATGTTTGGCAACCCAAATTTTAAAAAATCTAGGATAACTACATAAATAAATAACATATTGGAATTTTGTTTGTGTTTGTGTAGTAAAGGGAAAACAAAACCCATAGAGTATAATAAGAAGAAATATTAACCTAGTATCAACTATAATTTTTGAATAAAGAAACTCTATGCTTCAAGTGCATCACAAAAAACAAAAAAATCACAATGGCATTTAAATTAGGGAAATCTTACTTATATACTTCCATTCAGGTAGTCGACAGTACAATCAGTATGAAATGTAACGAACTTAGAGTCATTATTCACTTCTCCAAAAACGCAGTCCTTATTTACAAATCAAAGCAAATGAAAAAAATCAGCAATGAAAGAAGAATTTAAGCTACCATTATGTGATGTTGTTTACAGTCTCAGACAGCCTTAAAAACTTTAGTTTTGTTGCCTTATTAACCCAAAGATACACAAAACAAAAACCTGAGACAAACACATGGAATGGAAATGAAATTTTCTCAAAAAGCATAGGATACCTTACGTAAAGTTTTGTGAATGTGATACCTTATGTTTTGTTTAAGTGAGGGTCAAATCTGATATCATTCATAAGCAAATAGATATCAAGCGTAATCTGAAATAAAGCAAATAGATATCTAACTATCATAAAAATAATGAAAAAAAAATCACATGAAATTAATACAAACTTGCATAGTTAATAACAAAAGATTGTGTGCACCATTCCTACGCTTGAAGCCTGTCAATGAGACAAAGAAATTAGGACAAGAAAAAAAAAAGTAAGGAGCGAACATCAAATTTAATATTTAGTATTAAATTTTAGATTCAGCGTAGAAATTCTCACCAACAAAACCCATCAACAGAATTTCTCAACCAACCAAATAAATAAATAGAGCAATACAAATTCTATTAGTTTCAATAGAAAACAGGCTAATTTACCGGAACCAAATATTATATCTTAAAAAATCATTGCCTTTGAAGGATCTTGGAATCTGGTTGCTATCAAAATTAATCAATCTGTAAGTCCACGAAAGAATACCAAGAATCTCTTTGATGCAAATTCAACCTTTTTCCATAGGTATATAGATATATAGATTATATTCACTACTTCTAAGAGGCATCTAAAACATTAATTAATCTTCATGTTGATCATAGCAATATACCAGTAAATAAATATATTGAAGAAAATTCAAATAAAATATATGCAAAGAAACATCTAGTAGAAGTCCTATAAACAAATAGATTAGAATAGAATAAATCATATAAGAAATGTCTAAAACAATACATACCTGTTTAGGTTCAGATTGTTGTAAAGAGAGAAGCAGCATCCAGCAAAGAAGACATGGTTGGCAGCATAGTATGCACATTGTAAAATCAATCACAGAATAGCCCAGAACCATTTTAATCCTAATATTTAAAACAAAAACAAATAGGAAAAAAAATCCAAACCCAAATACCTAAATGAAAAAAAAAAAATTCTAACCCAAATACCTAAAAATCAAACCAATCCAACCAAATATCCAAATATAAAGTATATTTAACATTCAATTAAAAAAAAAAAATTACCAGTGATGGTTCCAATGAAGTAGAAACTATACCTGGTAGTACTGCTTCTACTCAGACTTGGATTGCTTCCAAGGATTTCCCTTTCCACCTACAAAGCCTGAAAAAGAAAAGCTTAGAAAGAACCCACCTCATCTCTGTAAAGAAAGGAATTGACATTGACAGATATAAATCCAAAATACTTGAAATCAAAAAATACCAATGACCAGAAAATATTAAATAAGAATAGTCACAGCTGAAAAGCATTCATCATTGATCCCTGGTAAATTAAACAAAAACACCTTCATAATTCACCACTATTTACATTAATACCACTCAAAGCACAAACGGTTACTGTAAAGTCAAGCTCAAAACTCGAAAACTCACCGTATTGGGAGATTGAAAGACGATTACCCATCAACGACATCGTCGAAGGCACCCAAAGAAAGTGGCATCTATATCAGACCAGACTTGCCGGCTCCGGCGTCGGCACCACAGCTAACCCTACTTCAAAACAAAAAAAAAAAAATACACACCTAGGTGATTAGATTACCAGGACTTTAAACGTCTACAACTACAACCAGAATATAACAAATTCAAAATCGCTCATCTATTGAACATCCAAATTTACTTCCACGATAACAAATGCATGAGTAGGTTATGGAAACAGTAATGGGTACATCACCACGACTGAATTGATGAACTAATCATTCAATCATTCAAAATACCCAACAACCATGTGAAAGAATAAAAGGTAAAAACCCATAAAGAAATCAATTGGGAACTAAAAAGATCCCCAAAACCAATACACAGTAATTCTTTTCAAACATATTTTCTGATTCTACAATAACCAATTACCAACATTTAAAAATTAAAAAAAAAAAAAAAAAGTACTCCTGTGTATAAAACTAACTTTGCAGTATAACATAATAGAGTACTTCATTACTCTTTCTCTATTACTCCTCTGCTGAGGGACAGGGTACTTGGTGAGTTAAGCAAACACAAAATATTAATCAAAACTATCAAAAACTTGAACTTTGACAAAAAGGTTAAAAACAAAAGAGTAACACAACCCCTGTTTGCTTGCCAAGAAAACCAAATAAAACAACAAAAGAGTTGCAAATTTCAAATCTTTTTAAGCAAACCAAACCCACAAAAACCACCGCATGGTAAAGCCCAAAAACATTAATTTCCTTTTCTTGGCTTTCACTCCAATTTATCAGCAACCAAACAGCAAACAAAACAAAACAAATCAAATCAAATTCTTTTACAATCCAAAAATTTATCAAGAAAAAGTGGAAACTTTCAATTCAGTTCAGTTTTTTCTTGATCATCCCAAAAGAATCCACAACAGAATTAAAATAAAAAACAACAAAAGAACCAACTTTCTCATCAACCAAACACAGATTTAAACAAAAATTTAAAAGGTTTAATTACCTTGTTAATGTTGAGGTTAGGAGGCCAGAAATGGAGAAACTTGTAGAAATAATCAAACATCTTGGAGAGGCCTCTGGGCTTGAGGTCCCACGGGGTTTTGGGTTGAGGCCAGGCCAAGAACACGAAGGCTCCAAGAAGTCATAGTGGGTGTTGTTGGGGTCGAAGTGTGAGTTTTGGAGGTGTTGAATCTGAGAGTTTTGAATCTGTGGGGAGCTGTATTTCTAATTTGCATTTGATTATTGTAGAAGGGGAGCTGAACCAGGCGTGTCTGATATCAAAAGGTTTTATTTAGCCAAAAAAAAAAAAATAGCGCAACATTTAATGTAAAACACAGATTTCTAGAAGGGGAGGTGAACCTAGTGTTTTATTCAGGAAAAAAGAAGTGGATTACAGCGTTTCATAAGAGATGGAGTAAAATTGGACTCCAATTTCATATTTGAATATTGAAATCGGTGTGTATACGTGGCACACAATTAGAGTGCTAATTTGGAATTCAATTTTACACTCTCTCTGCTTCACCTATTATTATATATATAGATTAAAAAGGTATTAGTATCACTTTTTTTTTTCTTTCATATTTTTTTTCTATATATAAATCATTAATTTTATGAAAATGTAAACCATATGTTGCCAAAACTATATTAGGAAATAATTTTAGTGAAATCTCTTATTCTTTCAAAAACAAATTATTTTGCCACAATGCACCTTTAACGTGATGGTCTCTCCATAAATACAAAATTCTTGTGGGGTGTGGGGATTAAGGGTCGGGATTCAAGTCTCAACGAGAGAGTTTCACACACATATACACTTAGGTTAGACTAGAGTATAATTTCTATCTTGTATCAACAAATAAATAAATAAATAATTATTTTGTATTTTGCATTTAGAGGATGAGTAATATAAGAATGTATGGATTTTTTTTCCATTAGATGAACATATGCTATGATTGATTAAAACTTTGCAACATGTTCTACTTTATCATCCATAAGCAAAAGAAAAGATTTTAATTTAGCTTTCATCATTATTGTATTTCTATTGTGTTATTAGTATATGTTGATGCACATAACAGTGACATTTGATATTTAATTTATTTGAATTTAAATAATTAATTTTTCTAAAATTATTTATATTCATCAATAAAATAAAGAGTTGTTTTTCTGCTCTAAAGTAATTTTTAATTTGTTTAGAATATATATATAGAATAATGGAACCAAAATCTTTAACTTTTTGTTGACTTCTTCTAATGTTGTCACATAATTTTTTAAAACTTCATAATTTTACGTATCATTGTTTTAAGTATATATTTTTAATTGAGTTTAAATTCTGATTTATATTTAAACCCTTCATATTTTTATTAAATGGTAGAATAAATAATTTCATATACAATCTCAGTCATAATAAAAGCTAATATTAATAACTTTTATAACTTTCAATATTTAATAATTAGAAAATATATATAAAATCAAAGCTTGTGACTTTTTGTTAGCTTTTAAGAATGACAAACTTTTTAGGATTTTGATAACGATGCCCTAAGAGCATTTGTTTAGGAAATATTTTTTGAAATTTGTATTTGAAAAGTAAAAAAGTAACTATTTTTTTTATAGTGGTATCAAAATTTTCCTTAAACGGTTCATTAAGGAATACCCTAAGGGCACCTACTAACTGAACCCAACTTTTAAAGCCTCACAATTTTATACATTAAATATATATATATATATATAATTAATTTTAAATTATATTCTGTATTGAAACCCTTGATTAAAATCTTGCAAAATTATATTTTAATTTAATGGTATAATATAAATAGTTCCATATACAAGCTCAATCATAGTAAAAGCTTATTAAAAACTGTCATATTTATCAAATTTCATATTTAGACAAAAAAAATAAAATAGATAAAAATCATATTTTGTTAAATTTTCATTAGTTATTGACAAGGTTACCCCCAAAAAAATTTGATTTAAAAGTTTAAAGAATATTTAATTTTAAAGTTGAATTCCAAAACTCACCCTCTAAATTTGACTGTTTTTTATTTTAGTCCTCTAAGTTTGCAATCTCTCATTTCAGTCCTCTAAGTTTTAAAACTCCCCAATTTAGTCTTCTGTTAAGTAGACATCCATTTTTACTGTTAAATTCCCAAAACTACAACGTGTTGCCCTAATTTAATATTTACTTCTTTATTTATTAAAAAAAAACTTTAATTTTAAAAAAAAGTCCATAAATTTTAAATAATAAAAAAATTGCCATACACAGTCAGTCCCCTCCCCAGTAAAAAAAAATAAAAAATAACCCATCATCCCCAAAATCCCTACTCAATTGGGTAAGTTATAAAAATAAAAATAAAAATAAAAAATTGGATTTTCAATTTCCATTTGTTTGATTTCATTATTTTCAAATCAGTTTCCCCTGTGAACCAAAAATATAACAGAATCCAAGTATTCTCGTGATTACTAAAATCAAGCAAACCGAGTAAAGGTTGGAGACGCCGAAGGGTGGCCAAAGACACCGAAAATACCTCCTTGGCGCTGCCGAAGTAGATTTGTTTTTAGGTTTCCTAGAGAATTTGGGAAATTCTAGCATTTTGCCCCTATTTTGTAAAAAATTTGGCAATATGCCCCTGTTTTGAAACTATTTACGTCCATGCCCCTATTTTGAAACTCGATTTACTCAAAATCGAGTTCAGCATCACTATAGGTCCTTAAAACGTCGCTATAGGCCCAAAAAAAAAAAAAAAAACTTGCATGGAACTCGATTTAGAGAAAATCGAGTTTCAAAATAGTGGCATGAACCTAAATAGTTTGGAAACATAGGCATATTGCCAAATTTTTTACAAAATAGGGGCAAAAGGCTAGAATCTCCAGAGAATTTGGAAATAGATCTCTCTCTCTCTCTCTCTCTCTGGTAGGGATTTTGGGAATGAAGGGCTTTTTTTTTTTTTTTTACTGGGAAGGGGACCATGTATGGCAATTGTTTTTTTTTTTTTAATTTAATTTTTGAACTCGATTTAGAGAAAATCGAGTTTCAAAATAGTGGCATGAACCTAAATAGTTTGGAAACATGGGCATATTGCCAAATTTTTTACAAAATAGGGGCAAAAGGCTAGAATCTCCAGAGAATTTGGAAATAGATCTCTCTCTCTCTCTCTCTCTCTCTCTCTCTCTCTCTCTCTCTCTCTCTCTCTCTCTCTCTCTCTCTCTGTGGTAGGGATTTTGGGAATGAAGGGGTTATTTTTTTTTTTTAACTGGGAAGGGGACCATGTATGGAAAAAAAAAATTTTAATTTAATTTCTGGACTTTTTTATTAATTAACTTTTTTATAAATTAAGAAATAAATAATAAATTAAAAAAATAAATATTAAATAAGGGGGATTTAATTGTAACAATGGATGTCTACTTAACAGAAGACTGAATTGGAAAGTTTTGAAACTTAGAGAACTAAAATGAGAGAATGCTAACTTAGAGTACTAAAATGAAAAATAGTGAAACTTAGAGGGTTAATTTTGGAATTTGGCCTAATTTTAAATATATAATTGTAAAGATACACATGATTTAATGAAAGAAAATATTTCTATTGAATTTTATAAAACCAACTTGATGAAATTTTCTCCTCCTTTTTTTATATTAAACAGTCATTAATCCATGCGATGCAGGAGAAAACTATTGATAACTTCCCTAATATGAAAAAAAAAATCAATATCATGGTATAATTTATATACCAAACCAATAAAATCTATCACTTACAAAGCAATAAAATCTATCACATGCACTAAGATATTGTGATAACCAAGAGCTTGAGATCATATTTAAAAAATATATAACTAATATAAGTACACTTCAATACAATTAATTATACAAATATAGTTAACTCCATAATCATTCAATCATATATCTTTCATAAATTATATTAATCATTCTTGCTGTCCAAGATGTATCTAAATTCTAACATTGCCAGTAAAAAAAGATGCTAGACCTTAATGGGATTGAAAAGGCAACATAATGCCAATTTAGAATCTACCTTCTACATTTCTTTTGATGTAAGCGACGCATAACAAAATAGATGTACCACATTCAGAGTATGCACATTTGGGAGATTAAAAGTAAAGGAAAATGAATCCATCTAAAGTTTTTTGCTCTTCCTCTTGATGTTGACTTTTCCAGTATCATCCAATATCAAATTTATGTAGCCCTCAAAACCCTGTAAGGCATAAAAATTAACATTTGAATAAATTTACATGTATTCACTTAAAATTGTGAAAGATGCTAAAAATTAGATTGATATCAACCTTTTAACCAAAATTCAACATTTTAATGATGTACATCAATCAGCAATTTTGCCATTGTTAGTTGCAACATATATCTTTTTATTTGTGACAAATATGGTGCAATTTTGGCCATCAAAATTTTACTCAGAAGCCAAGATTAGACAAACAAAAAAATTACATGTTCACAAAGATTTCAAAGTTCTCAAGATGTAAATTTGACAATATCACCCCTAAACTTGCTTAATATACATAACATATAGCAAAAATACTCATCATAAATGTTATTAAAAAAACTCAAACAGTAAATTACAACACTTTGCATAATATGTGTATATATATATATATATATATTAAAGACTATCCTTTACATTTTATCTTCAAAACATTATAACAGGGAATGCTGCAAAAATTTGGAATGATTTACCTATATATAGCTTAACAATACTTCTACTCCATATAATTCAAATCAAGATGTTCGATTTTCCCCCCTCATCACTCAAACAGATTATCAACTAAAATTTTAAGAATAGCATTACATGCAAAACCCAAAAAAGCCCAACATTGAAAAGGACGAAATCAATAATTAAAAGTCTCTAAAAAAATTACCACTATCATGCAATATCCAATACAGCCACTTTTAATAAGCACTGTGAAAAGCAAATATATAACAAAATATCTAATCTACAAAAATCTGTAAAACCAAATCAAACACAAAGTCAATAATTTATCTAAAATTTTTTAATCTAGCCAAAGAATTAGACAAAGACGTAACACTTCCTCAAAAGTATAGACAATTGAGAGAGAAATCATCACTTCAGAACTAAATTCAATCCTAAACAATGAAAAGAACATGAGACCTAAGATCATGATTTAAAACCCATTTTCTTTTTCCCTTAGTCCCAATATCAACAAATCTATATTAATCATTAAACCATTAACTAATGCAAAGTTAATCAAAATTAAATAACCAGATAAAATATTTTAACATAAAAAACAAAAGGAAGATATCATACCTGAAGGTCAAATGTCGTTTCCAAACTTTTCAAAGGCTTCATACTCCTCCATCTCCACCTCTACCTCTACTTTTTCCACCAGTTCTACACCTAAAACACCAAAATAACCAAACCTCCTAAAATGAAGTCGTTTAATGCAATCTTTTTTAAATTAAGTCATTAAAATTACAGCAAATGACTAACAGCAAGATCCTTTAGAAAACCAATTCTAAATAGTTCATGGCTTCCAAAATTTGAGACTTTCAAGTTTCTTCTAGATTAGATAACTATAAGTTAGGCTGATTATACTCTTTTGGTAGTATTGCCTAGCAGATCTACTGTTCAAACATTACAGTGGTTCCAAATCAACCCTTCAATATTCTATCATCAAAGTGGAATTTGGCCAGTAGCTTCGAAAAGAATTTGATTTGCAAAGGAGCTCACCTACCATTATTCGAGTCTCTTTCAAAGACAGAAATCAGTCAAGAGCATTTATGAATATAATAAGTCTAGAGGATAATTCAGTGATATAACAATAGGGGAAGTGGCAGCATAAATAACATCTAAATGCATCTTATAGGGAGTAACAATTAGCATAGATGGTCCTTTTGGAATTTGGATCAAACATATCTTTGCAGCTCTCCAAACCATTTTAAATCATAATCATATCATTGAAAAAATTATAACACTATAAGAAGAAAGTCAAGTTGTTATACTTACACACCCAATGGTATTGGTCCACTCATTGAAACAGGATCCAAATACCATAAATATATAAAAAAGAAACAAATATAGCTCAAAATATCAATGTAATAACAAATTTGTGAAAAATAAAAATTATGCAGTAAACCAAAAAAAAAAAAAAAAAAAAAAGCACCAAATTACCAAACAAAGCAAGATGCTTATCCTATCGCCCAAAAAAAATAAATAAATAAAGCAAGATGCTTATCCACAAATCTATTGGATTGAATAATCTGCAGAAAAGATAAGCAATGAAAATCAAATAGAATACCATAGGGCATAGACATATCTTAGTAGAAAGAACATAAAGATAACAGTTATTAAAAGGAAAAAAATAATAACAGCAAAGCTATAGTTCATTGCTTTGTTAAATCTCAACCTAAAAAAATATCAACCAAAACCTATAAAGTAATCCACAATTGGCAAATTAACAAATCAAAACTCACTCTTTTTATGGATAGGTGATTAAAGATTTATTGCATAAAAAAGGATATCATGTTCACAACAGTGAACACTCTGAACATTAACAAAGCAAAACTCATAGTTCGCCAAAGTATCAAAAAAACCCCTTCACAACTGACTGTGCTTCAATTTACTTTTGCTTCACTGGTTTTTTCCTCAACACCCAATTAGATGCTCAATTAAAATTTTGAGAATATAATCCAACATGCCAAACCCAGCCTTTACAGTGGAACTTTAAACAAAGGAATAACTCAATGTGTGGCTTTTTGAAAGGCCACACATTTATAAACAGTTGTTACTTATCTAACTCTCTCACAGGAACCTCTATTTACATATCCAATACAATAGCCATAAAATCAGTAGCCAAACTAATAGTCTGAGAGAGAGAAATGTGAACCTGTAAAAGGAAAGAAATGAGAATAATTATTAACAATGTTACTATAAAAAATTAGGCACTTAAGGATTGAAGTGTAATGTGTGTGTATATTGCCAAGACACAAAGAAAACGAACACAACAACACAAATCACTTCATTACCATTTCATTACACAAATCCAATATTCATCATTTGCACAACATGAATATTGAAGTTTCAAGGGAATCATCATAGTAATAGATCAGCGTAAACTAGACAGACCAATTTCATTACTGATTCATGTGCCTGTTAAAGTCTATTTATTAACCATGGTGGATCATACATCCCATTCACCTCAAGATTTTTAATGAGATCCCACCCATCTACGGCAGATTATTCCAGCTTACTCCAAGGTCAACTATCTTTACAAAACCTAATGAATATATCAAAAATTCTAAAACCAAAACATTCCCATAAAACCACAATACACAGTTTAGTTGCAAACAGAATGTAATAAACCATTTAAAAACAAAAACCCAATACAAAATTTTCTCAATTGAGTCTAATTTTACAAATTTTGAAAACCAAAACGACATAAAAAGCATATTAAGATCCATTTAACAGACAAAAAATCAATTGAAAGATCTAAACTTAGATGTATGTATATTATAACTCAAACCCAAAGAGACAACAAAAACAAAGGTAGGAATATAAGAGAGAGAATCAGATAAAACATGTATTTCTATTTTTGCTTACTTTGAGATTGAATTCCAAGGCTGAAACTTAAAATCCAGAATTTCAACAACAAAAACCTCTTTATCTAACAGATCAGAAAATAGAAAATCAGAATTTTTGTATATAAAATCAGAATTTTTGTTTTTTTAGGTTTTGATCGTTTACCGTTGCCGGGAAGAGATTGTCTCAGATGGGAGTGGCGACCAAGGAGAAGGATTTGCGTCTAGGGTTTTCAATTTTGGGGTTTCTTGCGTATTCTCTTGCAGACTCCAATCGTGTTTCTAAGTTGAGTTTGTGTTTGTGTCTAACGCTTTTTTTTTTTTTTAGATAAGCATCCGGTTTTGTTTTTGAGTGAAAAGAGTTTTTAATTTTATTTTTTTAAATTTATTAAAAAAATTTATTTTTTGAATATTGTGCTGAAGTGGAAAATTGTGGAAGTTTCAAAAAAAATTTATTTTTTGAATATTGTGCTGAAGTGGAAAATTATGGAAGTTTCAAAAACTTCGGTTATATATATATATATATATATTTTAAATATTGTGCTGACGTGAAAATTTGTGGGAGATTCAAAAGTTTCGGTTATATATATATATGTGTGTGTGTGTGTGTGTGTGTGGGGGGGGGGGGTAAGAGCCCAAACTTGTGTACTGGGCCTTGGGCCCTGTTCGTGGATACGTCCAAGGAGAAATAAATAATTAGTAGAGGCCCCAAAACAGAGGAGTACGCAAGGGGAAGAGAGAGGAATGTAGTCCGAGGAGTTTGACCTCCTCGGATGGGATGAATGTCGCCCTAGCAAGTGTTCGGATGATTTAGGTAACCATTCAAGAAGTTACAACAATAAGGATGAACTTCAGGCATGTGCGAAGGAGATAATAATATAGAAGTATCTCAAAGAAAAGCTGCTACCACTGCATTAAATGCACTGCAGCAACTTTTCTGGCCGCATTTATTTGGAAAAGACCCTTAAATAGTGCAATCCTCAGCTACCACCACTCACAAATGACAAGGGAGGATACTTGATGGGACATGTACTCAAGTGAGGATTTAGATGGATAATAGGTGTACGATCATAATGGCCTGAAAGGACCTATATAATGTAAAAGATCCCCCATGAATGGGGGGAGAAAAAGCAGAAAAAAGGAAAGAGAGAATTACTGTAGCGCTAAGAGCTGTATGAAAGTTCATAACTACTGCATTGGTTAACATTCAATCTCCTCGGACACACCTTTTGTCAAGCTTTACGTGCAGTTTGCTCTTGTTTATTATCCAAACATTTTTTAGCCATTAGAACAAATCATTTAAACCTAGCTCTTTGGCCCACTCTCTACAAATTCATTGTATTGGGTTCTCCAAACCATAACCCAAACAAATTTTTGGGCCTGGGCTGATAATCTGTGACCCTACAATATATATATATATATATATATATATATATATATATATATATAGATAGATAAATGACTTCATTGCTTATTCATTAATTGAATAGGAAAAATAGTTGGGGTAATAATAGTTAGCCCCACGGCATACAAAGTAGAGTCCAGATTTAAAAGAAATTCTAAGGAATACAAAATAAACTAAAATCTTCAATATATACAATAAAATAATAGCTTATCAAATAATAATAATATATAGGTAATCGGCGACCATTTAATGGGCTTTTTCTTTTAATTTATTTTATATGAAGAATTATTAGTTTCCTCCAATATTCCAACAATGTTCCTCTAAACACTTCTTTCCAATGCCATCAATTTGATATTTGTGTGATTTTAACAACTTTATGAAGATTTTTCATATTTGTATAGTATTTTAAACATAAAATAAATTTTTTAAAGAGACTTTTAAATTCTAAATAGTGTCATTTTTGTCAAATAATTCAATTCAATTTCAAATAGATTTATTTTAAACCTCACTCAAATTTGCAGTCCACAATAATCGGATCAGTTTAGGACCAACTTAACACATTTTAGCACCTAAGGCAACAATTTTTAGTGGGACATTCTCTTATTTTAAGTATTAATTGAATAAAATTTATATTTTGATATTTTTCATTTAAAAATATATTTTTATTGCTTTTTGAGGTGCAAGATTACTACTAATATGCTTTTTTGTTCAAATTCTGCAAAGAATTCATTTTCATCTGGTAATATTGGTAATTCACTTAATTTTTCTTGTGATATAATCAATCTTAAATATGATTTTTATCAATTTTTATTTTGGATTACTTTTGCCTGCATGCACAAATGTAAATATGTATTGTTAGTTAATATTTTATATGTGATACATGCATTAGAAAAAGAATCCAGCCTTTTTACATAACCTAATATATTTTTAGGGACTCAATTTGTAACGGACCCTTAATAATGAAATTTGTAGAGATATGGGTACACGGGCTAGGCATCAACAATACGAACGACGAATGATGTGAGACCAACTTGGGTAATAACAGAATGACTTTATTGAGTAGTTTCCATGAGGATAAAGGTCATGAATCTGGTTCAATATTAGTAAGAGGCTTTATAGCGATTTTGAATAAGTGTTTTTGGGGATACTCATCACTTTGGTTAAGTGTTTGTGAAATATAATTGTCCTCGGCCTCTCCCGAGGATCTACTTTTCTTCTAATTGATATCTATGCTCCATCCCTCTTTTTCTTTCTGGGCCTCCCTTCTTTTTGGGAAATCCCTTGGTTATATAGTGTTTTCTATAGTTAATCTTAGCCATCCATTTGTCAACTATCGGGGCTTCTATGTACAGGGGATTGTCCCATCATTTGTATTTGCAGGCTTTATGTTATTTCCCAGCCGCCTTTGCAGGCTTTATAATAGTTGAAGTGACTGATGCTTTAGGGTTTTCAGGTCACCTCACCATTAAAGCGGTCAGAATGTTGGTGAGATATATTCAACGAATGAGGGATATTTTCCCTTTAGTGAAGTCGGTGTGCCGAGGACAGGTCATCCTCGGCGAGACTTTTGGATGACCTAGGCTCTTTCCCATTGTCCTCGGCCTTTGCATTATCCTCGGCGCGGGCCTTGGGCCGCATGTAGTGGGTCAGCGTGGTTAATGCAATAGGGCCCCACAATAGCCCCTCAAAATTCTGCTGCATGTCCCCTTAGGCGGGGAGGAGGATTTTGACTTTCTCAGCGCATTTTCTCGGCCTGTTGGGTTCTACCTTATCGTCAGTGTTATCGCTACTTCAGCCGTTTTTGCAGCTTTCTTTTTGCGCAAAAGGTCGCCCGATGATGGGTAGGCTTGGGTCGTTTGTGCTATAATGCTCGATTTCTCATGGTTTTCGTCCTTGATGGGGCTCGTTTATTTAGCGCCTAAAAGGGGGTTGGCTTCGCCTTAGTTTTTGGACCCGTGATCCATACAAGAACCCTAGTTCCCTTCAGCGTTTGTATTGTCTCGTAATGACAGGTTCCCATGTAGGTTTGGGTCCGAGGACCATGCAAGACCTTGGTTTTTCTTAACACTTAGTTTTTATGAGGAAATGTTCTTTCTGCTGGCGTCGGACCATGGAATGTTTGAGTTTTGTCCAGTGCTTAGTTTTCTCGTTTAATCATCTGAAGTATCTGGTTTCCCCATAAGGCTTTGGTCCGAGGACCATGCAAGGCCTTGGTTCTGTCCAGTACCTAGTTTTCTCATTTTATTCATCTAAAGTATCTGGTTTCCCCATGAGGCTTGGGTCCGAGGACCATGCAATGCCTTGGTTCTGTCCAGTACCTAGTTTTCTCGTTTAATCATCTGAAGTATCTAGTTTCCCCATGAGGCTTGGGTCCGAGGACCATGCAATGCCTTGGTTCTGTCCAGTACCTAGTTTTCTCACTTTATTCATCTGAAGTATCTGGTTTCCCCATGAGGCTTGGGTCCGAGGACCATGCAATGCCTTGGTTCTGTCCAGTACCTAGTTTTCTCACTTTATTCATCTGAAGTATCTGGTTTCCCCATGAGGCTTGGGTCCGAGGACCATGCAATGCCTTGGTTCTGTCGAGTACCTAGTTTTCTCATTTTATTCATCTGAAGTATCTGGTTTCCCCATGAGGCTTGGGTCCGAGGACCATGCAATGCCTTGGTTCTGTCCAGTACCTAGTTTTCTCATTTTATTCATCTGAAGTATCTGGTTTCCCCATGAGGCTTGGGTCCGAGGACCATGCAATGCCTTGGTTCTGTCCAGTACCTAGTTTTCTCACTTTATTCATCTGAAATATCTGGTTTCCCCATGAGGCTTGGGTCCGAGGACCATGCAATGCCTTGGTTCCGTCCAGTACCTAGTTTTCTCACTTTATTCATCTGAAATATCTGGTTTCCCCATGAGGCTTGGGTCCGAGGACCATGCAATGCCTTGGTTCTGTCCAGTACCTAGTTTTCTCACTTTATTCATCTGAAATATCTGGTTTCCCCATGAGGCTTGGGTCCGAGGACCATGCAATGCCTTGGTTCCGTCCAGTACCTAGTTTTCTCACTTTATTCATCTGAAATATCTGGTTTCCCCATGAGGCTTGGGTCCGAGGACCATGCAATGCCTTGGTTCCGTCCAGTACCTAGTTTTCTCATTTTATTCATCTGAAGTATCTGGTTTCCCCATGAGGCTTGGGTCCGAGGACCATGCAATGCCTTGGTTCTGTCCAGTACCTAGTTTTCTCATTTTATTCATCTGAAGTATCTGGTTTCCCCATGAGGCTTGGGTCCGAGGACCATGCAATGCCTTGGTTCTGTCCAGTACCTAGTTTTCTCATTTTATTCATCTGAAGTATCTGGTTTCTCCATGAGGCTTGGGTCCGAGGACCATGCAATGCCTTGATTCTGTCCAATACCTAGTTTTCTCATTTTATTCATCTGAAGTATCTGGTTTCCCCATGAGGCTTGGGTCCGAGAACCATGCAATGCCTTGGTTCCGTCCAGTACCTAGTTTTCTCGTTTAATCATCTGAAGTATCTGGTTTCCCCATGAGGCTTGGGTCCGAGGACCATGCAAGGCCTTGGTTCTGTCCAGTACCTAGTTTTCTCATTTTATTCATCTGAAGTATCTGGTTTCCCCATGAGGCTTGGGTCCGAGGACCATGCAATGTCTTGGTTCTGTCCAGTACCTAGTTTTCTCGTTTAATCATCTGAAGTATCTGGTTTCCCCATGAGGCTTGGGTCCGAGAACCATGCAATGCCTTGGTTCTGTCCAGTACCTAGTTTTCTCACTTTATTCATCTGAAGTATCTGGTTTCCCCATGAGGCTTGGGTCCGAGGACCATGCAATGCCTTGGTTCTGTCCAGTACCTAGTTTTCTCATTTTATTCATCTGAAGTATCTGGTTTCCCCATAAGGCTTGGGTCCGAGGACCATGCAATGCCTTGGTTCTGTCCAGTACCTAGTTTTCTCATTTTATTCATCTGAAGTATCTGGTTTCCCCATGAGGCTTGGGTCCGAGGACCATGCAATGCCTTGGTTCTGTCCAGTACCTAGTTTTCTCATTTTATTCATCTGAAGTATCTGGTTTCCCCATAAGGCTTGGGTCCGAGGACCATGCAATGCCTTGGTTCTGTCCAGTACCTAGTTTTCTCATTTTATTCATCTGAAGTATCTGGTTTCCCCATGAGGCTTGGGTCCGAGGATCATGCAATGCCTTGGTTCTGTCCAGTACCTAGTTTTCTCACTTTATTCATCTAAAATATCTGGTTTCCCCATGAGGCTTGGGTTCGAGGACCATGCAATGCCTTGGTTCTGTCCAGTACCTAGTTTTCTCACTTTATTCATCTGAAGTATCTAGTTTCCCCATGAGGCTTGGGTCCGAGGACCATGCAATGCCTTGGTTCCATCCAGTACCTAGTTTTCTCATTTTATTCATCTGAAGTATCTGGTTTCCCCATGAGGCTTGGGTCCAAGGACCATGCAATGTCTTGGTTCTGTCCAGTACCTAGTTTTCTCATTTTATTCATCTGAAGTATCTGGTTTCCCCATGAGGCTTGGGTCCGAGGACCATGCAATGCCTTGGTTCTGTCCAATACCTAGTTTTCTCATTTTATTCATCTGAAGTATCTGGCTTCCCCATGAGACTTGGGTTCGAGGACCATGCAATGCCTTGGTTCTGTCCAGTACCTAGTTTTCTCATTTTATTCATCTGAAGTATCTGGTTTCCCCATAAGGCTTGGGTCCGAGAACCATGCAATGCCTTGGTTCCGTCCAGTACCTAGTTTTCTCATTTTATTCATCTGAAGTATCTGGTTTCCCCATGAGGCTTGGGTCCGAGGACCATGCAATGCCTTGGTTCTGTCCAGTACCTAGTTTTCTCATTTTATTCATCTAAAGTATCTGGTTTCCCCATGAGGCTTGGGTCCGAGGACCATGCAATGCCTTGGTTCTGTCCAGTACCTAGTTTTCTCATTTTATTCATCTGAAGTATTTGGTTTCCCCATAAGGCTTGGGTCCGAGGACCATGCAATGCCTTGGTTCTGTCCAGTACCTAGTTTTCTCATTTTATTCATCTGAAGTATCTGGTTTCCCCATGAGGTTTGGGTCCGAGGACCATGCAATGCCTTAGTTCTGCCCAGTACCTAGTATTCTCATTTTATTCATCTATTTTATCTATTTATCCGTAGCCGTTTTAATTCTTGCCGTGTTTTACAATAAGCATTAAATAATTACACTTTTCAAGCGGAATAATAATAATAATAATAAATGCTGGAGTTGGTGGAGGATAAGACCTTGCCGTGTTTTGCCTCTTCGTTTGATGAGACCCTTCTAATTACGAGGCGTCTCCTGGGTTGTCCGGGTAACGTGTTCTGACGCTTCGGTGTCTTCTCGTTTAATGAGGCGCCTCCTCATTAATGCTAGCCGTGGATTTACGAGGATCTAACGGTTGATAGGCCCCTTGGAACTTGGGGCGGAATTATTGCCTCCGGAAATCTCTCCCTGGGATTTATTGTGGATTGGCCCTCATCAATATTCCGCCCTCTATATAAGGCGTTTCCAGGGCAACCTTCTCCTTCACACTTGACAAACATCCATCTCAAGTTTCTCCCAAAAATATCACCCCAAAAAGGCTCTGCCAAACATAGCCATTTGAGCGCCTTCGAATGAGTTGGCCCTTGGAAATGGCGATCTTGGGGATGCACAGCCCCTATCAGGAGCCGAGGATGGCACTCCGACCCTGGACGTCACATTGGGGTTGGAGTAGGGGAAATCCAAAGGTTCTCCTTCTTTTCAACCTAATCAAAGGAGGAACCCTCCTCGCCGTCTGGAGGAGGATCCTGGAAGAACGTAACCACCTTCCCTTAGGTATGGGTCATTGACCCTCCAGGCCGGCTGCATTGGGGGTGGGAGGGAAATCAGGCGGAACCCAGAAGTAGAGCCATCCTGTGCCGCGACCTCTTCCACCTCCTATGTAGCTCTTCTTCCCTCTTTTCTCTTTTTTCTTTTTTTTCTTTTGCTCCTCAACGAGCCTTCCTCTTTCCTTTTCCTCTTCTCTTGCTTCTCATCCAGCCTTCTTTCTCTTCTTTCCTCCTCTCGTCCTTCACTTCTTTTCTATTATTTGTTCTTCATCTCTTCTTTCGCTTCTTTTCGATCTTCTGCTCTTCAGCCAGCTTTGCTTTCTACCTTTTGTTCTTCATCTCTTCTTTCACTTGCCCCTTTTTTTTTTGTCTTTTGTTCCTCAACCAGCTTTGCTTTCTACGCTTGTGGTTAGCTTTAGAACAAGCCGCCTGGGCATCACTTGTAAGAGATGTAATGAATTTTTGTATATTAATAAAGAAATAGACCTGCTTTGCATATTGTCTCTTTTCTTTTTCGTATACTTTTACTTCTTGTTGTTGTAGACTTCTGGATGAATACTGTCGCTGAAAACTGTATAGATCTGTATCTGCCCTTCTTGTTGTTGTAGACTTCTCGATTTTTGGTTTTGCTTCTCGGTGATTGCGATGTATATATAGACAACGAAGCATAAAAAACAAGGTCAAAACCTTCATATGACCGACTTACCTTGGTTGACTAGGAAATCTAGAACAAGAGTTTAACTAGGAAACAATTTAATCTGTGTTAAAATTATATATAGATTCTACCTCGGGATATATACAATCCAAAACAATAGCAACACAAACCAGCTGCTAGTAAAAAAATCCAGGAATTACAATGAATTCTCCTATTCACCATCTTGCTGATGAATATCGTGCAAGTGTCCTTCTTGTAGTAGCTGTTGGTTTGACCTTGTTTTTTATGCTTCGTTGTCTATATATACATCGCAATCACCGAGAAGCAAAACCAAAAATCGAGAGCCATAAAATAGAACAAGTTATGCCTGCTCTTATTAGCAACAAGAAAAACCACAAGAGAACATCAAAATATGGTGGCAGCAACCAGTGTATGATCTGTTTGGAAGAAATCAAGGATGGTGAATACAGCCGACTCTTTCCCAAGTGCAACCACGAATTCCATAGGACATGCATCGATACTTGGCTAATGCTTCACAAGTATACTTGTCCCGTTTGCCGTAATTCGTTAGAAGAGGCAATATTCTCTATTTCTGGAGATGATCTTGTGTGAAATATAGATTGGTTCTGTAAACTTTTTATTTTTTAAGCGATACCTAGCTAGCCCTTTTGTTTATCTTTTCCTTTCTTTTCTTTTTGTTTTCATGTTTTCGTTGGATTTGAAGGGAATCAATCCCTGTTTATAGAACAACATAATTTTTCTTTTCTTTTTCTTTTGTAGAGTCTCGAAATAATCTGTTGAAGATTCATAGTCAACCTCAATAATTTGATATTAAGGCTTGTTGCTGTTGTTATTAAGGATTTTTTTTTTTTCAGTATTCACAACTTGTTATACCTCTGCATTCTTTGTGACATGAGTTAAATCAAACATGCAATTCTTTTCCTTGGAGGACTCCCTCTTTTTTCAACTTGTGATATATTTGCATTCTTTGCGACAGGAGTTATATGCTCTTTCTCACAATTGTAAAATAAGTAAATAACATTCTGGAAATTTCAAAGAAGATAATTGATATGGGAGCAGTGCGTTCAAGTAGGAATGGCAATGGAGCGGGTTTCTTTATCCCTAAACCTGTCCCGCCCCCCGTTACCCGAACTTGCCCTATTAACTAAACGGTTTTTTTTCCCCCCATATCCGCTCTTCCATGCCCCTTTTGGACCCAATCTAAAGGGGCTAAACCGTGACCCAATCTGAAAATAATAATAATGATAATAATAAGTATTAAATTTTAAAAAATCAATTTTATGTCTTCTTGATTTCTCATACAATAATTTCTAATTTCTAATTTTCCTTTTCAAAATTACAAACACAAACACAGAAACCCTATACATTTTTCAGGATAAAATAATAAATAAATAAATGTAAAATACTAAATAATATCACATGCCCCACATTTAGGATTAGGGTTTGAAAAATAGAAAATATGGTATATATAGTTAGGGTTTTTAAATAATATTATATGTATACGAGTCGAGTTTGGGGGTGGGTATGACTAATACCTGCACTCGCCTCTATTGTTTCACAGGTCAGGTAAAACCCACCCCATTAGGGTCAGGTCGGGTACTCGCAGGTTGGGCAATTTTTGTCATTCCTACGTTCAAGGGAAGAAGAGGCGGGGTCTTTGGGTAAGTAGAATTGTGTAGCTACAAAGAGAAGCTCCCTCTGGTCTTCATCGTTAATTATTAAGACCTTTAGGAGGTCTTTAGGTTACTGGTTTGACAAGGAATTTATCATATTTAACTATTTAGTTTATTAAAAATATAACTAAGCAGGCATTTGGTTGTGGTGATTATTGGGGGATAGAAAGGAAAACTTATGAGAGAAAATGTGAAGAAAACTTGATTTTTCTGTGTTTGGTTCAAAGGAGGAAACGGATGAAAATGAGAGGTCATATGTTTTCTCCAAGCCCACCAAAAATCGATCTCCCATTGGGGAGAAAACGGGAAGAAAGGAGGTATAAATGAAAAATGACTCATCTAACCATTTTTCATAATTAATAAAGCATATTTTTTTATCAAATTGTCTTGCTTGATGTTTTATTAGTTGTGGTTAGTTTTTAAGATGGCGAAAATGCACTTTTGGTCCCTAAATTGATTTCACTCCTAGGTCAGTCCCTAATTTCAGAAAATCGTTTTTATTTTGGTCCCTACCGTCAATCCGGTAACAGAAAATGCATACATGGCAAACGGAATGCACTGTTTGCTGACGTAGCCAATAAAATAATAATAAAAATATTATATTTAGCATTTTTTAATGCCACGTCAGCATTTAAATTAATTAAAAAAACCAACTTAGAAAATTTTAAAAAATTAAATTAAAAAAAAAACCTTAAATCTAATTTAAACTAAAATCATTTCTTAAAAAATTAAAAATCATTATCTTTTTAATTTTTTAACCTCATCAGCTTAAAAAAAAATCCCTACACTAATTACTAATCTCAAATTCTCTCTCTCTTCACGCTCAATGGATAGAATCTCTCACTCTCCAATGTCCATGGCCAGAGCTCACTCAGCCTTCTTTCTCCACCACGCACCGGAGCTCACAAGCAGACCAACAGCGAGCAGATAAGCTTCTTCTCCCTCTCTCTTTCTACAAAAGTCTGAAGCTCTCACTCTCTTTCGACTTTTCCTCAGATCAAGATCTCTCTCTTTCGGCTTTCTCTTTGGGATGAAGGTTTGATCTGGGTTTTGAGAGAGATGGACCGAGATCGGTGGTAGTTGATGTTGATACAACGGAACCCCCACTGGAGGAGATTGAGACAACGACGGAGGATGTTGAATCTGAATCGGAATCGGAGTCAAAGTCGGCTTCTTAACTGTCACATTAGATCCGATCAAAGAGTCAAGACGATTGAAGAAAATCCACAATGAAGTCAGGGTTCCATTAGAGGAACGAGATTCCCGCGGTTAAGCTCCATGTAACGGCGGCCCCAGGCGTTGATGAGTGTCGACGCGGCATCCTCGCTCCAACAATCTTCGCAGACAGGTAACGGACTCGAGGATTGCGGAGTAGCAACGCTAGGCGCAGTTAAAGCTATGGTTGGAAGCGGAGGAGTCATTGACAGCATCAAAGTGTCCGTTAAGTCGCCCATGGTGGTGGTGGCAGCAAGATATGGATGAATCTATGTTGGTCGTGGTGTGAATGGGGTTTTTGTGGTATTGAGGAGAAAAAGGAGAAAAGAGAAGAAGGAGAGATAAGTGTTGATGCGGCAATGAGGTGCGATTAGTGTTTGGTTTGAAAGAAAATCTTGATTTTTTGGGGAAAATGTTGATGATTTTCTAGGTTTGTGTGTGTTTGTTTCATAAGAAAATTTCTGATTTTGGGTGGAAAGAAAATGTTGTGATGAAAATCTTAGGCATCAGCTTTGTAAATGTGAATTTTTTCATTGTTTGGTGAAATTTTCTGGGAAAGATGTTGAATGCCCAGGAATTTTGTGTTCTTGAGATCTTGTGATCTGGGATCATGTTCATGAGTTCTTGTGTATTCACGTTCAAATTTGAAATTATGTATTTTTATGTTTTTAATTTTGTTTTTATGTTTTTATAATTTTTTTCAAATTGATAAATTAATTTTTTTTTAAATTGGACAGTGACATGGCATGCTGATGTGGTTTTTTATTATTATTTTATTGGCTATGTCAGCAAACAGTGCATTCTGTTTGCCACGTATGCATTTTCTGTTATCGGATTGACGGCAGGGACCAAAATAAAAACGATTTTCTAAAATCAGGGATTGACCTAGGAGTGAAATCAATTTAGGGACCAAATTGAGAATCAACCCAAAATGTAGGGACCAAAAGTGCATTTTCACCTTTTAAGATTTATAATAACTAAAAAATTTCTTCTCATAAACAATTAAAAAATTAGTTCTTATGTAACTAGAACATAATAATAAATTTATAAAAAAAAAAAAAAAAACATTTTCCTTCCTCTCATTTTTCTTCTCAACCAAATAAAGAAATTTTTTATCCTTCCACTATATCACCCTCCCAATCAAACACACATGGTGGAACACTAAATATTTTTTATCCTCTCACTTTCTCATCCTCCCATAGTTTCCATCATCTTACTTTTTCATCCTCCCGACCAACAAAGCTTAAAAGAAATAGAAATTATTCAAATTTTGAAATTTCTTTTTCAAAGTATTGAAATATGCATTTGTTTTTGGTCTGGTTTGGTTGTTTAATAATTAAATATTATCTTTGTGCTATTCGAGACATAGGCAGAGACCAGCAACCCACCCCAACACCCCCCCCCCCACCCCCCCCGCGCGAAAAAAAATAATAATAATATTTCTTGATTTTTTAGATAGGTAAGAAGTAATATCTCTTGTATTTAAACTAATGGCACTTGTGGTCTTTCACAAAAATTAAAACTCAAATTTCTCATGTTCAAATGCTTTTTAAGTTTAAATCAAATTGATATAAACTCAAGGTAATTGATTCCATAATTTAAACTCAAAATTAGGGGGGGAAACTCTACATATGTGTCTTATTTTACAGCACTAAATCCTTGATGTTTCTATCTATACATTAATCTTTTCCCCCTTAATCTCTTGACTCTTTCACATTTTCAAACTCTAGGCTTTTGCTACATATCCAAATTTTTATACAATTGAAGAATAATGAAAAATAAAATAAATTGAGAGCTTTTTCTTTATTCTGGCTTAAAGGGTTTGAAACTTTAGAATTTCAATGAAGAATTTATCAAGATAACCATTAAAATTCTTTTAATTATTCTATATTTAAAATTCAAATTTATTATTGATAAAAAAAAAATGACATTTATTTATATAGGTCAAATGGGTTAGTGCCAAAACTAAGGGTGTTTGTTGGCCGGTGCAGCCAAGTTTGGAAGGGGTTTTAGGTCGCACTGGAGACGTTGGTTTCTTAAAAACGTAAGTTGTTGTTGCACTATTGGATTAGTTTTTTGGCATATCAATGCTAGTTTTCTTCAATCCGGTAGTCAGTTGCCATCAAGAGCCCTGTCACGAAGGAGAGAGAGAAAGAGATTTGGAACATTTTGTTCCAAAGATTCAAAACAATGCAAACCCATAACAAATCAACCACACTCAAACCCATAAAATCCCCCAAGGATTCAAACTCACAAATCAAAACTTAATATTTAAAACTCTAAATATCAAAACCTACACAAGAACATTCCCAATCAGAGTCTCATTTGTAGTTAATAGCCCCCTCTGTCAGTTTGAACAACTCCGCTCCGACTAGGTGACTCAATCCAAATTGGTGCTTGAACAAACCTAACCAAAATGGGTTAACCTATCTTGACATGAATAATGAAATAGGTTATTTCAAGTAAGGTCAAAACAGAATTGACCGACTTACCCACTCATTAATTACATCAAGATGGATAAACCCGCTTTAACACTAAAAACAACCCACATTAAATCAAGTTGTCTATATCGCGTTCGCAAATCATGTTAAATATTGTCACATCTATCCAAACTAAACTAATAAAGCATTTTCTAGTAATATTTAGAAACAAATGCTAAAATGGTGATTGGTTAAACACAAACCACTCCCCCAACCCCCGCCCAACCCCCCCCCCCCCACTTTTCTTTTTTAGTCGCTGTAGAATACTAGTATATATCAATTGAAGAATATTACACAAATTTTATTACAAAAATTTGTAAACTAAGTGGAACCATATCAACATAATAAATAATTTCTTTAGTCAATTTTTTTTTACTTTATGTTTAAAAATTGATATAAAGTTGACATTGAAAATGCTACCGATAAAATTTATCACAAAAAAGTATAAATAGAATCGTCTAAATAAATAAATAAAACAATTAAATTAAATGCAATTGTGTGGGTTAGAGAACCTTCAAAAAAAAAATTTGTGGGACGAGAATGGTCACCAGACTACCAAAGATGAAGTGGCAGAAATAGAGGGAGTGCAATTAGCGTACAGAGACGATCGTGTGATTTTCAAATCGTACTCTGCGCACCTCTATTGAAGCGAGAAGCGAGAAGCTCTATCTTTAGATCTCTAGTCGTAGATTAAAGTTAAACCTATTAAATCCCTGATTTTTTGGATTGAAGCACTGGTTTCAAATTATTCACGATTTTTTATAAGCCCTTTTATAGGATTCTAAAACCATTGAAGTAATCAATTGAAACCTCATAAGAAACTTTACATTTCATTTCATACTATTAAGTACAACAACCCAAATCCAAGCTGACTTAAATCTTAACCTTAACCCACATTGGCCTCCCACCATAAAAGGCAAACAGAATAACATGAACAATTACAAAGGTCGATATCCAATTTATTTAAACAAGACAAAGTTAGCATTGATTCTCTATTATACTTGCACTGGGCAAAAGCCATATTTGTTAAGCAAAATCTCACTGTTCACCGGAAAATTGCTGCAGTCATGGGCTGCATGACAGAATTATGGTTGGCTTTACGACGATTACTAGGAGGGCTGTTCTTGCATGGGGATGATACCATTCTTTTCCTCTTGTTCAGAGAACCTTCACTTTGGTTTCCAAGCACGGCAGCAATTAGTTTTGAGCCCCGTGAGTAAGGCACACTCCTTGAAAGGTATCTAACAGCTTCCTTTCTCTTTGAATCCTCTAAATCCTTGCTCAACCGTTTTTTACAACTCACTGGCTTCTCTGATTTAAGATGATCACGGGGAATTTGATACCTCACCTCTGAAAAAATACACCCACCTCATTGGATTAGTTCTAGAGAACAATTAAGTAAAAACGGCATATATAAATAGTTTTTACTAAAGTGAAACTGTTTACCTGAAGACTCTAAAGAAACCTTATCTGGACTCGGAGATCCAGGTGGCGTTAGAGGATGGAAACCATCGTCTTTATTTTCATCAATTCCCTTATGGCTGTTACTTCTCCCAAGTGAGGATGTAGTACACATTTTCTCATCATTGTATGAAGTCCCATCAGGGGGATTATTGGCCTCAAGTAGCATTGAGGTGTTATTAATGGGAGTATTATCTTTAGAGTCATTGGACCCAAGTTCATCCTGCTTTGATCTGCATAATAATGGTCCAGAACTACCAACAATAGCATCTCTAGTTTCGTTGACCTCAACCCTTTGATGTCTTGTTCCACATGAGAAATCAGAAGAAACTCCCTCAACTTTATCTCGGGATTCATTGGCATCACAATTATCAATACTAGCCACACTAGGATATATAGTACAGACACTATTCACATTATCAAGAACTGACTTCGGCGATGTATTCAATATGTTTGGATCCAAGCATGGATTTGGTGCTTCCATTAAACTTGAAAACCAGGGTGTACCCTGCTTTGCATAGAACAGAATGTAGGCCTCCTGAGCTAGCACAAATTCTTCTCGGACACTAGTGACCTAAAAAAGAACAGTCAAAATTAATTTTTATTTTCAAATTTATGAGCTACAACCATATTTTAAGGCAAAAACTTAAGAGCTTCAACTACTCATCAAAAAAAAAAAAAAAAAACTTGAAGTGCTTCAACCAACCAGAAAATCCAAGTTATTACAATCAAAATAACATCTTTACTGACCCATAGTAAACATTTGCAAATCTTTATGCATCCAGACAGTATAGGAGGTAAAATAAGATGAAATGATATAATCATAAAGATATCATCATAAAAAATTTAAATGAGGTAGTTCAATGAATTTTATAACTTAAAGAACCTGAAAAGAAATAACCACCAAAAGCTTTTGGGGAAAGTTCAAAACCACACATCTGAAAACTGTCTCCACTTGAAAAAACCTCAAAACGTAAAAATATATTAGTAAGTGTACATACAGAACTTATTTCAAAATAAAATAAACAATTACAATTGTTGAGATAACAAGTTGATAGTAGTAAACAATAAAATGGTGTCAAAAGCAGGTCCTTGTGAAAATCAGTAACTTTCCACTTCAATAAGTTTTGAAGAAAATACTCCATCAAGAGTTCACAAAACAAAATTCATGATCCAAAATATCAAGGTCCGCAAGGCAAAATCAATCCACTATTTTGGCTTCAAGCACCAAACAGGCTAACTTCATAATTACATGCAACACATTCATGCACAGTGCCAGCTCAAGCCATGAGGCAACTAGGCAGTTGCCTAAGGCCCCAATGAAAAAATGCCCCCAAATTTTTACCAATAGGAGTATTAATGAAGTCTCACATATTAACCAATAATTAAAAAGTAACTTTGTTATCAAATAAAAGTCCAAAAAAAAAAATATATATATATATATACACACACATATTGAATGTGATAATAACCATTCATTTTTCTCAGTTTTAAAGTGTAAAACTAATTAATCTCCCACACACATGCTGAAAGAACTCATTAATCTCCCACTAGTAAATAAATATATACTCAAATTTCATTTAATGATATTAACTATGAAGCACGGGTGCGTTTCTAGATTCGGATGAGAGTGCAAGACTCGGCAATTTTTGAAAAAGTAAAGTACAAGTGCTGCGAAGTGCAGCAATTAAAAAATTATTAAAAATATTTTTTATATTTTTTATATATTTTTACTATTAAAATATTCTTAAAAAACACATTACTATGCCTTGATTCACAAAACAAAGAAAGAAGACAAGAAACACAAAACAAAAAAGAAAACACAGAAGAAGTAACAAATATTCATAATAAAATTGAGGAAGGACAAATTTAGAATGTTTAGGCCTCATTCAAAGCTAATTTCGGCTTCCAGGATGATTCAAGGCCTATTTTGGCCTGTTTCGATCGCTAGCCAATACGATTTGATTCGGCCAATACGCCCCAATTCTGGCCGAATCAGCCCGGTTCAACACGAATCGAGCCAAGTCAACACAAATCCGTGAAAAAAAAAAAAAAAGCTCAAACGCGACATCGACCCGCAGCCAGACGATCAATTGGTTTAAAATATATTTTAAAAAAGAAAAAAAAAATACCAAAAGTTAAATAAATCTTTTGTTAATATTCAAAATATAAAAATAGGCCCCACAACGCCTTGAGCTAGCCTGTTCATGCACAATGGCTAACTAGAGGTTAGATTACTAAATATTACCTTTGAATCATCCAACCTGTACCATGTCTCTGGAGAGGATCGAATGAAGCTGAAATAATGTCCAGAAGTAGATGAAAACCCAATATGCACCACAACTGCATACAGGTCATACTTCAATTCCACCTATCATAGAGAGGGAGAGGAAGGGAGAAAATAAGCACTTCAGCATTTTGCTCAGTTAATGCAGAGCCAAAGCAAAACAGTGTACCAAACATTTATACTCAGATTCGGCTATTGCACAAAGTATGACCAGTGCATTGACCAAAAGCTTTTCATCCATATCATCACATGCTTAGAAAACTATTCCAAACAATACATCTATCTCTTAATCCATGAATGCATAAATGGCATTGATCTCCAAATCAGATGATGAATTTTTCCCTGTTCTTTCTTTTAGTTTTTTAGTTTTAATATGATGATAAATTTGTAGCTCAACTCTTAAATTCAGACATCATTTAATTGCAAGGGTACAGGGCTGCAAGTACCATGCAAAAGATCTTGCAGCCTTCAACACAAAACATTTTTATTATAAATAAACAGAAACTTACAACCCACCTTATTGTCCTGACTGCCAGAGGTGTAGGACTGCAAGTCCAACTGCAAAGGGAATTCCACATGCTTGTCAACTTTCTGAATGAAGGACCCTTCAGTCTTGAATCTTTTCAAATGGAATGCAGCAACTGAAGGAGCCTGGTCCAGCATGAACTGCTTCTCCACCAACACTTCTTCATTGCAGTTCTCACATGTAAACTTTGTCTCCAAATCTTCAATTTTTTCCACTTTGGTAAATGACTCCAAAGCACTTGGAAGGGTGTCCACATCTTCAATCTCCAAACTCAGGTCTATCAAAGGTTCATATGTATCAGAAGAGTGGCCACAATTGCAACAGCGAAGCTGAAATTCAAACAATATCATTATATTCTAAACCAAACCCAAACAAAAAAACAAAAGAGGACAACTAAAGTCACATTAATATTTAATTAAAGCAACAGCAACTAAGAGGAAGCCACTTCTCCACTCATACATTGCTCACAAGACGGCCTCCAAAAATACTTTCCACTAGGTTATTATCTTGGGACAACAAACCCATATCCTTTGCCTTCAAATCCAAACAACAACTCTCAAGCTTGTCTAAGAAGCATTGCAGAAATTCATGGGCATCTTCCTGCTGGTATCTCCGGAAATAAGATGAAAAATCTGTTTGTTCACAAGTCAAGAATTACAAAGCTTCTTTAAAAAGAAACATCCTTCTAAAATATCAAATATCTTACAACATAAGTCATGGACATAGTACTTGGTAAACACTAAGGGCACGTTTGGTACACTAAATAGAGATTACAACAAGAATGATAATCTTTATTATTAAAATAAAATATATTGTAATAGAATAACTAAACATATTTGAACGTTTAGTTGTAAATTGTAACACTAAAATAAAACTTAAGATCAATATTTAGAAAATATATTATTACTTATATAATTGTATTTCATTAAAAAAATAATAATAATAATAATTTTAATTTTGAGAGGAGTTACTTTTTTATCATTTTTTATTTTTATAATTGTTAAATGTATATGAAAAATTTGTATATGAAGAAATATATTTATTTTAAAAATTATTACAACTACTAAAAAAGGGCTATTACAATCCTTTAGAGAGAAATGGCTATTCCTTATTTTAAAGAAAAATTATTCATAAAATATGACTATTCCTTATAAAAAAAACATAATCAAACTACATAATAGCTAAATCATAAGAATAGTTACTACATTACAGAGCTTATTACAAATCTATGCCATACAATCTTATATGATAAACCCAGCCCCACATAAATAAAGCATACACATTAAGAATAACATTAAACAGAGGTTAAAAAGGATACGGTTCAAATTGTCAACAAGTTCCAAAGGTGAGAGAACCCCTCCTGCAGCAGCTATTGAACGTTCAACATGGTCATGGAGAGCACAAAGAACACAGAACCCTTCTCTACCACCTGAAAATTCCAAATACTGCAATTTAAAAACAAAAGTTGCTAAATCTAGGAGTAAATCACAAACCCTAACACAATAAAAGTTAAATAGAAGCCTCAATCTTACGGTCACAGGGCCCAGCATGATTGCAACACCGAAGAGCCTGGACAAGTGGCACTGTGTGTGTAATGCATTGCAGGATGGCATTGATAAAGCATGTGTTGCCTAGATTTGCAAGCCCTGCACCCTACAAAACCAACACCAAGACCAAAATTTTCAAAAACCCCAGACCCTGCAAAAGTTAAAACTTCACGGCCTGACTATGACATAGACAATTATTCCTAGAAACAAACGTACAAATACACAAATCTTCACAGACATAGAAAAGCATACCACAGTGGATGGCTTGAACTCAAGGGCAGGAGAGTTTGAAATGGGCAAAGAAGACCTTGTTTCTTCTAAAGAAGGCTCTAAAGAAGGCCAACTAGACCATGACGAAGATGAAGATGAAGTCCCACGAGATGATGACCACGACGAAGAACCATGTGAAGAAGACCAACGCGAAGACGAATAGTCCCATAAATTGTTACCCAATAAGCGATTTGGGGAAGAGGGGAATAGTTCTTCTTCTTCCTCAAGGACATCTTCTTCTCCATCACAACAGAGAGGGAAACTGGGACAATCATCTAGGGTTTCTGTTTCAATAACCAAAGAAGAAGAAGAAGACCCATTTAGGGTTTCATTGATGGGAGGCAAAATTGAGGAAGACCCAGTTGAATTTGATGGCGGAACAGCCATAGATTGGTCAGTTTGAGAAGGCCCATTTTGAATTGAGGGTATAGGGACCAAAGAATGGTCATCTAGGGTTTCAGAAGGCAAAGACGGTGAAGACCCACCAAGAGTTTCTTTCAATAGTGAAGACACATCAAAGATTTCTTCGGGAATGGTGGAATCCGAAGGAGCAGAGTTGGGTTTTAGGGTTTCCATGGAAATAGAAGATTCAGATTTTCAGACAAATCGGTGTTAGTTTTTGTTTGTTTAAGGAATGTGAAAATGGGAGATGGGTTTTGGGGGGATTTGAGAAATGGGTTTTGGGTTTTGGCTCCAAATTTTTTGGGTTTTGAAAATTGAAGGGTATTTGTATTTGTGTGTTGGAGGTAGTGAAGAAGAGGGAATTCGAAATGTGTGTTTGAAATTTGGTTCGGTGGTGGTGGTGGGCAGGTGTAGGGATTTTGGTTTCAGAATTGAACCTTTTTGAAAAGGGAGGGAAACGGAAAACCTCAGCGGTCAACACTTCATTTTGGTTTTTTTTTTTTTTTTTTTTTTTTTTTTACCATTGACCAATTTTTTTTTTTCTTATTTTCTAGTATTAAGGAGGGGACATCTCTTAGACTAGGAAAAAAAATTTTAATAATTCGATAATTTCAATAGCCTTTAAGGGATTTGAATCCTTGATGCTTTTATCGAAAATATTAAAAGATATTAATTGAATTAAAAAAAATTTTTTGTTTAGAATGAAATATTTGAGTCATTAGTTCAACTGGTAAAATCTTTGATAATTGAATAAGATATTTTAATAAATTTATCTCCTACCTACACCAAAAATTGATCGGTATCTTGATCTGAAAGAAGCAAACGCCGTAAATTGAAACTATTTAAAAAAAAAATTTGAGAACTATTGAAATTGCAATAAAATCTAATAAGTAATTCAATAAATTTTATTTTTTTCCTTATACGATGTGATTGATATATAATGATGTTAACAATAGATAGTCATATTACACCGATAACAACTTATCTTAACAAAATAAGTAATTTTTGTAAACAAAAATCGGGAGAAAGGGTGAGATCATGCGATGTAATAAGATCTCATTCTTATAGTTACTCATAATAACCTGCGCATCAACTGCATCATGTGGTATATAGTTAACAAATGGTCTCCACCTCCATCGGATTCTATATTCAAACTCAATGTGGCTATCTCTCAAACCAAAATTTGCTCACATTTGCTAATCCGAAACCACAAAGGAGAAGTGATGGCAGCTTCATGTGACCGAATAAATAAAGTATCCATCCCCTAAGTCCAAATCAAGCACTGCTTTCAGGAAACAAATAGATATGTAGATGCCTTCGCAAGAATAGGATCGGAGCAAAGTAGTGACTTCTTTTTTGTTTAATCGTCCGCCTGTGGACATATTAGATCTTTTTAATTTCAATGCTAATGAGTTGTGCTTAAGCAGGCTTTGTCCTGAACCTATGTATTCTCTTTAGTTTTTAATGTTATTCGATGTTTACCAAAAAAAATAAAATAATAAAGTATCTAATATTTTGTGGACTACTGCAAATGTTCTAAGGAAGGCATTATTACTATTTTTTTTTTTTGGTCAAAGTAGCTATTTCCTTAACATTATTGCAGAAAGTATATTTGGTGAACTTATGGATCTTCTCAATTATGAGAGAGTTTGCTCTCTTCAGGTTGCGTGGATATTTGAAGACATTAATTTAATTATTGAAAGTTCTCATTATGATTCTTTTGTTAGTGTGCCTTTGAAATGTAATAGAGCTTCAACTATTCTATCTCTTGCTAGTGTTGCCAAAGAGAAAATGATTTTTTTTTTTGGATGAATGTCTCTCATCTTTCTTCCTAATTGTACACCGTGATAGTTAATCAATAAAAACTACTATCAATTCCCCTAAAAAAAAAAAAAAATCTATTATTCTTTCTACAACGAGAACAAAAAGAATATAAACATTTTCTGTTTGAATAAGAGAGGGAAAACATGTAAAATTGTCAAAAACATTATCCATAGGGTAGGAAATGCTATAAATGCTAGGCAGCTAAGTATTTTAATGTAAGGAAAAGTATTTACATGCTATGCAACTAACTATTTTAATGTAAGGATAAGTGTTTATGATCGGTAAAATTTAGATATTGATGCTCATATAATTGTTTTTATAACGAATCAAAATTTTTTTTAATTGAGACACTCTTAAATGTTGCAATTACATTAATGTCCATCTAATTCTTGCCCCTTTATGGATAATGTTTTCAACAATTTTACAGAATTTTTTTGATAACAATTGGTACATTTGTTTAAGCATAAGTTTTTTTTTTTTTTTAATTATAATTATTAAAATTCTATTAAGGTCACAAGAAGATTAAGAGAATTTAGTCATATTATCAATTGAAAATAAGAGATATCAAAGGGCAAAACTTAGGTATAGTTTCTTAACTACAGTTGCTTAAGTTCCTCTCTTATATTTTCAACACCTGTCTAATTAGTTAACTCAACAAACGGACTTTCTTTTTCTTTTCTTTTTTTGAATCCACTTAGCAAACGGACGTTACAACTTATAAAACCCATCTCCTTTTGTTTTCTTCTCCTTCTTTTTCTCCCCTGGTCCACGAGAAAGGAAGTAGATTCTTCAAGTTACATATCTAAGTGTCTGTTTGTTTCAGCTTTCCCAACCCAAAAAGCACTTTTTGAAACTATAAATATAATATATGCGTTTGGCGATGCCTAAAAAGCAACTTTTTAGAAAAAGTCGTGTTTTGCAAATGTGAAGAGAATGCGCGCTCTGCCAATGGAACTGTGAAAAGCATTTTCCAAAAGCCTATGCTCGTTGATAAATCCTGTCGTTGGACTTTGGGTGAAATTACCAAATTGCTCTTCACATTTTATTGAAACCCAAAAGAGATCAGCTAAGGAAAAAAAATTTGTTGAAAACCCAGGTTCAATTTAGCTAAGGAAATCAGCTAAAGAAATCACCAAATTGCCCTTCACATTTTATTGAAAACCCAGCTTCAATTCAATAACAAATTTCCAAATCCAAACACAAAAAAAAAAAATCTATAACAAATTCCCAAATCAGCTAAGGAAAAAAAAAAAAAAAATCAATCCCTTGCAGTAATAGTTTGAACTTCGTCTCCATGGGGGATTATATGAACCAGAGTAGCAATGACGAAGTCGAAGCCAATAGAAGAGAGATTGTGAGACAAGAGCAGAGGCATGTCATCGTTGAACTCCGTCTCTACGCTGCAAAAGCAGGATTCCTTGTCCCTTGACCTTTCACCTAGCAGCATTTTCTTTGGGTTTCTCAGTCATCATTGATCTTTCTCAGTTCTCACTCTCTCCCCTTTGATGAAGTAATAGTTTAGAGGATGTGAAACAGAGTTATAAGTTTGTGTGTTTTGATGGTATAGAGGGAAAGAAACTTGTAGATGAAGTGGTAAGAGAAAAGAGAGAAAGGAAGAAGAAAAATACTAAAAGAAAGAGAGCTCTGCAGCAACTGGAATGTTCTAGAGGAAGTGGTAGGGAAAAAGGGGAAAGAAGGAAAAAATAAAAAGAAAAGAGAAGGGTACATGTGTGGAGGAGAAAAAAAGAGGGGAAAAAAAAAAAGGAAATATGGATGAAAAAAAAAAAGTAAAGAAATAAGGGAAAAATAAAATAAAAAATGAGAAATTAAAATTGAGAAATACTATCACAATATTTTTCACAATAAATCTTAAGTGATAGGTTATTATTAGTTAATATTGGTGAGAAAAAAATAATTTTTTTAGAAATTTTGAAAGTTCTTTTTAGAATAATTTGTTAGAAAGTATTTTCACAATACTTTATATATACATTGTCCTTTTTGGTAATTTACCACTCAAACCTCCACTTTTATAAGTGCTAGCCAAACACTCAGTTTTTTCAAAAAGCATTTTTTAACAGATTTTAGCAAACACTCAGTTTTTTCAAAAAACACTTTTTCATACTGCACTTTTTGAAAATCCACTTTTTCTAAAAGCCCAGTTTTTAAAAGCTGAACCAAACTCACCCTAAGAAAACTTCTTCAATCAGACCTATTCGACACTAAATCTAAGAAAGCTTTAGTTTAATAATTCTTTGGCCTTTTTCTCCTTCTCTTTTTCTTCAAAATCCTCTCATTTTTGTATGGTTTACCAACAATCCACATTTTCTCTCTCTACAACTTTCTCTCTCTAAAATTTTCCTTGTAGTTGTTGTTTCTTTCTTTTTCTTTTTTCTTCGAGAAAAATCATACATGCATAGGTGATTTTGAGTGCAGGTTTGGCTCCTCACTCCTTAAATCTTTGTCGTTTGGTTACCATTGAAGGTCTCTCAACCTCTTTCAATCTCTCTAGATTTTTTTAAATAATTTTCTGAATTTGGGATTTGCCTTTTGAGTTTCTTGCATCTCAGGCTAGTTTATCTCCAAATTAAAATATAGTTTGAAATTTTGGTTGGTTCTCGTGAAAATGGAGGAAAACAAAAAAGAAAGAAACAAAAAGAAGATGAGATTGTTAAGAGATCGTAGTTTTAAACAAAGTTAAATTTCATCTATTGAGATTTATACTTTTAATGGGTTAGTCAGAGAGTTGAATGGGTCTGGTTTTCTCATAGGTAAGGAAGGAAAAACATAAAGAAAAGAAAGAAAATAGAGAAAGGTAACGTTCGTTTGCTGAATTTATTAATTAGACAGGTGTCTAAAATATACGAGGGAAACCTAAGTAATTGTAGTCAAGAAACTATATCTAAGTTTTGCCCAATATCAAAACCTAAATGCAATAGATTAAGTACTTGTTTTAAATCTCAAGATGCATGAATAATGCATTTGAAATTAAAAAAAGACGTAAATGCACTTTTAGTCCCTACATTTTATTTTTTCCACTTTTAGTCCCTAAAACCAATTAACACATTCCATTTTAGTCCTTTCCGTCAGTCAACCGACGGAAATAGCTGAGGTGGCAGCCGGAGCAATTAAAATATTATAAAAATGCCACATCACCCATGACACGTCAACATATAAATTTAAAAAATTAATTTATTAATTTTAACAAAATTTAAAAACATAAAAACAAAATTTAAAACATAAAAATAAGTCAGAAAATCAAACCAAGAACACAAATTCAAAATTAAACCCAGTGAATCAAATTAAACCCAAAACATCCGTCATCAACCCACAACCCAGAAAATCAATTACCTCTTCTCTCACTCTTCTTTCTTCTTTATTCTTTCTTGGACTCTCTCTCTTGATTTTTTGGCAGTGGATTGGAGGGGCTGTGGATCAGTGGTGGGTCTTGTGATTTGGGTGTAGTGGGTTAAGATTTTGTCCGGTCGTGGGTTTGCTCGGCATGGATTAGTGGTGCTCGTCGTTTGCTCACCGTGGGTCAGTCGTGGGTTTGCTTGCCGTGGGTCTGTCGTGGGTTTGCTCGCCGTGGGTCTATCGTGGGTTTGCTTACTGGGTTTTCTTGCCGTGGGTCTAGGTTTGCTCGCCGTGGGTCTGTCGTGGGTTTGCTCGTCGTGGGTCAATCCTGGGTTTGCTTGCTGGGTTTGCTCGCCGTGGGTCTGGGTTCGCTCGCTGTGGGTCTGGGTTTTGTTTGTTGTGGGTTTGCTCGTCGTCGTCATTAGCCCCAACTCCACTTGCCTTGCTTCTGGATCCATCGATCACTCAGTCAAGCTCTACAAGTTTATCCATCTCTGTTTCTCCATTTCTTGTGTTGAGTATGAAGTTCATGGAATTTTGATGCTAGGATTTAAAAAAAAAGAAAAGAAGGAAAATTGGGTTTGATTTGTGTTTCAGCTTGGTAGATTTTCTTTCTGGGTGTCATTTATCGATTTAGTTGTTAGATTCGCAGTGTAATTATTTTGTGCTCTATTGGGATTCTCTAAAGAATCAAGCATGATGTGCGAAATGTTTAATTTTTGTAGGAATGCTGGTCTGCTCGTATAGATCTGTGTTGTGGGCTGGTGATGGATGTTCTTGGGTTTAATTTGATTCAATGTTCTTGAGTTTAATTTTGAATTTGTGCTCTTGGTTTGATTTTCTGACTTATTTTTATGTTTTAAATTTTGTTTTTATGTTTTTAAATTTTGTTAAAATTAATAAATTAATTTTTTAAATTTATATGTTGACGTGTCATGGGTGATGTGGCATTTTTATAATATTTTAATTGCTCCGGCTGCCACCTCAGCTATTTCTGTCGGTTGACTGACGGAAATGACTAAAATGGAACGCGTTAATTGGTTTTAGGGACTAAAAGTGAAAAAAATAAAATGTAGGGACTAAAGTGAAAAAACGTCAAAATGTAGGAACTAAAAGTGCATTTATGCCTTAAAAATATATATATATATATATAATAATAAAAAATGTAGATGAATATATATAACTCAACTGATATATATTTGACAAATCAACTATTCTTTATGTTTGTAAAATATAACTATCTTATGAATCATATAATAAATAAGATCTTAACATGTCCCTAGAAAATAATATTGCAAAAAAAGGACTTAGAATAGAAACATAAATAAAGAAGAGGGGGGGGGGGGGGGGGGTTTGTACTGGAATTGGATTGACTAAACAACGAAGGGAAAAATGCCCTGATATCCCTTAAACTTTAATGTAGTGGCCAATATACTTCCTAAACTTTTATTTTAGCCAATTTACTCCTTAAACTTTAATCATGAGCCAAATTAGTACTTCAGTTGGTCTGTTGTTAATAAACTAACGGAATACTCACATAACACATATAATTGAATTTCTTCCTCAAAAATAAACAGATAATTGAATTTAAAAAAAGTTTATAAGACTACAATGTCGAGATGTGAGTGCTCTGAATCTCTTAATACATTGTGTCTTTCATACATCTCAAAATGTTATCCCGTATCATTCAGGTTTGAATATAACTTGGCAAGACACTGGAAATTCACAGGAGTACGAAATTTAGTTAGCTTTTAGAATCTGTTTGAACTTTGAAATTTACATTTTTTTTAGAGCTTTAAATGCTAATATATTTTCTAGCTTATGTAAAGGCTTTACTTTTTTCTAGAATACGACAGTTTATTACTTGAACAGAATAAATAAACGAAAATAAACTCTTCCAAGCAATCACTTAAAATTTAAGTTCTTTTGCACTTCCTTATCATGCCTCAACCCCCAAAATGGGATAAAAAAAAAAGGCAATTTTTTAACTGACAGGTAGCTTTCTGAATTTTCCTGATACAGAGTAGGAGAGTTCACTGAGGTTCACATACGCATAAGATCTCAAAATTAAAACAACTAAAACACAAAGTAATATCGAAATACCTGTGCTAACAAAGTAAGAAAACCAGCCTGTCACGACAAGCCCTAGAGAGAGTTTAAAATCTTATTTCAGTCTTTTGAAAGAATTTTTATAATGAACTCATTTTACATTCACTACATATTTGGCTGGTACTGTAACAAACTCCTCATTCTTTTTGTATTCCAACACAACATAATAATATCACAGGATTCTGTCCTGAAGATCTGTTATTAAAGTGGATGCCAACGAAGAGAGTTTCTTTCCAGTCTCGCCTGCAATGTTTTTTAGGTTGGAAATATCATGTTGTGCCTGGAGAAAGGAAGGTAAAAGAAAAAAGCCACTTAGTGTCAACCCAAAAGTAGTGCAGCAATATAAAATAGCAAAAAGGAGGGGAGTGGGGGAGAGATAGAGCCAAGGGGGAAAAAGCTTATATTCCACCGAATCTCTCAATTTCATCGAGAATAATGCAAGTGATACGTAACGTGCAGCGAAGTTGCAAGGCCTACCTGGAAAGAAAGCCGGTTGATGATGTCAGCTGTAAGATCAACAGAGGAATTATCCATGTCGTGACCAAAAAGATCCGCACTGGAGATGGAATTTGAACCCTGGAAGTAACAATAAAATGATAAACAAAATCAACAACCAAATTCGCTTCAGAATTTGTGTCATAAAGGCAATTTTATTAAGAGATGGGGGGAGAAGAGGGGGGGGGGGGGGGGGGGGGATCTAACTAAGTTTTCCAGCTTTTTTATCATTTGGAAAATTATGGAAATGTCGACAAAGATGACAAAGCAGCTTTTTTTTTTTTTTTTTTTTAATTTTAATTTTAATTTTATTTTTAATCATTATCCAAGTCAAGCTATTAAGCTCTAATTTCCTAGCAAAACCATGAAGGGTTAGTTACATTAACATTAACAAAGAAATTTTAGTTTATTTTATATTTTCATCCCCTTGGGCCAACATTACGTCCAGTGATGTGAACATGAACACAGCATATGAAAAGAACTCTCTTAAAATTCAGTAGATAATTTTTCCAGTAATAAGTTGTGGTAAGAGAACATACTGAAAACTTCTGCAAAGAAACATGAGCATCATCAGTAGCTTTGTTATGATCCCCAAAGAATTGGGCTGATGAAATAGATTTTGCATTTGAGAACTTCTTCCTTGCTTCATCGGTTTCCTGAATCTGAAAAGTGTGTAAGAGAAAAAAAGAAATTAATAACGAATAGATGAGGAAGGAGAGCATCACTGAGGCAAACCCACAAATTAAAACAGTGAACTGAACTGCAACATATCATCATTGGCAGGACATGACACAGGAATGCCAACTATCAATTGTTATATGAAAGCCAAATATGACATCAGAAGTGATAGTTGCAAAACACACATACTGTAGCCCAAAGACAAAACTAACAGCAGCAAAATATTCTTCTAGGTACAAAAATATGCATGTTCGTTCCATCACATAAAGCAAGAAGGCCCTAAAATCATGTGCCTATGTCAACACATGGTCTGAAGTAAATGGCAATGTCTGCTGTTGAAACCAGTCAAACAAAGAACTTACTTTGGATAATGAAACAAATATTATTTCATTTCCAATGTCACAAAGTACAATAATCTGTTAACATGCATTGACATATATAACAAAAACACAAAATAGAACAGATGGCCCATCACCCAATAATTAAATATAGCTTCCAATCCCACCCTCCCCCCCCCCCCCCCCCCCCCCCCCCTCCTCCTCCTCTTTTGCTTTTAAGATTCTGCTTCTTATTAACAACACAAAAGTTTTCTATCTTCACCTCAAAAATGGCAGGTGCTTTGATTGAAGATTATGAGAGATCTATGCCCAACCTCAAGTTATTTTTTTTTAGAACCTTATTGGATTGGTTGTCAGCTTTGCAAAACCAATCATTTTCTTCTTTTATTGATTTACTTGATTTATGTAATTTTTGTATTTGATTTGTTGACTCCCGTACACTTCCTGTGTACTAGGTGTCCCTTTTTTGATATCAATAAATTGTTTAAGAATATCCAAAGTTCAAAAAAATTTAACACCAATGAAAAACTAGCCTCTAAGCATGCACATAAAATCAAAACACGCCAAAAGAACTCCTCAGAAACTACAAACATGCAGTTTGTCTTTCTAAATGAAGTTGTGATATTGCAGAGTATGTTGCATTCAGCAAAAAAGTAAGTGAAACCCCAAAATTCAGTGTTATTCATCATAATAAATTCTTAAAATAGAATTTTACATGAAACATGAGTAACTTAGTGCCAGTATAGAGAATACCACGAACTCTATATGCCTTGATACAAGAGCGAGCTTTATTTAGTCTTTATGCTACAAGTTCCATCATCAGTGATACATCCTATATAACAAACTAACTCACAGCTAACAAGCAACTAAGGACTCTATCTCATAGGCACATTGAACTGACAATATAATAAGCTTTTGTTATTCATCCAACAATATCTGGACATTTTTATCAAATTTCAGACACCCGTTAACAAGCACATGAAAGCTTTCTCCTTTTAGTAAACAAATAATCTTCCTCCAAACCAGTTTAGAGAAAAGTTCCTCAACCCATGCATGGCAATCATATAACCATCTGTGTGTAGTTTTAATAACCTGACTTATTTAACAATCATGTGATTAAACTACATGTTGATGGTCACCTGACCACCACATACCCGGTTGAAGGAGACTCATCTAAACTGATTTGAGGAAAACTTTTTCTAATTAGTAATGGAGTTAACTTTAAGGAAAAAAGAAAAATTGTAACGATTATATGCAAATAAAAATAAAATTAAGCCACACTAAGGTTAGTAGAACTTAAATTGTAATGGTATTTTTGATGAAATGTCGGCAAATATAATACGTGGATGTGTATTAATTTATACTGCCATAGTCTTGCTGTTAATTGTGTTATTTCCATGTTGCCATAACTGTAGCATCTACAACCTTTGGAATGGGCCTTAATCTTTGCATCATAACCCAGAAAAATCTGGACCTAGAAGCCCTTTTTGACTGCTACAGTTTCTAGTTTCTAGAATTCACATCCTATAATCAAGCAGGTGAGCAGTGAGCACTCAATATAGGTCACATTACTAATGATAAAAAAAAAGTAACCGATATAGCATGATTATGTTGCAAGTCATTTAGCTTACTTGAACTTTTGAGGAGTTTGAGCCAGCCTTTCTAGGAAAACCGCTATCCATTCCAAATTCTGCAAAGAAGCTTGATGATTTTGGCACAGATACATGGCTTATCACATGTGGGCCACTAGAGCTATTCTCAGAAGATTGGACATTTTCTACATATTCAAAGCGAGATGCAAGAGATGGGCCTGCTGTTGGAGTGCTATTAGTGGCGGGAACTGGAATGGTTGGTTCCTCAGGCTTCTGTTCATAGAGATTTTCACTTGGCTACATTTGAAAAATATTATTTTGTTAGAAACTTAGCAGTTTAATTAATATAGGGTAATTGAGTTACAGAATTTAAAACTAGAAATACTTTTAAGGTACTTCTGCTGGCAAACAATTAGTTCACTAAGGCAAAGCAATAAATAATCTCTTTTCATGGTAAACTTTAAAAAAATTAAAGTACCTTGGTAGTAAGCTTTCTAGCACCAAGCCCCCCAGTCTTCCCAGTTTTCTTAGCACCAAGAGGCTTCTTGACAGTACCGGTAAGAACTGTATGAGTTGCTTTAGGTGAAGCAGTGGAATCATGTGTTTCTTGCCTTCCTAATGAGTTTTCTTTTGGAGCTTCACTTGTCTTGACATCAGGGAGTCCATTAGCTGCTTGTGTTGACTGAGAAGAAACAGGTGATGATGGCAAACCCACCTCTTCTGCCATACTTTTAGCAACTTCTTTTGAAAGTATTTGCCGATATAAATCAGCAGCCCTTGATGTATACTTTGCCTCAATTTTGCCCCCATCAGTCCATCCATGCTGCTTAAAGAAGACCTGTGCACGATTGTTTCCCCCAAAGCTCATCATTTTCAGCTGCTCAGGAGTCCATGAGTCTAAATTCGTCGACCTACATGAATATAACACAATTTTATTATGTGATACTAAAATTTTAAACTTTGAAAGAAAAAGATGCCACAATAAAGAATATGCCAAGTAATGAAATTCAGAACTCTGATATACATTCCATTCAACTCATGGTACACACAGCACCACTTTGCACTAGAAATGGTCTACAAATAGTCACGTAAGATGTAACCAGAACCACCAGGTAATTATTACCCTTGCCTACCTACAACAACAATGACAAAACCATAGTCTCAGAACTTTTGAAATGGCTATGGATATTTAACAAACCAATTAAAGTTAGTCACATGTATTCTTTTTCACCATTCTATCCTATCCAAAATCATACTCTCTACCATCTCCTTAATTGGCGCATTCTTTTTTATTACTACTAATGTTATTTTAGGTCTTCCTCTACCCTTTTTTGTTCAATCGACTAGAATCAACCCACTTTTACTCACTGCTATATTAATTGCTCTCCTCTACACATGACCAAACCATCTCAAGCACCTCTTCCTCATTTTTTTCATTAATAAATATCACCCCTATCTTCAAGTGACTTTCTTCATTTCAAAACCTATCTTTCTTTGTATTTCCATTTATCCATCTTCACATTTTCATTTCGGCAACACTCATTTATCAACATGTTGCTTCTTAGCCCAAAATTCAATACCATAGAGCATAAAGGCTTTTTTATATATAAGTACCATAGAGCATAAAGTCTTATATAATTTTCCTTTTTATTTAAAAAATACTCTACAATCACACAATACTCATGATGCGCTTCTCCACTTAATCAATGCTTGAATAAAATTACTCACATTTTCTTCAATCTCTCCATGAAAATATCAAAAGTATCGACTCTTTCATATCTCTTGATAAACAAGTCTTAAAATTTCATCTTTGTTTATACTTTTACTAAACTTTCAGTTTTAGACTTCTAGTCCTACTTTGCCAAAAGCCCTTATATTCTAAAGCGTCTATCTAAACTTTTAATTTGATGTTAACTTCATGTCTAGTTTCATTCACTAAAACCATATCATTTGCAAAAAACATATACCAAGAAAATTTATCTTGAATAGATCTAGTGCGCTTATCCATAACCATTGACTGAGCTTATCCATAACAAATGCAAAGAGATATGAACTTAATACCAATCCTAGATAAAAATTTATAGTGAAAGGAAACTCACTTGTGATCCTTCCACTTGTTTTCACATTAGTTACAACTGTGTCATGCATATCCTTAATCAGCTTAATATACTTTAGTGGAATTCCTTTCTTTTCTATAACCTACCACATAATCTCTCAAGGTACCCCATCCAACACTTAATATAGGTCAATAAAAACCATATGGAGATCTTCATGGACTTCTCTATATTTTTCCATTCGAGGTCTAAGTAAGAAAATAACTTCCATGGTAAGTCACCCTAGTATAAAACCAAATTGATTATTTGATACTATTCAAGTGTGTCTCAACCCATGTTCAATCACTTTCTCCCAAAGCTTCATAGTGTGACTCGTAAGCTTAATCCTCAGTAATATGTCCAGTTTTGAACATCTCCCTTATTCTTGTATATAGGTATTAGAGTGCCTCCCCCATGAAAGCGCACACGACAATTTTCCTGTCATGCCCGTGTTGGACACGTAAGGGACAGCGGACAGGGCTGCATGCGTGTCCTTCCCTTTTTTAAAAAAAATAATCAAGCATGGAAGGGACACGGTCGGTACATGCCTCATGTGGAAAAAAAAAAAAAAAGAACTAACGAACCGATTTTGGCCAGTTTCAGGTTGTTTCTCCTGTTACAGCCGGCATGCACTTTGGGTTTTTTTCAGATCTGGAACAGTGGAACCAAATGATTTGTAAGGGAAAAAAACAGAGAAAAAGACGAAGTAGAAGAAAGCACAAATTCAAGCCTTGGACCTCTTGGTGGATGAAGCTGTGGCTGCCATTTGTGTCTCTGGAACTTCCAAAGAGATAAAGTGGAATTTTTATGAGACTTGAAAATGAAAAAGCGTTTTGGAATGTGATATTAAGAGTGAAAGCATGTGGATAGTTGGTGGGAGTGGAGCTTCCTAGAAGCTTCATGACTATAAATATCCTAACATATTCATTTATTTACAAAAGAACCCACATTTGAATTTTTTTTTAAACAGCCAATCTAATCTCCTTTATTATGATTTTCTTCTTAAACCACTATATTTAAATCATATTAATTTATATCACTTGCCTTCTCCTATACTCACTAGGCATTTTCTCTTATTCAAAAGGCTTCTCAACCATCCTACACTCACATCACCCGAGCACTTCCAAAACTTCAGGAGGAATTTCACTCGGTCCCACAACCTGTCTTTTTTTTTTTTTTTTTGATAATTCAATATTTGCAACAATGGGAGAGGGGAATTTGAAGTTTTGAACCATGGACGTCTCAATTGGAAATACCAAGAGATGCCGATTGAACTACAAGGCTCTAGGACATAGCTTGTCCTCAATGCACCATTTACCTCTACGAACAAAACTATGTTCTCTATCCTCAATAAGGTTACTCAGATCGTTCCAATCTTTTGTATGACTTTCATCAAACAGTCTATCAAAATAACATTTCCATCTTTCTTTAATCCTTCTTACTTTACTAACATTATTTGATCTTTATCTTTGATGTACTTCACACAATTCAAGTCTCTTATTTTCATTTTCCGAGTTTATAAATATTCCTTTCACCATCCTTCATCCCCCAACTTGCTATATAATTCATCCCAGTTTGCAATATAATTCATCATACACCTTAAATCTAGCATCTTAGACAGCCTTTTCAGTTCCTCTTTGTCACTATAATTTTCATAAACAACATTGTCTCTACATCTAGGGAGGCTTCTATAACTATCCCTTTAATCTAACTTCTACTTGAACCATCTAATTCCACCAACAAGTCTCCATAGTTGGTCACCCACATCCATCGGATTCTCTAAGTGCTTTTTTTGCCACACTTTTAATATAATTAGCCATTATGATCCCCTCCTTGTCAAACAAAAAACAAAGTCTAGGCACCACTACCACAACAAAAAAGCCTTAGTCTCAAAATTTTAGAGGGTCGGCTATGGATCCTCAACATATTAATTAGGGTCAGCTACAAAAAATAACCATAAAAGCTCAATATTAAATTTTTTTTAAAGGAATTGATCGATATTACTTCACAACCTATATTAAGGAACAAATCCAAGATATTTGAACAAAAGGAAAAAATGATGTGGACCAAAAACTATGTATGACAACAAGAAACCAAAATAATAATAATAATACAGAGAAAGAAAACTTCTAACATATCCCTCAGTTCCTTCTTTGAGTGGACAGCAGCTTGGGGAAAATTCTTACGCTTGAGAACCTTCTCAAGAGGGGTTATTTTATTGTGAGTTGGTATTGTATGTGCCGAAATTGTGGGGAGACAATGAACCATTTTTTGATAATGTCGCTTCTGAGTTGTGGAGCTTTGCATTTAGGTCTGTTGGGATTCAATGGATAACCATTTTTTGATAATGTGGCTTTTGAGTTGTGGAGCTTTGTATTTAGGTCTGTTGGGATTCAATGGGTATAACCGAGTAAGTTTCTTGATCTATTATGTTAGTGGTGGAATGGGGGAGCTAAATATTCTTCAAAAATCTAGAACCTTGTTCCTTTACCAGTAACTCTTAACCGATTGGACCATACGAAAAAATTTCTTTAACCCTAGACTCTAATAACTCATCCTTCAAAACCTTGAGAGCTTTATATCGGATGTCACACATCGATTACACCTATAAATCCTCAAATCACAGAATCACCAAAACTGGAAATCATATAGAAAATAGCAGCTTTCCCTAATATCATGACTGCAACAATTCCAACCCATCAAAAGTTTCCAACAGAAATAAATATGGGAAAATAAAAAGGAATAGGTCAAGAAGGGTTCATGGAAAAAGATGATCCTCCATTGCACCAACACCCTGAATTGTGTCGATCCAACAATTCTGATACCCACACAACCCAAAAAGATACTTGAGACACCACCCCAAAATGCTCAATGAATCAGATGCAGCAACATGTTCACCCAGGGCATTATCATAGTAAAAGAGAAAATCAACACTAAACAAACTATTTTTTCTTCCCTCATTATGGAGTTAGAAGCAGATCGCTGTGAAAGAAATTTTAAACATACAAGTAAACAAGCAGCATTCACCAACAAATGAGAAGGGCTCTGAGGAGTCATCTTGTCTTGCAAGGACATATGTAATATAACCTCATTAGCAATGGGATTAGTTCCAGAATGTTATCAGACAAAACAAGCAAACAAGAATTACTTTATGTTCACAATGATGAACACAAAGTATCTAAAAGAATTGCAAAGGATCAACCAGAAAAACTAAGAGAGTTGTGAAACTCAAAAATGGAGCTATAATGTGTAAATCCCCAATTCCAAGCCCACTCAAACAAGGTAAATATGAATAAGGATTTCAATTTCTCTAAAGACCTCCTGGTGTCTTCAAGTGTGCGAGAATTTCATTCCTTCCACACTAGCTGCATAAAACATGACAGCACCTAATTCCATGCTACACCTTTTCTAGTAAGTTTTACAGAGATCTTGTGATCTACACTCCACCTACCAATTAGGATATGGGGATTATTTGTGCGGGCATTTTTGTTACTCCACTATCATACATTGTACATTTCTTATCTTTACATATAAAGACACCCAGGCAGCATATTGAACATCAGGACAAACATTTGAAGATAACAAATACCCATAGATGTCATTAAAAAGTGGAAAGTCTGGACCTTTCTTATATTCTTTCTTTCAAAATGATTAGTGTGGATTTTTTATACACTAAAGGAGAGACGGATATACAATAAGGCTTCTTCAACATCCATTTTGAAATATGAAAAAAATGAAGGAGGGGCATCAAAAGTAAGACTTATCTCCCAAACAAGTAGATAAAGACACTAGTTTGACTCCTATTTCTTTAGGTGGCTTAGGGATAAGGAAGATAAGACTTTTCAATGAAGCTTTACTTGGGAAGTGGCTTTGGAGATTTGGGATTGAGAAAGATGCCCTTTGGAGGCAAGTGATAGTGATGAAATATGGTTGTGGGGGGGGGGGGGGGGGTTGCTGGTGTGCCTGATCTGTGAATGGCCCTTATGGTGTTGGTTTATGGAAAAATATCAGTTAGGGATGGCCTTCTTTCTCACGCCATATTCTGTTTGATATTGGTGATGGGTCTAGAGTGAAGTTTTGGCATGATCGGTGGTGCGGAGAGACATCTCTTGCTGTTAGATATTCTGACTTGTTCAGATTTTGCAGGAATAAGGATGCCAGTGTAGCTGAGCTTATGAAGTCCGCCAATGGTGTCCTCTTTTGGGACGTGAGATTCTTTAGGGGTGTGCATGCTCGAGATCTATAAGCTATGTTAGGCTTCATGGAAACCATATATGGTTCACCTATAAGGGGGCTAGGCGAGGATAAAATGTATTGGATACCTAGCAAAGTTAAGAGTTTCATGGTTAGTGATTATTATAGAATTTTAATCGGCCACACTTTCTATGGTTTTACTTAGAAAAGTATTTGGAAGCAGAAGATTCCCTCTAGAGTAGCTTTCTTTGTCTGGACTATTGCCTTAGGGAAATGCTTAATAATTGATAATTTACGAAAAAGGAAGGTGTGGATTTTGGATTGGTGCTTCATGTGTAAGAGAAATGGTGAATCGGTTGACCATCTATTCCTTCATTGTCCTTTTGCTATGGATCTATGGTCTATGGTTTTGGGTCTATTTGGAGTATCTTGGGTTATGCCGCACACTGTTTTGGGGCTGTTAGGGTGTTGGCAAGGCAGCTTTAGTCGTCATCAAAATGGTTATATTTGGTCCATCATTCCTCATTGCCTTTTGTGGTGTCTTTGAAGGGAGAGGAATAGTAGATGTTTTGAAGACATTGAGAGATCTATTCCGGACCTCAAGCTACTCTTTTTTAGAACTTTAAGGGATTGGTTGCTTGCTTTGCAAAATCAATCATTCCCTTCTTTTATTGATTTCCTAGACTCTTGCAATTTTTGGATTTGATTTCTTATCCCTTGTTCACTCCTTGTGTACTAGGGTTCTCCTTTTTTATATCAATATATCTTATTACTTATCAAAAAAAAAAAATACAAAGTGAACAACTGTATAACAACCAATCCAAGAGATCTAAGAGAAAAAATTTAGAGGGAATAACAAGGCTTTTTAGTAAAAGATGGGATACTGTTTTTGGTTCACAAAAAAAAAGTTCATTGTTCAAGACTTGCAAGATTGAAAATGGCCTTGGAAACATGTTTGCTTGGGTGTGTTCAGAGTTTTTTACTGGAGTTTCCTGCAAACCATGATCTGTCACAAAAAGCAGCAATAATAATCAAAATGGTCATCATTTACATTTACAGAAACTTGGGACTTGGACAATTAAAGATGGCTGATGAATTCTCACGGTTTTATATCTCTCATTGTCAAGATTTAAGGCAATCCCCAAAGACCCCCATAGCTACAACCTAAACTTGTGGTAAAAAATCTGACAGTCCCAATGCTGGATCTCAAAAATGTTTTCCTTCTCTTTTTTTTTTTTTTTTTGGGGGGGGGGGGGGGTTTGGGGGAGAGAGAGAGAGAGAGAATCTGCATGATCTCAAAACTTAAAAGGTTTAACCCTCTCTCAAACATCCCCTCTATTAAGTTACACTTCCTAGAGGGTTAGTGGCATGGACCTCACACATTCTTGACCCAAATTTCTTATCACAACCTTGAAATCAAATTAATTCCAATGTCCAAGTAATTGAAGCATCCTGATCCGAAAAAACTTTTTAGAGACAACCCAATTGCATTCCACACATTTTTCTAAATCTACAAGCATAATTGGATAAAACTTGGGTACAGTTCCTTAGGTACTATACCTTAGGCTCCCCAATTGAATCCAACCACATAGTTATGTTAACTAATGCAATAGTTCAAGCACAATTAAATTCAACTATGAGCTTCACTGATCAATGCAACCACATGGTTGAATTTAATTGGGGAACATAAATTCAACCACACAGTCTAATGCAATAGTATTATCTTTTTCAAACACAATTAAATTCAACAATGAGCTTCGCTGATCAATGCAACCACATGATTGAATTTAATAGGGGGACAGAATGGGCAGCACCTAAGGAACTATACCTATGTTTTGCCCAACATAAGTAGCCACACTAAATGCATATAACAGATTAAAAGGCACACTATTACCACCATTATATCTTCATTCCTCTCGATTTAACAACAAACTTAGAATCTTTTATCTAACTTTATCTAATCCACTGCAAAGGCAACAGCTATAACTTCTTATACCACGATTACAAACATAACAGGAAAAAAAAAAGGGTGCCCTAATTCATAGCTGAATCAGATAAAGAAAACCCCAAATCAGCTTCTTGAAGCCCAAAAACAAACAAATATTCAAAGAACAGAGAAAACCCAGTTGAGATTAACACCTGACAAAGCTGATGTGAACGCCAAGGCTACGATGCACGGCCGAGCAATCGATGCAGAGGAAGATCCCGTAAGTCACAGAAGCCCAAGTTGGGTTCTTGGCATTACAATCGAAGCACATCTGAAAAATTCACAGCAAAATACCCAAACAAACAGACAAAAATATTCAAAACCCATAAACCCATTACGGAATTCCCAGATCTGAATCAGATCCAAACTTTAAAAAAAAGGAAAAGAAAAAACCCAAGAAGGAAAAGATTACTGGAAAACGAAAAAACAAAAGACAGACCTTGTTTTCTGACTTGGCTTTCAGTTTTCTGAAAACAGCATTCTTGTCTGAGAAAGGATCCGACGCCATGGCAGAGAAAATATTCACAGAGATTTTAAGCGCGCGCGCGAGAGAGAGAGAGAGAGAGACTCAGGGAGTGAACGATAAAAAGAATCGAACACTTCCTGAGAGGAAAGGAGGAGAGAAATGCAAATGAAACCGCAAAATGATTTTATTTTATTGGCGTGTGAAGCATTTAAGATGAAGTGACGAAAATGACCTTGGGGTAATACACGCAAAAAAAAAATTGGCCTTGGTGGTATCTTTTCGGTTTCGGAGTCGGTGGGTACGGACGGTGAGTTGTTGCTGTCTTTGGAGTAAGAGGGAATAGAACCCACTAATTATTATTTTGATTGTTAAGTTAAGGACGTAATAATGGTCCTCGTGGCTGGTGATGGTTTTAAACAACCAACCCAAGTTCTAATAAACATTTCTTCAACCTTAATTCACTTACTTTCTTCCAGCATAACTTCAAGAATATGCTTTTGTTGGGCTGATTAATGGGAGAGAGATTTGAGAGGATACAGTTGTATAACCATTGTATTTGATATAGCATTACAATTACGATACGAGAAGTGATACGTTCACAAAATTTTCATAACAAATTATAAGTGACAAATTATTATGAGTTTTTAATTTGAATTCATCACTGAAATTACTTTCTTACCAATTAGTAACAGCTCATAACAACGTAACACTCATGATTTGTTTTGAAAGTATTATAAAAATATTGTGGACGAAGCATTTCTCTTACAATATGCACTGCCAGATCTAAACTAAAACAACTGCAATAACTTCTTAATCTGTTATCAAATAATCATAGTGACCATCTGTAATTATTCCTAGAGAAAACAACGGAAATTTCCTTAGAAGTCCCTCAAGTGAGGCTACTAGAGTTAGCTTCATTTCCCTGGCTCCAAATCATCCATCTAGTTGTAAAGAATATTGTGGTCTCTGGGTTGTTTAATTTATTTATTGGACACATTCCAATGGTCATATGATTAGAACTTGAAACACTCAAATGTTGAACTTCAAAATGAGGGAAAAGATCACACCATTCTTAATTAGCTATCCCACAGTAAAGTCTAACATACACCATGTGAATTGAGCACCTTTGAAACCTGTCCCTTAATCTGCAATCATCCAACACCTCATGAAAATTTACCATCTGTCACTTGCTTCTCGGTCCCCCCTCCTTGTCTTTCATTTGTAGAAAGTATCTCATTAAAATCTCCAATACATGTCCAAAGCAACTTGGCTTGTTTATGGAGTAGGCACATCAAATTCTATGTCTCCTCATGCTTCAATGTTTCAGGGTGTTCATAGATACCAGTTAATTGCCATGAAACTGCATTCTTTTCATTCATGATTGCGTTTATATGGCTCTTTCATGAAGACTTCAATTACACATTCCATTACGAATCCCATAATAGCGCCAAGCCTCCACTCATTCTTATTCTATCCACACAAAAAGGCATTCTCCGTTTGTAATTTAAAGCATACTCTTTCTAAACCTAGTTGTTTGAGCTTTGTTTCCATCAGAAACACAACCTGAGGACCTTGAATGTTGATAAGCTTAGACAGCTCACTAACAGCTCGAATGCTCGATGATCCCCAAGCCCAAGACAAAACACAAGATCACCAACTATGTTGTTGGATTATTAATTTGAAACCACAAAGACAAGTAAAATCTTCAAGAAGCCTTGAACTAGCCAAGATATTGGTTTAGCGATCGGTATGTCAACTAGCAGCATCGAATAGTTGTAAAGACAAGGCTGTGGAGTCGGTAGTTTCAAAAATGAACAAAGAGCTCGAGCACAATGTCTCTTTACAAGTATTAGAAATTTAGAAATCTTGTATATGTGAGTTTGTATCACAACAATTTTTGTAAGGGGTTTGATGGGTTTGGCTATGCCCTATAGCCTTTTTTTCCAATTGGGCTTTCACTTTGTGAACAATTCCTCATCTTTGTGTGTATGAGTTATTTGTGTAATTGTTATTTATTTGTTTTATCCATGTTGCATTTGAGATTTATTAATTAACTACCCAACATATTAATTGCAAAATTAATAAAATTAGTAGTAAGCCAACTTGGTCTAAACAGTTTTTTTTTTTCTTCAAGATATTCATTTATTTTAAATTGTATATGGTTCTCTTCATCTTCATTATTATTGTGGGGCCTGAGTATTTGACAACCACGACCCATTCTACACCAGGCCCAAGGCCTGCACCAAGGAAGAAGAAATGTCCGAGGACGAACAAGGAAGGCCCAAATTGCTAAGAAGCGTCGTCGAGGACGATCCTGTCCTCGGCCAGCAGAGACTATAGAAGGGAAGAGCAGTAAGCCATCGGGAGCAGCCTCCCAGAGCATCCCAAGGAAAAGGACAAGTACAGTGGGACAATCACAAAGGCATGGTGGATGAGCAATTCAAGCAGTAATGACAAACTACTAGGGAGGAGCCTAGATCTGATTGATGAACAAAGAGAAAAGGTAATGATCCAGCTGGCCTACTACCACCACAAGCTCAAGCAAGAATATAGTGCCAATATGAAGATGAGACCACTTGCACCAAGGGACTTAGTATTGAGAAAAGTGGTGGGTGCTGCCAAGGGTCCCTCCTGGGGAAAGCTGGGACCCAATTGGGAAGGGTCGTACCGAATTACTTCAATAACAGGAATAGGGGCGTACTACTTAGAGGACTTAGATGAAAAGGCTGTACCACGTTCGTGGAATGTAAATAATCCGAGAATGTATTATTATTAATGAAAGCATTTCTCTATTTTAAGTTCTGAGTCTATTATGATTGCATACCTTGTGTTTTAACGACCATCTAAGTACTAGACAGAACCAAGATTTTGCATGGTCCACGGACTTAAACCTATAGGGAAACTAGTTACTTCAAGAAAAACCCAAGTGTTAGACAGAACCAAGGTCTTACATAATCCACGGACTCAAACCTATGTGGAAACTAGTTACTTCAAGAAAAACCCAAGTATTAGACAGAACTAAGGTCTTGCATGGTCCTCGGACTCAAACCTATAGGAAAACTAACTACTTCAAGAAAAATTTAAGTACTAGACAGAATCAAGGTCTTGCATGGTCCACGGACTCAAACTTATGAGGAAACTAGTTACTTCAAGAAAAACCCAAGTGTTAGACAGAACCAAGGTCTTGTATGGTCCTCGGACTCAAACTTATGGGGAAACTAACTACTTCAAGAAGAACCTAAGTACTAGACAGAACTAAGGTCTTGCATGGTCAACAGACTCAAACCTATGGGGAAACTAGTTACTTCAAGAAAAATCTAAGTACTAGACAGAACCAAGGTCTTGCATGGTCCACAGACTCAAACTTATGGAGAAACTAGTTACTTCAAGAAGAGCCTAAGTGTTAGACAAAACCAAGGTCTTGCATGGTCCTCGGACTCAAACCTATGGAGAAACTAACTACTTCAAGAAAAATCTAAGTACTAGATAGAACCAAGATCTTGCATGATCAACAGACTCAAACCTATGGGAAAATTAGTTACTTCAAGAAGAGCCTAAGTGTTAGACAAAACCAAGGTCTTCCATGATCCTTGGACTCAAACCTATGGAGAAACTAACTACTTCCATCAGGGACGCGAACAAGCACAAGCCCAGGAGCATCGCCTAAGGCGTTTCGAAGTACCCTGAACTTAACTCCACAGCATAATCAGCGGCTAACAGTTTTCTTAAGTTCCTGAGGTGCAGGATTAATGTTGTAAAACCGTCCCCTTAATATTCAATTCAGTAAAAGCAAGTCATATTATTAAGGCTCAATTATTAACTACAGTCCAAATGTGAATTATCATTATGGAATTAGCATTTTTTAGTTGCTGATCCAAAATAGAAAGTAAGCCACTATGGAGATTGTTTAGCTAAATCACAAGCGATAAAGATAGCAGAACCCATCACAATGACAGTAAGCACGCAAGGTGAAGAACGAAATCTTATACATTCAATCTAAGAGTCACTTTACAATGTTCGGAAAAAAAAAAAAGAAAAAAAAAAGAAGAAAAAGAAGAAAAGCACAAAGCAAAAATACAACTAGAGTTAGCCAAGTAGGCCTATTTCTTCAGCTTTATTTTGATCCCTTCCTTGGGGAGCTGAGTAGAAAGGGTCTCAGGGTCCTTAGAGCCCCCACTTGGGGGAACAGCCTACAAAGGCACCATCAAAAGAGCTGCCTCCCCGGCATGAGGGGCCTAGGCATCAGCTGAGGGTTTTGCAGCATCTGGAAGTGCGCCCTGGTTAAGGCCTTTGTCAACTTCATTCACCCCGGAAGGCTCAGCTTCCTCGGCCAACTCATTAAGAGCGGTTGTGACCAAGGTAGCTTCTAGTAGAGCTGCCCTAGCCTCCTCAGAGGCAGCCTCAGCCTTGGAGCTAGAGAGAGCAACCTCCTAGATGGCAGAGGGGTAGTATACACTCTCTACCTTCCAAAGGTCAGACGAAGCCTCAACTCTAATTTGTTTGAGGGCTTTATTCCAGACCTGGGAACAGTAGAACCTGCCTACCCCAGGTACTTGGGCTTTAAGAAGGGCCTGGGTCTCGGCCATCCCTAGGGCATAAACCTCCTCCTTGATTGCCTCCTTTAAGCTCTAAGCCTCAGTCCTGGCCTTCTCTGCCTCTTCACGACCTTTCACTACTTCACCCTTCGCCTTCTCCAAAGCCCCATTTTCCCTCTTCGCCTCTTCTAACTTCTTCTTCAGATCAGCTATCTGCTCCTCAGCAATGGTAAGCCGATCCTAGGCATCGCGTAGGCGCCTTGTTTGATCCTCGGCCTGCTTTTGGGCGCCCGCCAAGCCCAACTCAGCGCTATTCTTGGCTCTCTCCATCTTCTTGAAGTCCTCCTTTGCCTTCTTAAGGGCAGTATCAGAGTTGTTGAGGGCCTCAACGGATGCCACGCGTCTATCTCGCTTCATTTCCAAGGCCCTACTTTGGTGATTGGCCACTTCTTCCAACTTGTAAATCGCCTGAATGGCCTGACGACAAAAACTCGCCTGAATGGCCTGACGACGAAAACGGACACAAAGTAAGGTAAAAACTAGCAACAAAATCAACTAAGGTAGAAGGTAGAAGCCTTACCATACCCAAGTATCTCTTAAGGTTGAGGTAGACCTCGTGCCTCCTCAGGTTCTTCAACTCAGCCATATCAGTTGGCAGCAGTAAGGACCTTTCCAGCACATTGGCCACCTGGGTGCCTTCGCCTCCTTAGAAGTCCCTGAGGGAGGCGCTGTCCATTAAGGGAGCCTCGTGAAGCATCGGCGCAGGGAGCCAAGCTTGGGGCTCAAGCCGAGTACCAATTTCTTTGTCCTGTCCCTGATGCCCGGTTCTTGGTTGTTTCAAAGGTTGTCGAGCCTCATCTTCTTCCTGGGAAGAGCGAGATCTATCAGCTCCCACAGGCCGTTTACCTTTATCCTTCTTCTATTTGGGATCGGAGGGCTCAGGCCTTAGTGGCAAGCTTGGCTGAGGGGGAGGAGGCAGAAGCTTAGATCGGGTGGAAGACCTGGTTTGAACAGGCTGAGACTTGGGTGGAGGAGGAGGAAGCTTGGAATAAGACCTCCCTGGCACGTCCTTCCCTGGCTGGCCCTCAATCAAATCCAGTAGGCTGGTTTGGGGCTGTTTCTTGAAACCCATCTCGGCCCGAGGAAACGTTCCTGCCGATAAAAGGTCTGCTTCAGTCAGATGGAGGTCACCCAAGTCACCAGAAGGATCCTCGGACAGATGGACTTGGTCGAACGCATCGAATTCGTCCTCAGATGGACCTAAATTAGCAACTTATTCTTCTTCCTCTAGCCTTCCTCCCTTGGCCTCTACAGTTAAAGGGGACGAAGAAGGACCGGCCAACGGAGTGCCTTTTGGAACAGGGGACCCTTCAGGAAGCAAGAACCTTTGCTCCACTACGGTGATCCTCTGTAGCCGAGGATCTCTGGCTCTTATCACGCACTTTGGCGCCGAGAACGATTTTTGAATTGGATCGTAGTCGAGGATCTTGTGGGTAGCTCTAACTTGATTGTCTGCTTCATTCACAAAAATCTCCACCCTGAGTACGGTTTTCAAATCCGCCTTGTTAACCAAGTGGAAGTGTCGTTCAAATGCGTGTGGATCTGCAAAAAAGAAGGCATGTTCATATTAGCAACCAAGCAACGTAGACTACGATAACGCAAAAGGTCAAACCCTCTCCTACTCTAAATACCTCACCTAGTGTCCCCTCCACTGTCGGACAATGGAGGCCATCGTGCCACTCCCCCAACAGAATGAGAAAGTCCTTATTTAACCCCTTGCTGGACTCAGGGAGGCATTGGATAAGCTAAACCCTATCCTCCCTCGTCTTCATGTAATAGGATTTACCCTTTAGGTGCTAGAGGTTGTAGCACCAGTTTATATCGTGGTGGGTTAACCTCAGCTCCTTCTTCTCGTTTAAGGCGTCCACACATCCGAGGATCCTGAACACGTTGGTGGCACATTGGGTGAGAGCTAGTCTAAAGTGCCTAAGATAGTCCCTCATCATTGGCCCCATAGGAATTCTCATACCGCCCTCGAGGAAGGCAATTATGGAGATCACTACTTCACCATCTTTTCTCCTAATATGCCACTCTCCTTCCTCACAGTACCTCAAACCCACATTACTGGGTATTCTCAGCAATGAATTTTTCCATCGCCTCCTCAGACTCAACCAATTTCTTAAACCTACCCATCCTAAAGAGCAATCAAAAGACTCAAGGAAAAGCGAAAGAGAAAGAGAGGAATAAGAGGAAAATAAACTCAGACGGAAGAAAATATGAGTCAGGAAGAGAAGAAAACTTACAGAAACGAGGAAAAACTCCTCGGACAGGCTTTTTATGCTGAAAGGAGACGTAAGATCGGTTGGAAACTTGACCAAGTTCAGAGTATGTGTGCAAAAGCTTTTAAATGCAAAAGTAAAGAGGCAAATCGGTTCAAACGGGTATTTATATCCCCAGTTAAGAATAACCGCACGGGTTTTCCTGCCTATAAAGTTAAAAAGATCCCCCATCGTACGATTATCATCACACCGTCGAACGTGGAGAGCACAGAGCCGCCTAAGTTTAATGCGGGCGCGCTCTATATACCGAAGCGCTAGGAACGTGCCTTGGGCAGGTAAAAAGGCTCTGGCGCTAAAGGAGGACAAGACTTGACAAGCCATGATAAAGGCCCGAGGACATCAAAATCCTCCTCCTCGTCCGAAGAGCAAAACAACAGGATTTTGAGGGGCTATTGTGAGGCCTGAGCATTTGGCAACCCCAGCCCATTCTACACCAAGCCCAAGGAAGAAGAAATGTCCGAGGACGAACAAGGAATGCCCAAATTGCTAAGAAGCGTCACCGAGGACAATCCTGTCCTCAGCCAGCCAAGACTATAGAAGGGAAGAGCAGTACACCATCGGGAGTAGTCTTCCAGAGCATCCCAAGGAAAAGGACAAGTACAGTGGGACAGTTACAAAGGCATGATGGAGGAGCAATTCAAGGAGAAGCTGTCACCTCCACATTAAATACCCACAGCTAACCTTCTAGCCTCATTAATGGGGAAAAGACCCCTGAACAGTGTTAGCTAGGCTGCTGCAGCCCACAGAAAGCTAAGGAAAGTGGCTGATGGGACAAGCACTTAAGTAGTAACATGTATGATCAACAAATGGAGAGTTAAGATCAGCTGAACGGAGGTATATAATGTAAGAAATCTCTCAAAAGGGGGGAGGGCAATTAGAAGAAGGAAACACTGTAGTAATTCATATGTTCTGAGAAATCTTTGTAACCAGGGACGGAGCCAGGATTTGGAGTTAGGGGGGGCAACTCTACTACTAGCTGTGTGCGGCGGCTTCGAACTTTGAGTCTACTACTTTACTACTAGGGATTTTTGTTTAAAATTTTTTAAATGGCCAAGTTGTTGGTTTTGGGTAAAATAAATTGATTGGTCTTAATTTTTTTAGTTTTATTATTGGTAATTTTTGTTGTTGGGCTAATTTTTTTGGACTTGTATATTTTGTTTTAAATTTAATCAATTAATTTTTTATGTCTTTTAAAAGGTGAAAAATACTAAAACTACAAATTTTTTTACAAATCGCTAAAATGGTGAGTGGTTATTGATAAGTAAAAAGTGATGCAAGTGTACGAACTAATAAAAATTTGCTAACTCAATAGTTTGTATAAACGTTGTAAAAACGTTTGTGGTTATAACATTACTTTCAAAAGAATTGATGGCATTATTAAGGGGGGGCAAAGTGTAATTTTATTGAACAAAATTGCTAAAATTAATACCAATTAATATAGTAATATTTTTTTAAAAAAAATTAGGGGGGCCATTGCCCCCCCTAGTCCAATAACAGCTCCATCCATGTTTGTAACCAAGTGTTGAGAGATTAATAAGAACTAAAGGCTCCCCAAGAGAGTGCTGAGGATAGAGTTTCACACTTTGAATATATTTCCTTATCATTTAATCCATTTATAACTACGTTTAGTTGTTGTAATCTTTACTAAGGCCTAGTTCTTAAACATATTCTCTACAAATTAATTGTATTGGGCTAGCTAGGTTGGAGTCCACTCACCCAAAACCAAAAGTTCTCAAACCCAGTCCCTACAATTATTATTATTATTATTATCATTATTATTATTTAGATTTTATAAGTTATATATGTGAGTGTAAAAACTTGCCTTGATCTATCCTCCCACGCATATAACCAATAAATTCTTGCAAAATAGAAGACGAAGACAACCATACAATTCACAAAAGTAAATATCAATATATTAATTTCCCATCAACATTGAGAAGAACTTGACAAATTCTTCAAAGTTTAATAAAGTAGCACAATTGGATCATTAAATTGGGGAAAAAAGCGGAAGGGGGGGGGGGGGGGGGGGGGGGGAATTATATTTATAGGGATCAAAGTGAACGACTCACCCAAATGTGTGATATAAATCTTCAAAACCCATTGATGGTTTGACTACTTCAAGCTTGATATCAATTGTGGAGGAAAAGAAAATGGAGTGAGGCCAAATTAGGGTAGAAACGGTAAAATAGATATTATAAAAATAGAATATTAGTTTGCAACTTTGCATAGAGCGGAGATGCAAGTCATCGGAGGAGGAGAGATGGACAAGATATCATAATTAAATACATTTATAATTCACCTTAAGTATTAAAATGACTCTATATGAATGTATTTAATTCTGGTGCTTATTCAAGAAGGGAATAGCTTTTTAGTTCATCCTATCCCAAGATATTGCATAAAGTCTATCATGTTTGTTAGTTTGTTTCGATTAGGCTTCTTTTTATTTATTTTTAATAGAGAAAGTCTAGAGACACAACAAAATGTAATAATATCATTGATTTAGTTGTGATGGATCTCAATTTAATATTTCATTTGGAATTATGAGAGATTGTCAATCACATCAATTATTGTGAAAATGTTATAAAAAATTATTTTGTTTATGGAACAAAATAATAATGAAAGGAAGGAAAAACACCAAACTAGAATAATCTGCCTTGATGTTTTCAATAATGGGCTGAATTTCCGAATGAACCATTACAGATATACCTTTGATTGTACCAATAATTTGTTTTGCATCGCCTTAAAAAATACTAACAGATTATTTTCCTCTAACTTCCTTGCTGCTAAATTTAACAAAAGTGTGTCCTGTTTGTGCTTTGTAGCACATGATACAGACAGATTTTCTTATATAGTTATCATGCAAGCATGCATTGTCTCTAAAATGATTTTTGTTTAAAGAAAGACTTCGCTCTTTCTCATGGTAAGGATAAAAGGTTTAGGGTGTTTTCCTTTCAAACTTATAATAGTTTGCAGCATGTTTATAGTGGCTTTCCTAAAGCTTCTTATGTTGATCTCCACCTCATTGTTAAAACTATATATATATATATATATATATATACAGACACATACACTAGTATTATGCCCGTGCGATGCACGGCTTAATAAAAGAATTATATATAAATTTTAAAAAATATAAATTTTTTGATAATATAATTAAATTTAATAACAAATAAAATAGTAAACATATTTTAAAGATTATGGCAAGTTTTAAATTTCTAAAAGCGTTTAGTAGTAAACGGGTTGGGCTTTGCATGGTTTTGGTCATAAACTTATAACATGAATAATTTTATTGAGAAACACTAATTAATGATTGAAGAGAAATACTATACCCGAACTAAGACATAACTTTTACTTATTCAAATAACAATTAAGGTGAAGTAGGGTGAGGAATAACAAATAATAATGATAACATACCGGCATAATAACATATATATTTAATTATAATGAAGCACTTGCATCTCAAAGTGTCAAATTAATATCAACACTAAACATGCTAAGATGTTTATGTTAATTAATGTAAATAAACATAAAATTAATATCAACATCTAACACCCTACTATTGCATGAATTATAATTAAAATTGACCTAATTTTTTTACTTTAACCCCAAGCAATCATCCCGAATTTACAAATTAAAACTACCAAAATTTATAAAATTACAAAAAAATTTGATAGCAAAATTCACAATAAAACACACAAATATATAGACATAAAGAAACTCTGAATTCAATAATTACAAACAATATTAATTTCTAAACATTCAAAAAAAATATGGAATTAGAGTTAAAGTAAAGATACTCAAATGAAAATTGAATTAACTTTTACAGCAAGGGGGGGAGGCAGCTAAGTCATGGAGATTTCACATCACCTTTGTGGGGCCCCAAATATTAATCACTCTGGCCCACTCTATACCCGGCCTAAGGCTCACGCCGAGGATAATGAGAAAGAGCCCAAGTCATCCAAGGGCCTCGTCGAGGATGACCACATCCTCGGCACACCAACTTTGATAAAGGGAAAATATCCTTCATCCATTAAATGAACGCTACCAACATTCTGGCCGCCTTAATGGTGAGGTGACCTGCAAACCCTAATACTTCGGTCACTTCAACTATTAGGAAGTCTGCAAAGGCGGCTAGGAACTAACGTAAAGCCTGCAAAAGCAGATAATGTGACAAACCCTTATTCACAATGTCCGGATAACCAACAGATGGACGGCTGAGATTAACTAAAACAATACTATATAACTAAGAGGATTCTCAACAAAAAGGGGGGCGGATGTGAATCTGTCCTAAGAAAAAGGACAGGATATATATCAATTCTAAGATAAATAGATCCTCAGACTAAGCCGAGGACGAATATCGCAAACACTTAACCAAAGTGATGATCACCCTCTACAAAAATACTTACCCAAATTTCTTTGATAAGATTCCAATGAATTTCATGTCATCTATTATCTACACCAAACTTCATATCACCCGTTGTTTACTCCGATGATGTCAAGCCCTTTTACCTACACTCTACAAATTTTTATTGTCTAGGGTCCAAAACATTTTGAGTCCCTACAACCTTAAATACCCATTGTTTTTGCATCACCCTTTTTATATTTAATCAATTTTTTTGTCTCCATTCTTTGTGGAGTGATGTTCATTATCATGATTTTGGATGCTCAAATCTTGGTCTCATAGCTACCTGTGGGATCTACACAAATTGGAAAACAGATCTTTCAAAAAAAGAATAAGATTTTTGTTAAAATTAATCTATTAGTTTTCATGGAAGATATACAATTGACTCTGAAAACCATAATAAGCATATAAATTAGATCAAATTTAACAAAAATACTTAAACAAAAGGGAACCCGCACACAAAACATATTCAATTTGATGAAAAAAAAAAAAGAATAAAGAAGGGAATTTTATGAAAAAACAAAAATAAGAAGGCAAATACATACATGCAAGTTTCATAGGTAAGATAAGTATGAGAAGGAAAGAATACATCAAGAAACCGTACAGTAGGAAAAGGGAAAAATATACCAAATCGTATATATACCCCCACTTATATATTAGATAATTTTAAGTTGTGAAGAAGTTGATAACTTGACATGAACAAAAAGAAAAAGGAGTTTACGTAATTAAGAAGTTTATGTTAATTACATTTTTTTTTACTTTATCCCAAAAAAATAGTTAATGTTATTAGATTCTTTTTAGTTTACGTTAAAGTTAATAGATATTAGCTATATTTTGTTATTTATTCCAAAAGAAAAAAATAATTGAGAAGAAAAAAATAGTACTTTTAAATTTGTTACTTTATTATTAGGAAATAGATGATGTAGGATAAATGTTTATCCCCCAAAAAAAAAAAAAAAAAAAAAAAAAAAAGTTCATTAGAACACTTATTGTTACTTTATCCAAAGAAGTTGATAGAGATTAAAAACTTTTTTTTTTTTATCGAAAAACTTAAGTGAATAAATTTATTGAAAAATCTAAAAATCTAAAAAAGATAGAGAAACCAATAATCGACTTACATACAATAGGAATCTTTAAAAAAAAAAAAAAGTTGCTTCTCGAGATTTAAAAAAAAAAAAGTATATTAAAAAAACATAAACATAAATATAAGCAATTAAAAAACATTCAACATCTATACCCACAAAACATGAAAAGGAAAAGAAAATGTTAGAAAAGCCTAAATATTAGCTCTATCTGCCAAGAAGAAAATAAAACCCTAGAAAAGGAAAAAATAAAATATTGACCATATATTTTGTTGTTTTATTATGTTTGGATTAAAAAATTAATTTTTTAGTTAATTAGACATGAAAGCTCAATTTCTTATATAATTTCTAAACAATTGTTGAGGCTCATTTTTTTAAGACCCAGCAGGCCCAAGGCCCAAAGAAGCAAATGGGCTTGAATAAGCCCGGAAAGAGAAAAAGAAAGCATAAAGCATGATTTAAGGGTCCATGTGATGGGTCCAGAAGAAGCAAATGGGCTTGAATAAGCCCGGAAAGAGAAAAAGAAAGCATAAGCATGATTTAAGGGTCCATGTGATGGGTCCAGAAGAAGCAAATGGGCTTGAATAAGCCTGGTAAGAGAAAAAAAGAAAGCGTGGGCCACAGCAAGCCCATTGCAGTAAGAGAAAAAAAAGAAAGTATTAGGCAAATGGAGAATCCATGAGCCCAAAGAAAAAAAAGATTTGTAGAGAAAAATTGGGCCAAGAAAGTCCAAAATGGGTTAGCAAAGAAGTCCATATAAGAAGCAAAACCAAAACGGGCCAGGGATGCCCACAAGAAAGCATAAAAGGCATAGAAGCCAGCAAGAAATAAAGCCCAGTGAATATACTGGGCTACGGAGAAGGAAAGTATACAAAAAAAGAAAGAGCCCCGCAGGACTGGGTTTTGGTAACAGAAGTAGCAAACTTAACATGGCAGGAGGTGTAAAGCCACAAAAGCAAAAAACACCCCAAAGGGAAAGTCCGCCACGGAGCCCAATCCTCCAAAGAAAGGGACAACACACGAACATCGGCCTGCCGGGAAATGATCCACATCAGAAAAAGCCAAAAAACGCACGGCAGGATATGCACAACCATTTTCAGGCCTCGGCAAGCGAACGAAATATCAATGAGGTAACGCATGCGGGCGACCCAGACATCACCAGCCCATACCCAGCCACTATGGGAAAGGGTGATGTCATGGGAGAGGGCATGGTCTGGCGGTGGGGGGGAGGAGCGGGAACCCATTTTTGCGATTCTTGCCCAGACTCTTTCGGTGTGCACAGTCCTGCTGGGATGACGTGCCACACAAAAGAGGTAAGGTTGGGTAAGGACCGCTGGGTGCATGCCATGAGAGACCGAGAGGGAGAAGACACACCGAACGAAGCAGAAAAAGAAGTTTCAATGTCCGAAAACCACAGGTCAATGGTGAATCAGAACCATTTGACTTGGTGAGTGTATGGTAAAAGGCTACGATAACGGAATAGGGCTATAGAAAGGTTAGAACAGTAAAATCGGCCACGGCAGACCCTATATAAGGGACTCGCGGCTGAAGGAAAAAAAGGGGGGAAATTGGAAAAAAAAAGAGAAAACAAAGAGAAGAAAACAAAAAGAAAAAAAAGGCAAGAATTCTGAGAAAGAAAACAGAGAGGAAAGATAAGAAAAAGGAGAACAAAAAAAAAAAAAAAGAAAGCAGAGTGTTTTATGGCAGGCATGCACCCAAATGGGTTAACCCCCCTCTCTCCCTCAATAGCATTGTCCTCAAAAGACAATATGAAATTTACACCATCTGGGGCTGTCTCTCAAAGCAACTAATTTCACCAAAGTGAAGTTATTTGCGTTGAGGGAGTAGTTTTCCCTTTCATGGTTGAAGTCCTGCGGTAATACTAAAATGACACACTCGTTATTTTGCTCTGTTAAGCTCGCTTAACTATTTTGTTTAAACACTTTCTTTTAAAAGCAAGACCCTTAAGTTGTTTATTGTGTTCATTGTAAAAGAAAACAGTAGATACTTTTTTGCGTTTGTTTTATTTTATGCCTGCTTGCCGTAACTTGTTAACGATGACTCTGCTTGCTGTGAGCTCTTAAATGTACTTTGGCAGACGCGGCAAAGATTGTGCACAAGCCGGGCCAAGGTGTGCTCCAATTGGGCCGGTTCCAGCTCCCTACCCAGAAACTACCCGGGCCTAGTGCGGCAGGAGCTTGTCAGAGACTCCAAGCAAGCCCCCCTCTTTACAACAATCAAACAAACATTATAAAAAAAAAAATCAATTGACAATCCATAACAATTCTCTAAATTGGATTTTTTTATTATTATTTTTTTTTTGAGAAGCCAGATCAGAGACCTGGGCACTTTATTTCAATAACCCAAACTAGGGAACATCATGCAAAACTAAAGGAACAATATCAGATGGCAACTCATGCAGCCACACCTGATTTCCAACGTTTGACTTAGCTTTCTTAGCGAGAGCATCAGCCACTGAATTACAATTACGACTAACATAAACAAATTCCACAAACTGAAAAACAGAAGAATGTAAACGAATATCATCCAAAATGTTTCCAAAACTAGCCAGTTCACCCACGCCGTGAGTCAAAGAGTTGATGATGACTGCAGAATCTCCTTCAAACACCACTCGAGTAAGGCCAATTTCCAGCGCAAACAGAACAGCCTTCAAACACGCTAAGGCTTCTATATCCGCCACGGACTGAGCCATTGGAATTGGCGAGGACAGAGCACCCACTGCTTCCCCGTCATGGTTACGGGCAATGACTCCAATGCCCGCCAAGCTTGAGTGACGAAACACCGCAGCATCGAAATTTACTTTGAAACACTGGGGGTCCGGAGGTCGCCATTGCTGCATGGGAGGAGGACAGGGTGGAACGGGCTCATCGTTTTGCTGCTTGGATTTAACTTAAGGAAATCAACTTAAACAAATACACAAAATATATTCAATTTGATGGGAAAAAAAACAAAGTAAAACAAATACGTACTTGTAAGGTTGTAAGTAGAAGAAGAGAATAATAGAGATTGTAGCTAGAAGAAGAGAATAATAGCACAAAAGAACTGTATGATGGGTAGTAATTATGAGTTATTTGATATATATATATATATATACACACACACACACTTCACATTGAAGAATTTTATATGAACAAAAAGTTTAAAACTAATTAAACCACCACGTGATATGCCAATTGCTGGGTCTTTTAATATTTAGCAAATATTTAATTTTGTTTTGATTTGGTTTAATATTTAGCACCACGTGACCCAACTATTGCTGGGTCTTTTTAGCACCACGTGAAGTAATTAACATAACCATATACACGGCTTTTAATTGTTATTATTTTTGTTTTTATCCACTTAGAAATATAACAAGTGTAATTTAACTTTCATCAAATTAAGATTTTTATCCACTTAGAAATTATAGTTAAAGAAAAATTATATCCACTTAGAAATTATAGTTGAAAAGAACAAATTAAACACTGCATTGCTGTATTTTTATCCACTTAGAAATACTTATATATCCACATTGAAGAATATTATTATTTTTATTTTTATTTGAGAAAGCACATTGAAGAATATTAATTGAATAGAAACAACGTGCTTATATATCCACATTGAAAAATATTAATTGAATGGAAACAACATGCTTTTCAAACGTGATTTTGAAAAGAACAAATTAAACACTACTTTGCTGTATTTTTATCCACTTAGAAATACAACAAGTGTAATTCAACTTTAATTTAATTAAGATTTTTATCTACTTAGAAATTATAGTTGAAGAAAAAAAAAAATTTTTGACAAGATAGTTGAAGAAAAATTATATCCACTTAGAAATTATAGTTAAAGAAAACTTATATATATTTTTTCTTAAAATCTAAAAATTTAAAAAAATTTCTGCAATTTGGTGCCAACGTCTAAACCCAACTTTTATTATATATAATATGATATGATATGATATAATATAATATACTAGTTTCATCACACTCGCTTGCTTTTTTTTTTTATTTTTTTGTCTGGTGTCATAATTTTCTTTTTTTTTAATTGAAATTTTGGATAAGTTTGTTTTGAAGATATGAATTACTAAGAGTGTCATATTTTATAGGTATTTTAAGTGGAGTTGAAGATATAATTTTACAAGATTGTCCTTAAATTTTTTTCATTGTTAAACGTAAGGTTTAAGGGATAAAATTTAGAGGATATTTTTGATTTACATAAAAGTCCAGTCCAAAAAAAAAGAATCATCTTATAGATATATACTAAACTAGTGGCAGACTGGCTGTGATAACAAAGATAAACAGTAGCAATAGTAAGTCACAGCCTAAGGAATTTTCTACCTGTAAAATTTTTTGTTTTGTAACTTTGTTTCCCTCTTTCTTTCTTTATTTTATTTTGTTTTTTGTTTTAGCAAGTTCAGACAACAAAAGAAAGGCCCAAGCCCTAGGAAATTAACAAGAGATACAAGCGGGGATTAGTGGGTTGAAATGGGCCCCAAGAGCTTCTTTTAAGGCCCAACTCGCTAAATTGTGGGTGAGCAAGACAGTTTTGCATATTGGTTTAGAATTTTCTCTTGACTTTGAAATTATTTCCATCCTGCTATTCCTTAAAAAGTAATACTATAATCACAAATTATTTTACAATATTTTTACAATTATCATTAGCCCTTTAGTGACCTCACTAAGTTGCATTAAAATTGGGGTTTAAATATGACACCAAAAATTAATCATCATTTTACAAATATGGTATAATCCCCTTTGGTTATTTATGATATTTAAAATATGGCACCAAGAGAAGAGGAATTTTCTTTCAAATAATATAAATTATCTTTTTTTTATAAAATAAATAATATAAATTATCTTAGTTAGTGAGATTCATTACTATGTGTGAAGAAGAAATAATACCTCCCCCCCGCCGCGGTGCGCCAATACTTACTGATGACCTAGACTGAAAAAAAGAAAAGAAAATGCTACATTTTTTTTGGGAGTAAAATGCTACATTTAAAGCCCAACTAAATGAATTTTACAATAGGAAGGGAGAAAGAAGCAGGGAAGGGACCTTACCCAAATAGGGTCACACTAGGCCTAGGCCATGGCCTAAGGCCCCCAAATAGTAATTTTTTTTTTTTTAAGAAAAAATATGTGAGTTAGGCGTTTTTTTTTTTTTTTTTCCCACTCTTAAGAAGACTTCAAATTTTAGAATTATACTAGTATATTACAAGTTTTATTATATAGGTCCTATAAATTAGTATGTCACCAATCACAATAGTTAATTCAATACTCATTTATTATTTTGTTGAAGTGACACCTCATTGCCACATTAATTTGTAAGATTTTTGTAGTAAAATTTGTAGTAAGTTTAGTATTTTCTCCAAAAAAAATAATATGAATTAATAGAAATACAACCCAATCACCATTGAGTAAATAAAAAATGCTAAAGCTAATACAAATTTGTTTTACCAGTGCTTCTTACCATTCACCACAACTATGATCAATCAACTCTGCCACTGTTGAATTGGGTGAAAGCAAAACTGGTGGGGATATATGTTGAGCTACCTGATGCTTCGGCAAGAGTAGGAAGGTCTTCTACCAAGGGAAGCCTTCACAAAATCACACATAGAAAAATATTTGGCTTTGAGCACCCTACATATAGTAAAGAATTAGTATCTGTTTGCAATCTACATCCCTGCTTTGATAAAAGCGCTAAGTTAAAAGTTTTGGAATCCTTAAAAGTTAAAACCCATCCCACCACCATGTGACTTAGGTACACACACTTTTTCTCAACTCAACCATGTCATCTTATTTTCTTTTTGTTTTTGTCTCCACCAAAAATTCCTTACCATACTTATCGAATCGTCACAAAAAATATCCAGTTTTAATGGTTGAAGGCCCATTGCATCTTTTTAATGGTTTCATAACTTAGTCTTAGAGCTCATATTTACACAAAATAATTCTTTAAGAGAAAACTTACTCAAGGTTGATCAAATCATTTAGGTCATCGAAATTGAGCTTGAGGTGATAATTTTTTTTTTTTTTTGGGAAAAAAAAACAAGTTATACGGGATTAAACCTAAAACCGCACCCTTCTAATTGTCTTACAATTCCCATCTTGAAAAGTTAAGAGTTTTGTATTTAACGCATTATGAGTTCAGTATCTACAAGAATTGGGATTTCACATATTGTATCTTTTTAGTCAAACAGAACATTAATTTCTTCTTTGGAAAATCACAGGTGTAGTCTCCTCAACCTCAAGAGAGAACAAACCTCATCTCCATCTCCTTAATGAAGCTAACAGGTGTATACTTGAAACTCCTAAAGCTGACATGTAAGTTAATGAGAGTGATAAATAGTCAAACAAGAACAACTTGGACGATGCACGTTTAAATCGTTGCAGCTAGCATAAAACCAATGAATTAATGAGAGAGTGATAAATATTTTGGCCCACAATATTTTGCTGTTTAGGCATCCCTCTGTAGTTTTGCAGGGGCCATCCCCATCATACATTCGGGAGAGACGACAGAGAGATTTTTGTCTTATTTTTTAGTTGGTTTTGTTTTGTTTTTTAGCTTCTTGTTTTGAGGTTCTTTTAGTTGGTTTTGTTTATAAGTGTTAGATATACAAAAGTGTTCTATATCTGTGTTTTAGGTGTGCATACAAATGCGAATTGCACTACCTTCTCAAAATGGTGCAACAGAAATTCTATTAGTTTAATACCTATTGGAACCTCCCCCTTTATTCTTCAAAAAAGAACTCACCTCGTTGTCCTTAAAATACACTTCTTGGGCATACTTAGAGAATTTGTATATCATACTAATTGAATTGTCCCAAAATAAATAAAAATAAGACTAAATTACAAATTAGGGAAGCATATAAAAAAATTTAAAACTTCAAGAAGTAAAATCAAAATTAAATAATATAAAGTGCTTACGGGGTGTGGAAAACAAGGGTCGGGATTCAAGTTTCCAGAAGAGAACTTCACACATATATACACTTAGATTAAGTTAGAATAGAATTTCTATCTTGTATAAAAAAAAATAAAAATAAATAAAAACTATTCACTCTAATCTTATTAGAAAAAAAAAATATGCACACTTATCATTATTATCCAATATGAGACTTCATTATTTAAGTAACCACACCACTCACATAGATATTCCAACATTTTCTCTACAATAAATAAAATAGAAAGAGTATAAACTCTATGTTTGGACTTTCAACTTTGGTTGGGAAAAAAAAAAAACCAAAGAAGGATAGGAGGATAAAAGAAAAATGCAATAAAAATCTAATAAAAATTAATATATTATAAAAAGTTATCTGAAATATTTTATATTTTTCTTTGGCTTATACAACTAAAAAAAATACCAATACTAGACCAGTAGTTAATTTCCTTTTGTCTAAGGCTTTTTTCACCTTTTCAATTTATGTACAAATTTTCAAAAATTTATTTTATTTAAATATAACAACACTTTTATTCTATTCAATAGATTTTTTTAAATTCAAAAAACCATAAAACCACCCAAACACTGTAATAGCGGGTGCAATTACCCTCTCTCCAGTCATAGTTTTTTTGTTTTTCTTTTACCACTATTAATTTTAAAAAAAAATTTTTATATTCAACGGTTAAGATTGAAAAAAAAAATCCAACTCTCAATTTGAGTCATTGAGAGTTTTTGCATCAAGTGCAATACCCTATTCTCATCCTTGAAACAAACATAGCTAATCACATGCAATAATCTTTCTATTCCAGTAATTTCCTAATGCAAAAAATCTAGTACCACGACCTTATATGACACAACTTTGATATAGTAAACTGTGAGTAATGATAAGAAAAATATTGGATTTATGTAAAAGTAATAAGCAATTAGTCACACTTTACCGCATCAAATACTTATTAAAAAAGTTGCAATAATTGTTGTAGTCCTAAAATTTCTTGTGTTAATAAAACCTTCCCATTCTATAATTTCGAAAAATCATTGCATAGTTCGTAGCATGCTCCCTGCCTCTCACAGAAGGATGAGTCCTGTAGTAGGTGGGATCCAGCTCCATGTGACAGAGAGAAAGAATAGTCCTGAACCATGCAAGTAGCCAATTACAGCCCCAATATGAAAAATCACGTACAGGAATCTAAAACTAATACTAATAGCCAAAATCCGATGTGGAAATTGTCCATGGGACCACACAGGTAAAGCACGATGTAGAGCTAATAGGGACATGTCAAAGCAAATTGGCAACTTGTCGCTGTATCACTTAGGTGTGAATCACGTGCGTCTTGCACCCCAAACAAGGTAACTATCATCTACTACGCACACCAAACATGATTGGTTTTTTTTTTTGTCCCCCCCCCCCCCCCCTCCCCCTCCCCCTCCCAAAAAAAAACACCAAAAAAGAGGCGTTTGGGTCTCATTTTACTCTCACACAGATCTCATGATGAGAGGTCCGAGATACGATGATTGTGCAAATATGAAGGGGAATATGGTTATTTGTCCCTAATTTACAAATTATGCAATAAAACGGCCATGTTTTGAAATTATTTAGCATAATGCTATTATTTTTGAATCTCGATTTTAACAAAATCGAATTACATGAGGAACTCAACATTAGTAATATCGAGTTTTATACATATTTTGCCACTTCAATTTTTTTGAAAATTTAAGTGAAACTCAACATTACTAATGTCGAGTTCCACTTAAAAATATACATAAAAATCAATTTTGAAGATATCGAGTTTTACACATAACTTGATTTTGTTAAAATCGAATTTCAAAAATAAGGGCATTTTGCTAAATAGTTTCAAAACATGAGCATTTTACTACATAGTTTGTAAATTAGAGACAAATGCCCATTTTTCCCCAAATATGAAGACATATATCAGTAAAATATTTTCTCGTCTGGTAAAGTCTCTTATTATTAAATAATATATTGGTTTTTTTTAACACACTTCCATATGTTTATGTGATGTGATGAGTTCAATAGAGTATTACTTCAATGTTTTCTTTAAAAAAAAAAGTATTACTTCAATGGTTATATTAATGGGTGTCTTTAGGGAAAATATTAGGAAATTTTTTACATTATTTTTATGAAAAATATTAAAAAAACTATCAATAAAATTAATTGCTTTATTATTTTCTTATAAAATATTTCTAAAATAGTTTCTAAACTAATGCCCTTAGGGTATTCTTTAACATTTTCCTTACTTCAAATGTTATGTGAATGAAGTGTGAAAAAATTATTGAAAAAAAATATTAGGTATCTATGATAAAAGGACAAAGTTTCTTTAGTAACTAGCTTGGAGAGAAACTCTTCCTATATCTTTTTATCGAATGTGAATTTCAAAAAATTTACCATTAGATTATATTTTCTTATTATATTATCAGTGCTAGTAAAATTTTAAGAAGATTAAAGATTAATAGCTATGTTACCAATCAAATATTTAAATTTCAAGTTTTTGTAATCTTAAATTATACATATAAAATAAGTTTATGAATTGAATAGTAAATGACATCTTATTTGAATTACGAAATTTGATATGTGTATTAAAAATATTAAATATATATATAATTTAATAATTAAAATTTTAAGATATATAACTATGTTAATTTTTTTAGTGAGACTTTGAAAGATTTGAAGGAAAACATTGCCGGTAGTAGAATTGATTTCTGTATTGAGATCAGATGCAATATTTAAAGTATTGCACCTGATGCAATTCCTTTAAACGGTTGAGATTGATAGTTGTAAAAAGTAATTTTTAATCTCAACTTGATTCAAAAAAGTTAAAAAAAAATAAAAAGTAAAAAAAATTTGTGAGTGAAAATAGTAAATTGCATCCAGTGCAATACCTCGGTATTGCACCGGATCCTTATCGTTTTCTAAATTTAAGGAGGTGGTGATTCATAACTGTAGCCGTAGTACCTCTAAATAGGACTCTTTTGGACTTGTACCCTAGAACCAACCACGTGGTACTACTCTGCAACCTGATTTTTTTTTTTTCCTGGTTAAACGCAACCTGATTTTTACGAACACCCACTTGTTGACTCTTGTTTGTATGTCCGCCTGATAAAAATGACTTCGCTGACTGCATTGGTGGCCCAAAGTGGTGGGCATACTGTTCATTGGTCATTTCCTGTTCTCACTTCACATCATGTTAGCCCCCACACATTCAATTTTTTTTGCCAATGAAAAAGGTGCTTCCGCTCCCTTTTTTTTTCCAATACGAAAAATCAAATTTTTTAAGAGTATATCATTCATTTGTATTGTTTATTTTTTAAAAATATATAAATTTTTAAAATTATTGTTAAAAAATTTTATCAAAAAATTAAATTAGTAAATTAATAGGGTTATAATAGGAACATTAGTAAATTAATAACTTTTATTTTTAGAAGCATGACAATATTTTGGAACATCTCAAAATAGAATAGATGACAAAAAAAGTGAGACGGAGAGAGTATTTTTGTATGGGCTTGTCAACTCTATGTCACGTGACGATAATGAATAATATCACGTGTACGATATACCATACACTTGCTAGAACTATTGTTTGAACCGCTATTCTTTAAGTACTAAGATAAGAACTCTTACCATCAATCCCCCATGTGGTAGCCTATACATTTAAATGTAAAAACATATTTTCCTAAAAACATTTGCATTACCGCTTTAATCTTTTTGTTCTAGAAGAAGGGGTTACCTTTAATATTTCCATAATGTTGCAAATATGTTTCATGGTTTACTGAGCTTAAACCAAATTCCATTATTAAGTAATACCATGTATAAGTTGCCTTTGTTAGCTAACTTCACAAATGGACATGAATCCTCTGGAAACATCTCAGGTTGATTTGTTTTTGTCGAAGCCGTCAATCAAGATTAAATGGTCGTTAATCCACCTGTATATATATTTTCATGGACAGAGTCACATGAATAAAATCATTTCTCAATGACCATATGAGCCTCATGATGATGATTAAACAGTCCAATATGTCCAACTAAAATCAAATTATCAAGAATCAATAGCCAAAAGCGTACCTTAATTTTTCAAAAAATAAGTTCAAAGATATATCCAATTTCATAACATTTTAAGTTGTTAATTTGTAACTGGTGTACAATAAAAATAATGTTAGTGGTGAACTTACGTAAAAGTAATATTGTTAAGTTGCTCCGATCACAACTTAACACCCTAATATAGAAGTGTTCACCAAATTGTAAAAACCGCACAAAATGCAAAAACCGCACCAAAACCACCCGTAAAATGGCATAACCGCACCGCAAGTAACAATGCACTGCACCGCACTGCACTGCATGATGCAGTGTGGTTTGCAGTTTTATAATAACAAAACTGCACCCTCTCTATATATTATTATATTTATTTATTTTTAATATTAAATATATTATTAATAGTTTAATAACCCTAGTTTTCAAAAAAAAAAAAGTTTGATAATCCTATTGAGTATTGACTAGGAAAGCCAGCCCAAAATAAAGAAAAACTAGCTCAATAGTTTAAAACTTTGCCAAAAATAAAGGGAAAAAAAATAGTTTTGGGCTGGGTAGGAAAAGCCTAAAATTTGAAAAATATACTAACTTCATACCGTTTAAACCGCATCTTATACATTGCACTGCACATGTGACCACAAAAATGAAATGCAGTGCGGTTATAGTTTTCGCTAAACTCTAAATTGCACCACATCGCATATGTGACCGCAAAAATAAAGTGTAGTGCGGTGCTAAAAATGATCAAAAATCGCACCGCAAACACCCTCTTAATATATTATAAAATCACTATTATGAAATTGGTGATGACGTGTCAACAATCATTAATTTTTTATGGACAGAGTCACGGACATTAAAATCCCTTCCCAATGGCCACATGACTGTTATAGTATCATGATAATTAGCCACTAGAACGTGTTCAACTAAAAGCAAATTATCAAAGATCAAAATTCAAAAGCCGTACCTTATTTAATGATTCTAGTTAGCCACCAATTACTATTTATATATGGGTCTGATTAACAGCAACTCTTGAGGTATTAGTTAATAGACCATTTTAGAAAAGAACAAAATTTAGCTATAAAATTGGTTTAGCTACAATCTTACTCAATATCTTTCACATTATTACATATTTTGAAAATATAATTATTGAATTGCATGTTAAAATTTTGTGCTAATTGGATATTATTTACTATATGATTTATAAGTTTACATTTTATGCATAGTTTTAAACTAAAAAAATTTGCAATTTAAAAAATTTATTGATAACATAGTTATTGAGTAACATGTGTTTGAGTTTAACTTAAAAAATAAATTGAGTAAAAATATAACTATATCTAAAAAGAGTAAACTTTCAAATACTGTAACTAAACCCAAAAAAAAAAAAAAAAGATTAAAATTTTCTTGATTTAACTCATTTATAGTTTCATTTTTTTTTAAAGAGTTTCAACCTATGATGTCTGCTCTTGATAATAGCTCTTTATCATCAAACTAAGACACCAATAAGTTTTTGGTGTAGGTAGAGATTGAATCTCAGATATCTTATTCAATTATCAAAAACTTTACTAATTAAGCTAACTGAAATCCACAATTTGTAATGTCTTTGAAATAAAGTTAGAGATATTATTCCCATGTCTAATGCCTAAGAAACTTAAACTAGCTGCAGGTCCACGTATTTGTAGAATAAACAAATAAATTCTGAATTAATTTAAGATTAGACTAGGTTCCTCTAATATATAATCACTACATTAAGTTCATTGTAAATGCAATATAAAAAAATATATATACACAGTAAACTTTCTGATGTTGATATGGACCGTTCCTCCGAATCGCATAAATTTTTCACCGTTACTGTTATTTTTTATTTTCTCCATTATAGTTTTACTCGAACACTCAACAACTTCAACAAGATGCTTGAACTTTGTCATCTTAACAAAAAAGGGATTAAAATAACATGTCATGACTCATGATTGAGAAGAGATTGAAGTCAAGAGAAAAAGAGGAGACGCATCCGAAATCAATGACCGCGTACCACACCGCGGAGTCCATTGACTCGTCTTTTGTGTTTGGCAGGCAGAGTGGAACGCTACCTTTTTCTAGTTTTCTTCTCAAATCTTCTAGTAGAGTAATACATGGCGGCTAAAGCTAAAGCTATTTTAGTATATTTTACAAAAGAGAGTTACATGTATCATGTAACTTTTTTTTTTTTTGGTTAAATGTATCATGTAACTTGCTAGTTGCTATAGTCTAGTAGTCAAAAAAGAAAAGGGCAATATTAGGTCCACGTCCAAAAAAGAGATGACAACATTTTTCACACCATATGAATGGATAAATTTTTATTAATTTTTTTAAAAATTTTTATTCTTTAATATCAAATCAAGACATTAATTAATTTTTTTAGACAAAAACAAAAATTAAATTTCAAATTTTTTATTCATCTATTAAAGAGTTAAACTAACTTGAATTTATTGATTAAATTTTTTATCAGATTTTTTTGTATGAGTTGTGTTAACGGGCACGTAGGATGCCCCCTAACACAAAATTTTTTGTCAAAATTTTTGTCTTTATATCATTATTTTATCTGTTTTTATAAGTTTTATAAGATTTAGAGCCAACTTTATATACTTTTTTTCATTTATTTAATTTTTTTATTAAGTAAGGCGCACGTCATTTTAACTTTAACAATCAAGTGCTTGTTAACTCTATTTATAAACTTTGCCATTAAAAAAAAAAAGATGAAAAGGCAAAGAGTGACACGGACGAGTGGTGATGTGACGACAAATTGAAGAGGGGGCATGAATCACGTGGAGTTGCCTCCCCACAGATAAAATATAAAAATATAGAAATAAATAATAACAATAAAGAGGGAAAGACATGATTGGGTTTGTTTTTATTTTCCCCACCACTACTTTGGTCTTTGCTTTCACGTTTATCTCCTGTGCGTGTGCCACTCTGATTTTTTGTATGGTACACGCATTTTGTTCACCTATCTTATCCCACTGGGCCCTACCTCTACCTGCAATCTCCCTTTCAATTCCAGCACTAGCATGACATTTTCCCCAAGACCCACTTCCGTCATTCTAAGACATGGATGGATCATGCATGCATGTTGATTTTTCATTGGCCTTTTCTCTTAAAAATCAATATACACTAGAATAACATAAAAAGATAAAGGCAAATTACCTTTTAAAAGGTTTTAAACAGTTTCGTGAATGAATGATTAGTGAGGATACTAGCTGTGATCAAGATTTTTTTATTTATTTATTTTAAACATCTACTAATTTGGAATTTGGATTATTAGTGATAAAATCAAAAATGGTAAGTTGAGTCATTCGTTCAATCCATAACTTTTGATGGGCTTTTAAGATTTGCACAAAAAAATAGAGTTAATCAAAGAGACCACATGATTATGCCTAGTAGAAGCCGGTAGGAGAGCCTCCAATGCTTGAGTCAATACCAGCTCATATATTTTGAATATAGATGATGTTTTGTAGTATTCATTGATTTATCGTAGCAGGTGAGGTAGATTGTCCCTTTTGTATATAGATGGTGTTCTGTAGTATTCTTTGACATATCTTAGCAAGTTTATTACAGTAATCATGTCAATTGATAGTAAATGATGGTTGTTGTATGTAAAGAAAGAAAAACTATTAAAAAACAAGAAAAATTGACATTTTAATGAAATGTAGTGTAAAATAAATAGTTTGATGTTTTGAAAAATGAGTGTGTAAAATAGAAAAAAGTAAGTTTTTTTTTTTTTTTTGTGAGTTTTAACTTATGGCATTTGCTTCTAATAATAACTCTTTATTATCAGACCAAGATACCAATCATTTTTTGGTGTAGGCGAAAATTGAACACTAAATCTCTTATACAACCATCAGAGACTTTACCAGTTGAGCTAATTGGATCTCTTATGCTATAATAAACAAAAAAAATTTGCACGAACTAATATGAATGCTTTTATATTTGCTTTATAATAACTTCTCTATTATATTTTGCCAATTCCTAATAGCTTTACTAATTAAAAATAGAATTCGTCTCTTGCTGATTATATATAAACAGCTACTTAGTGACCAACTGAAATGATTAACCAAGGTACGACTTTTGACTATTGATCTTTGATAATCCGATTTTAGTTGAGCAGATCATAATGGCTAATCATCATGAGGCTCATATTGCCATTGGGAAAGGATTTTATGTCTGTGACGCAAACTATAAAGAATAATGAAGAATCCATATCTTCATTGACTAAGCTAATTAAATAATCAACCTGAGATTTGTTTGAAGAGGGTTCGTGTTCATTTGTAAAGGATATATTTTCAGTTTATTCAACTTATTTGGTTTATATATAGTTAAAGTTATATTATTTCTTGGTAGTTTTATACTTTCACTCAACCTAAGGCTAAGTTCAATGAACTAAAGAAAATACGTTTTTCTCAAACCATAAAAGATAGTAATATTTAATAGGAAATAAATTTTCATTATAAATCAATTTACAAGTTATTATTCTGGGGGCGAGGTGGCGAAGACAACCTAATGGTACGATCGATTCTGGTCTGATTTCCTTTTCCTCTGAACTGTGGATATAATTTGAGTTCATTGCATGAAGAACAACTTAGAATGATAAGCTAAAATTGACTTTAAATGTGGGCAAACTTCCTTCTTTCTCACACATAAGCTGAACATAGTTATTATTTTATTTTATAAAGTTTCAATCTATGACGTCCGTTTTTTATGATTGTGTTTTTTATCATTAGACTAATACATCAATCAGTTTTTTATGTAAACGAAAATTGAATTCTAGATCTCTTATTCAACCATTAGAGACTTTACAAGTTGAGCTAATTGTAACCCACTAAACTATAAATGTGTATATATATATATATATGAAGGAAAAAAAGAAATGATCGAAGTACAATAAAAGAAGGCTTCTAAGCAAAAAACAAAAGACATGTTTATCAAAAAAGAAAAGTCATGAGAAGGTGCCAAAGTTCTTTTACTGCGTATCTCTTGCCTCCATGTGCAATACTATATCACTAATAAATTATACACACATTTGAAGCATCCCCACTTGCCATCCATTCAAATAAACAAATTGTATATGTTATATCATATAGATTATGACACTTTGTCATTCTTCTTGACCCATTCTAGAGATCTAATCTTTTGTGATCACGATATGAAATACGACCGACACTTCTTAATGTTTTAAATGAAGATATATAGGTCTAAATATACTCTTTTGTGATCACGATATTGTAATCGACACTTTTTAGTATTTTAAATGGAGACATATAAGTCTAAATCCTTATTTTCAACAATTGAATTATAAAAAAAATATATATCATTTACCAACTGATATATAGAAATACTAATATATTGCTTCTTTGCAGGATGAAAAATGGCGTTGCTCATTGTTAATGTGCAAGTTGATGCCCTTATATTATAAAACTGAGGTTTAATTTCAGAATAAGGATTAAGAGAAAAAAGAAGACTACAATTTTCTATTAGAATATTATAGGAAGTTCAAGTAAGATAAGTATGCAAGAAGATCTGTACGTAGCAAAGGACAAAGATGAGATAGTCTATGGATAAATTAGTTCAACATTAGTTTGATTTCTAGCAGAATAAGGTTATTATTATTATTATTTTTTGGTAAATCAGAATTGAGGCCCATAGCATCATGTGGTTTGGCATGATGCATAAATTAAAGTTTTGAGATCATATATGATAAAATTTTTATAATATGGACACTTAGGCAGTATAAAATATAAATTGAGGTGCTAGTATATATCATAAAACTAGTGATAACCTCAAAACGGTAGATCAATGTAGATTAGTACCGAAATATTTTGTTTTAATAAAAAAAAAAAAACAAAATTAAAACAAATTCTCCTAAACCAATTCCCAATTTCCTAAAAAAAATAAAATAAATAAAATAAAATTTAACCACCCCCAACGGAAAAAAGAAAAGAAAAGAATTAGTTATAAATTGTTTTTTTTTTTTTTTTTTTTTTTTGTATAACTAGACATGGTTTTGGAAATATTCCCCCTTAAATAGACCATAAAATATTATCTATTGCTATTTTATTTTTAAAAAAATCAATTATAAACGAAATCAAGATTTACCTATTTTCTTTTTCCTTTTTGTTTTTATGAAATTAAAAAATGGCCACATTTTTATTAGTAAACAATGATCACATAATTCCAATGACATGACTAAATTGTAAATATCCTTGTCTCGGCACTAAAATATAAAAAGGTCTTTATCTCCTCCAAAACTGATATAAAAGTTTGCGGCATCTTTAATGTCAGTTGAGTTAAATTAATAGGTGGGATCCATATTCTATCTTCTGCCTTCTCACCAAAAATAAAATTATAGTGACATGATATTTGTTATAATTTGTGTTCATATTTATGGTCAACTTAATACAGTTTGAGCCTTGTGACTATTTTAAATTAATTTATTTTTTTTTATATTTAAATATCACGTAAATAATATTTAGTTAATGTTCTATCTTTTAATTTTTTATAATTTAAAATTCATTATTATTACTACTTTTTAATATGACTAATTCACTTAATAGTGATTTGATTGAAAATCTACTAATCAAGAAATTTTTTTGTCATTTTTAAAAGTGAGGGAAAAATACACAAATCACATACATATTTTTAAGTTAAAAAAAAAAACATATATATATATATAGAGAGAGAGAGATGGGTTTAATTTTTTATAATTTAAAATTCATTATTATTACTACTTTTTAATATGACTAATTCACTTAATAGTGATTTGATTGAAAATCTACTAATCAAGAAATTTTTGTCATTTTTAAAAGTGGGGGAAAAATACACAAATCACATACATATTTTTAAGTTAAAAAAAAAAAAAATATATATATATATATATATATATATATATATAGAGAGAGAGAGAGAGAGAGAGAGAGAGAGAGAGAGAGTGAGAGAGATGGGTTCAAGTTACACATTTTTTTAACCATTGATTTCAATTAGATCTAATGGTTAATAACACACAAGCAGCCATGTCATCAACTTCTAAAAATAAATAATCTAATGCATTAAAAGTCATTAATTCTCTTTAAAAAAATCATTAACTCCTTCCACCTTTCCCACCTTCTTCTTCTTCTCTCTCTAGACCACTCACGTCCTTCTCCTCCACTAACCCACACAACTCATTGGAGCTGTATGTAGAATTTAGTTTGTTAAATCTAGAAGTATAATTTAGTTTTAAATATCAATGTATAACCAATTGAGGCCAAAAATTTAAATATTTTACTGGTCAGACTCGTTAGAGTCCTATCCCTTGACAATAAAGTGAGATAGTTCTGATCTAAATGTCAATTTAGTAATCCAAAAAAAAAAATTAAATTATCTATATTTCTTGAATCTTATCACTAAAGAGTCATTTTATTTGGTTTCTCTTAAGTGAGAATACGTCTAAAACTGAAGAAAACTACAAATCAGTTCAAACTTCATATAACTACAGCCAAGCCAAATATTATCTCTAGGAATTGATACATTTGTGTAATCCGAATTTTCAAAACAACTGTAATCTACATATTTGGATCTCATGTAAATCTGTGCATATAAAATACATCCCAAAAGAAATTAAAGGGAAGCAAATTTACTTTGCCTTTGTATCAATTATTTGTAGATCTTATAATTGCTGCAAAAAAAAAACTCTCCCTCAGAGCATTAATAGAAAAGGACTAAAACTAATAAAATCTCATGTAATCACAAGGATTAAAGCTCACTGTTAAATAACAATGAAAACCATTAGAAATAGTTCTTATGTTAAAAAACAATATTGGAAACTACACAAAAGAACAAACAAACAATCAAAAAAAATGTGGATATTGGCTGGCTGTGGAAATCAGGGAAGAGAGAAGCCATAGGTTGGAGAAGAATGTGAAGAGAGAGAGTGAGAGAGAAAAATTGAAAAAATAAAAAATCAAGAAAATTAATTTTCTCTCGCTGCGCTAAAAATGATTTGGAAATTAATGACAAAAGAGAGAGAAAATATATTCTCAATTAAACAAACTGGCATAGACAATAGAGTTTTTTTAGCCATTAGATCTAATTGAAATCAATGGTTAGAAAAATGTGTAATTCTAAAAAAGTTACATCAAGTGTAACTTGAACCCATCTCATATGTGGCCGTTTGGATTCTACTGAAAGTGGCGTTTGCATTTTGCCATTCTGCGCTTTGCCTCTTTTTTTTTTTTTTTTTTTTTTTTTTTTTTTTTTTTTTTTTTTTTTTTTTTTTTTCAGCGTGTGAGGGAGTAACCGGTTACTGTGCGGCTACTGTTTATTGAACAGTAGCCGCACTTGTTGACTATTTGTCCATGAACAGTGCATTCGTGCACTGTTCACAGACCCACAATTTTCACTTTTCAGCAACTTTTTCATTAAAAATAGGTCCCACGGTATTATTCACACATTTAAAAATTATTTTGCTACAGTATTTTCAGTTTTCAGTTTTCAACTGTATCCAAATGGACCATATATATATATATATATATCGTTTGTCCCCTTTAATTTGGGGGCCCTCTATAGTAGGGCATAGGCCATGGCCTATTTGGCCAAGGCTTAGGACCAATCTTGGTCCATAAGAAATGGTTTGATTGGAGTAATATTTTCTTCATTTAGATATCAAGACAGTTTTTATTATACACCAACCATAATAATCATTGAAAAAATAAATTAAAAAAGAGATATATTTCTAGCTCGACTTTTTTTTTTCTTTCTATGATTTCATTTTATAGAGACATGGCATTGGTATTTCATTCCATAATTTTCCGATTTTATGAGCTTGAAACTGTTTTTTTTTTTGGTTAGAAATAAATACACACACATACAAAGAAGAGAGAATGTGGTTCTAAGTAACACAAATACACACCACAAACACTATTCAAATGGATGTTTATCAACACGAGTTTGAAACTTAATAGTCTAAAAAAGGGACTTCGCCAACACATATGTGACCGAAGTTTGACGTCATTGGTGATAATTTAATAGGTTAAGTTCCGACCAAAATTGGAAGCTAACCTTGCTGCTTTTATCTTTGCCTTTGGTAAGTGTTGCTTGTAATTGTAGTACTATTGCTGGTTTTTTTTTTTTTATTTCATTACAAGGAACCAGAACGTAATTGGAGCAAAATACTATGTTGTACGGAAAGTCCTGCACTTAATTAAGTCTTATAAGTAGTGTGACTTTCAACTCCAACGAAACAAACATGTGCTAATTGGAGGAAACGCGTTGTCTAGGAAAGTGTAGGATCAAGTCGGATTATAGGAAAGCACAGTCAAAGTTGGTCTGTACGTACTAGAGTGCTGCTCTACAATTTCAAGATTTTGATTGAAAGTCATTAGTCATTTACCTAGAATAGAGTTTGTTGAATGGAAAGTCTTGTTTTTTTTTTTTTTTTTTTTTTTTTTTTTTTTTTTTTTTTTTTTTTTTTTTTGAGGAAAATGGAAAGTCTTGTTGATATATAAGAATGGTGGTGCTGGGTAGTGAGTACTTTTCGACCAAGGTACTTTTATTTTTATATGGAATGAAAAGCTGTTTTTTAAGTCACTGGAGGTTGTGTTGCTCTTGTCAGGAAGCTTTCATTTGTATTTGCAAACTACTCTTTTTTTTCTTTTTTTCTTTTTTTTTTTGGCTGGCATCCATAAAGATTGACATAATTTCCCAAGTGCCCCTAAGGGATTATTCTTTCTTTCTTTCTTTTTTTTTTATTTTTTATTTTTTATTTTTTATTTTATGGAACCCCTTGGCAGTACTCTTTGTAGAAAAATTATTTTTATTTGTAGTACTTTGTAATTTATAGGTTTTTTTTAATAGGGTTTTGTTTCCTTATTTTAAAATTAAAAATATTTAAATTTAAAATAAGGGGAAATATTAAAAACCGGCTGGGGTTTTCACTTAAAACATGAAATTTTCTTGAGATTTTGAGTGCAAAACACTCATGTGACATCGTATTTGAAAATGTAGTTCTAAAATTTTCACATAAAATAAACTATAAAAGAATTACGAGTTACATTCAAAAACCTTAAGTGTTTAAGAGTGATACAATTGATGGTTTGCACATAAAAGAAGACTACAAAAGACTTAAATGTTACATTCAAAACTTACATTAATGTAAGCCTTTTGGTGAGATTAGATATTCCTCCAAACTTTTCCCCTCTCACGTTAAAAAACAACTGGGCAATGTTTATTAAACCCTCCCCTTCTCCTTCCCTCTACTCCTCTCTCCTCTCCTTCCATTATAACATTATGTAAATTATGTAATACTTCATTTGGGGCAAGGTAGATTAATTCCTCTATTTGAAAAAGAAAAAAAAAAAAAAGTACACTCGTTCTCTTATCAAAAAATCCAGAATACTTGTATTACAGTAAGAACTGAAAATTAATCAAATTATTATTAGATGAGCAAAACTAATATATGATATTTAACATGTTTTAGTGGTAAAAAAATTAGATGAAAAATTATTTGCACTCAATTTTTATTTTATTTTAGCTTTCTTTCAATTGAATTAAGATCTCGTCGTATCCTAATTTACATTATTTGAAATTCACAAAATTCACAAAGTTGGGTTATAGATTAGGAAAAAAGAAAACGAATGAGGCGTACCTTAGGGGCTGTTTGGTACATAATTTTAAACACATGCTTTCAGTTTTTAAACAATATTACACCTATTTTCATACACTTTTTCATACATTTTTTCATTCACACGTATTTTCAAAAAGAGTCTGGTTAATGTGTACCTCTAAAGGCGCACATTAAGCTATCTATTTTTAGAAATATTTTCTTGAAAATTAAAAAAGCTGTCAATACTTTTTCAATTCTCAAAAAAAAAAAATTTTAAAATAATTAATTATTGTGTGCCCTTAATACACACATTAGTAAAACTCTTTCAAAAAAATTGAAAACTATTGTTTAAACATATGTACCAAACTATTCTTATTATTTTCAAAAAGACGAGAGACTGCGAAGAAAAACAGAATACAGAAGCAATAAAAAATAGGATAAATTATGGGTGGGTTTTTTTCACATGGGAAAGTGGTACATACACGTGCCTGGTGCCCCCAACAAAAAAAGAAAAGAAATATATAATATAATATAAAGACATTATTTTCACAGCACACATCAAGCAAAACGTGCATTAATAATTAATTCTATACTATTACTATAGTTTAAAGTAAAATATAATTGTTTAAAACAAGTTGTGGGAATATCTTAATTTGACAACTTTTATAATGGGACAAAAAAGGACGAACCACCCAAGGGTCCGGACTCTCTCTCGTGACGCCAACGCGTCCCTTACTTTTCTTTTTGATTTATTTATTTATTTATTATTATATTATCTCTTTGAAGAGAAATTATACATTTTTTTTATAGTGAACCATTATTTATTTATCATTTTACTAAAAAAAATTTATTTGTTTAAAATTGTTGAGTTCGTAATTAATTTTTATTTAAAAAATTTTTTAATTCAATAATTTTAAACAAACAAAAATCTTTTAGTAGGAAAAAACCATATCACTTATCTGGCATAAGTACTTTATAATTTTTTTCATTTGTGATAATTTTATAATCCTAGAAAAATGTTTTTTCTTTATTTTTTAATTGTCGGAATCTAGAAAATAACACACACTCAAGAGAGTGAAAGTGTAAGTTTAGAGGGCCCCAACTTTTAGGTCAAATGGGCTGGCGATTATTTGGGAAAGTAGATGCCGAGTTTTTGGTTTTATCGGCTGCCGTGTGGCGGCTCTTTCATGGAAGTCTCCAAAGATGAAAATGATGAGAAGTGACCGGGTGGGGAGTAGGATTATTACTTAGTACTATGGCAGTGATAAAGAGATGGTATCACTCTTGGTGGGTTTGCGTGTGTCAACCTTCAATTTGATTATTTGACATTGGTTTCATGAATCGTTAGATCGTTTGTATAATAATAATAATAGTAAAAAAGTAACATCTTAGCCATAATAATAATTAAAAATCATAGTTGATATTGTGCATATTTATATTAACATTATTTATTTTACATTTATTTTTTCTTTACGTATTTTGATGATGAGTAAAGAAAATAGATGATAGTTTTTGCATGTGAAAGAAAATAAATAATTTTAAAAAATTAATAAATTTTAATATCTTAATAAAATGTAGTATAAAATAAATAATCTTATGTGTAGTATTTTGAAAAGTAAGTATGTAAAATAAAAAAAAAGTAAATAATTTTGTTAAAATAGACATGAATTTTTACACGAGCCGATGTGAATGTTATTAGAATTTGATTAAAGACCAAATTTATAAGTAACATTTCTATATACGTAGAGAAATGTACTTTATAGTTTATACACCTTATAAATAAGTATAACAAACGCACATTATATTTAAAAATATTGAAGACTGATATGTACAAATAATATGTCACTTGTGGATTTTAGTTAACTCGATTGGTAAATTTTTTTTTTTTTTTTGGTAAAATAAGAGGTTTGAGATTTAATCTCTACTTATATTAAAAATCAATTAGTGTCATGGTTTGATGATAAATAGTAATTATCATAGCGAATACCAAAGATTTAAAATACTATTGTATCTATAAAAAATGTCATTCAAACTAATATCAAATTGTATTTTAATATTTAAAAACCCATAAAAAAAAGATAGCATACCGGTTATATTATATATATTTACTAGGGTTTTTTTTTTATTTATTTATTTATCTCTTCTGTTAGACTCATTAAATGATTAAATATTAGTAATTTTAAAACATTACGGTAACCATTTGTGTATCTTGTTTATTTTAATGAATAAAAGACTTTATCAAAAGTGAAAATAAGCTACAAGCAGCCTAAATTTGCCATTTGTAGAGTGCAAATCTTTTATCTCACTTTTTCTGCTCCATTCTATATTCCAACAATAAAAACTTGCCACACTTTGACCTAATTAATTAAATCCTACCATTATTAACTTACTATTTTATTTTAACTACTAAATAAAATAAAACAAAACAAAACCCAAACACCTCCTACCACCACCATCGACCTTCACCACCACCAAACTTGGCCGGCACCGTCAACTACCGCCCTTGGCTTCTCCAATCACGAAAACCACCATCACCTGATCTACACCTTGTCTGACATCCAAGCCGTCACAGCCCCTCACCAACCACCATCACTCCATCAGAAAAAACCAACAGAACTATAATCACCATCATTCAAACCAAGACTTTGTCTTTTTCAAATCTAAATCTTTTAGATCTCTCTGTCTTTCTAGTTAAATTTTCAAATAATATATTAATTTTGTAAATTTTTGTACTAAATGTGTTGGATTGTTCATGGGTTTCAGATCTATTGGGTTTTTTGGTGGTGGAGTGATGGTGGTTGGAGGGATTGAGAAGGGCGGTGGGATTGGCTTGGATGTTCGACGGCATCAATGGTGGTGATCGGCAATGTCTATGATAAAGGCTTCCAGCGCTAGCCAAGTTTGGAGGTGGACCTGGTGGTAATAGCGGGGGGTTGTTGGGTTTTTTTTATCTAATTTAGGTAGTTAGACTAAAAAAAGTTAATCATGGTAGTATTTAATTAAAAAAAAAAAGGTGAACATGTGATAAGATTTGAACTCCAATGTGATCAAAATTATGAAGTCCAACTTGAAAATAGTATCAATTCTCAAGGTTTATATTATATAATTATTTTCAAATTTTATTGTACCTTACACGTTTTTTTAATGAAAAGCAACAAGTTATTGTGTAAAGAATTTAAACTCACGAGTCATAACTCTTTTGAAAAGGTGACAATATTTAAAAAAAAAAATTGAATTATAGCTTTTGCTTCTTCTATTTTTACTTTTTTTTTTGCTATTTATATTTTTCTTTTATAAATTTAGACCCTATAAAAATTGTAATACAATAGAATATATTTATATATCAAATAAACCTGGACATATATAAAAGAGTTATACGAATGTAAAAATAAAATTAATATTATTATAGGAAATTGTCTTTTGTCGGCAAACTTACTAGAAGCTAATCAATGTGCAATCATCATGGAAAGTATCCTTCCTCTTGAAGGTTAAAAGTATTTGGCCCATAAGCTGTAAAATTTTCAGATTGATGAATCTAAAATTACCTTTTAAATTTGAGAATCAATTCTTAATTGTTGTATTTGTGCATGAATGAATGTTACGATAAAATGTCTAATCAATCACAGAACTACACTTATCAAAAAAAAAAAAAAAAAAAATCCCAGAACTACATTGAACGGTTATAACGCCAAGAATAACGCGTGGGGTCCACCCTTAAAATGATATCATTGTGTCTGGACCCGACGTAAGTCCCATGTGGCGGCAAATTAGAGAACTCCCATACTACTTTTGCCCATTGGTTTCAAGACCGGTCCGGTCAAACAGTCACGTGGAGTAAGTTGTGGCCCCACCCCCACCCAATTTGCTTTGTCCTGTTCTGGGATTGAGATAGGGTGAAATTGGATTGTGCAATTCACCAAAATCCTCTCTTGAACTTTTTTTTTTATTTAGAACCTGTTTAGATATCGCTTATTTTGCTGAAAATTAAAAATACTGTAATAAAATAAATTTTAAATATGTAAATAGTATTGTGAGACCCATTTTTAATATTTTTTTAAATAAAGTACTTGTGGGTCACGTGAACAGTGCACAGGACCCACTGAATAATGTATAGTATCTCATAAAACTCGTGCATAAAAAAAAAAAAAAAAAAAAAAAGAGGAAACGCCCAGGCAAGCACAATCTAAATGCACAATTAATGGTTAAGATTTAAAATTGTTTTTTCACAACTTTAAATCTCAACTATTTATACCAATTACATTAGGTGCGAGTATTACATCTGATCTCAAGCCCCTGTTCTATTCTTCCATTTGGCACTAATTTTTTCAGTTTTTTTTACTTGGGTTTGTTAACGTATGCCCGTAGAGCATACAATAACCATCCATTTTATAAAAAAATTTATGCAGAATTGAAAGAGCTGTCAAATCAGTTAATCATTTTTACATTTTTTTAATAAAAAGTTTACTGAACTTGCTTAGTGTTAGCCAAAAATATCAATTTGTTTTTCTAATAAAAATAATATCATTTGATTTTTTTACATATGATATGAGATTGAATCCAATTTATCCATTGGATGACCAAAGGCTTTTGGTTGAAGTAATTGGAATTCACGAGAATAGATTTTGTTGGTCCCATTTTAGGAAAATGATTAATGATCTCCTTCAAATCCCTCCCATTTTAGGAGGATAAAACATTTATTTTACTTTTAAATATTATATGTGATGAGCATTTTAATATTATTTAATTAAAATGAATTCACATGATAATATAAATGTAAAGATGTAGTAGAAGTTAATATGCAGTATAAAAAATTAGTGAAAATGTTTAATCTCACATTGAAAATAAGAGAGACTATTTTTTTTTAATTGTAGTAATTAATGAATTAATATGTATTGATTCATATATTGGGCTAGATACGTGCACAAGGGGAAAGTGAAGGGCGTAGGTGTCAACAATGGAAATGAATCAGCTTCTTGGATCCTCCTACTTGAGTCTATAAATAGACAATTTATACCCAATACAAGTTACAGCATTACAACAGCTTTGGGCTATACTATATTTGTTGGACTGTTGTATCATAAAGGAAACAAGTTAGAGAAGGCTTGCACCGGTTACAAAGTTCAGTCAACCAAGGACTTGAATCTCTTTAAAGAGAGCGAGTGTCGCACCTCAGTCAAAATAGTATTATGTATTTTTTAATCTCAAATAAATAATATTCAGAAGTATTATTTAGTTTTTTTTTTTTTTGGTTACTTCCATTATTATTATTTTTGCACCAACAATAGGTCTTATATTTTAAATAATAATTAGATAAAATTGAAGGATTCATTTGAAACATATATTTTTCTCTCATCTTAAGAGTGTGTGTGTGTATATATATTATTAAATATGTATTTAAATTTGTTTTAAATAGAATTTAATATATATCTTATTTATAATTTAAATGTTGTATTTTGAAAAAAAAAAAGCCATTTTTTAGCATTTTGTCTCACATTATGCAAATAAGTTATTGAAAATAAGCAATTACTAAACGAACACTTTCTTTTAGCTTTTAATTTTTATCTACAATTTTTTAAAATCCCACTTTTTCGAAGTACAAGTATACTTTACCATACTTTCAACAAAAAGTTAGGTAAGTTGTTCTTAAATGGATACTCAAATGGACATGACATGACACAACATGAGATATAGCTACATGTCAAAGCATGAAAAATAAAAACACGACATGTGCAAGTCCATTTAAGCGAGTACAGGCCAATATTTTTAACCAACCCGCCAATAGTAGGTTGAAAAAATTCCAATCCGTTGAAACCAATCTTTAAATTTGACGGGTCGGTTGAATATCTTAGCAATTTTGACTCGGCGGTTTGAGTTGGTTCGGCAAGTTAACAAATTTAATTGATTAAATGAAATTATTTCAAATAAATTGAATAATTTTTTATTCCTCAAATAAAAATGGAAAGAAAAATTAAATTTTTTATTAATTTAATTACAAATACTATATTATTTTTTATAAGAATGGCTGAAATTTTTTCACATTGAAAATAAAAACATCTCAAAATCTAAAATTAGACTAGTACATATTGTAAGATCAATAACAAAATCTTAAAGAGAGCAGCTAGAGTTTATTAGGGATGAGAAAGATGAAAATGAAAAAAATAAAAGGGAAGATACTGAGATGAAAGAAATAAAGTGAGTGGCTATGTGAGGTAGAGTATGCAACATAACAAAGTATATAAATATATATAATATAGGTGGGCGGGTCGGGTTGTGGTGGGTTAGAAGTATCTTAACTCGCTATCCAACCCGACCCACCTCACTTAATGGACACACACAGATTGGGTCGGGCAGGTTTGGCAGATTAGACGGGTTTTTTGCACAATCCTATTAGGTATATTTTATTTATTTATAAGAATATTTTATATTTATTTATAACTTTTCAAACCAAAAAACGAATATCGAAATCTTTATGAACATATTTTAAATTAAAAGACTTTTTTCAATAATTTTTGTTTTCACTTAACATAATGATAATACGCATGCAAAAGTGTTTGGACATGTCAAGGTTTTTGAAGTGTTTGTACTTTGTAGTAAGGCACCAACAATTTGACTCATTTTGTTCAATTGTCATCCCTCCTTGGAGTGGTATCCTCTTTCTCAAGAAACAATTATTATCTCATACACCAATTAATTTTACAAACATGTGAGTTTTACTCTGTGTGAAACTAACTCGCACATTATAAGAAACTAGATTGTAATTTGTGCTAATGCTAAAAATACATTCACAAGTAGTGATTATGAGGTAGTTTCACATAAATAAGTAATGGGATCATCTCAAATTTCACACTATGTATCATGAATGAGTCATTAAATACAAAAATTAAAGGGAAAAAAGTATGTGGTACAAAATTAGATAATATTTAGAAATTAATCTATATTTAATTTGAATTCTAATTCAACTTTCATTTTAATAGTATAATATTATGATATAATGCAGACGTATACCCAAAATACTTGTATCTACAGCTTCTAAATTTGTACTCCCCTCAAAACTCTCTCCAATAGTTTTTTTTTTTTTTTTTTTTTTTTTTTTTTTTTTTTTTTTTTTTTATGTTTGCAACCTATAAATAGTAGGTTGTATATTTGAGAACTCACTATTCATGGTTACTAAAGAAATATAGCAATACATACCTGAATAAAGAGGAAATTTGGAGTGTTGAGCAATCACATCAAAGCTCTTAAAAATTTTAGTTTTTAGTAACCCAAAAAGTCACTTTATTTATTTTAACAACTCATTTTACAATACACCAAATATGAAAGGTTCTATTTTAGCATACAACACAATAAAATAATATAAATAACACAATAATCAACAACCATAACCACGACTAGCCATGGCAACCACCACCGTCACAACCGCGACCAACCATGGCAACTACCACCACAGCCATGAAAACCACTGCCACAGCCATAACCACTAACAACACCACTCACAATTCCAACAAAATAACCCAAAACATTGTTAGTTACGCTTAGCAATAGCTGTTGGAAAATCTGGTTTTGTATCTCATACAAAACGCACAGCGGAAGCAACAACCACAGATCTATTTCAATCATGAAAGATAACATATAACCATGAATTCTAGAATAAAGAATAGAAAGTGTACCTTGATGCAGTGGATTTCAAAACCTTGACTTGAGAAGACCTTTAATCTTCATCTCAATTCCACATGGTGCCCAAGATGTGTGGTCTCTCAATTAGTCTTTTGTACATAGATTCTCAAAGAAAATTCTTCTTTTTCTCCTTGTGGAGAAAAACTGATTTCTTTTCTTTTTATCATACGTATGTTATAACTACATTAGTAGTTTCTTTATTTAATAACTCTTATTAAATAATGACTGATTATCTAATTGGGTTAGCCTTTTGGGCCTACCCAATTAGGTATAAGTTTGTGGCTTGAGATGGGACCAAATGGAACAAATAAGACTCTAGCTCCAATGGGCCTTGGGCTTTTCTGTCAACTCTTGACAAGTCCAAAGTTACCATTAATTATATTCAATACCACTATAAAAATATAATTGCACTCTAGGCCTTATTAATAAATTATATCCCAAGACTTTATTATACATACAACCCCTTCATTAAAATATTCGTAGTAATACAAAGTCATGAATATAGACTGCCACTTTGAAGATTACTACATCTTAATCCTTGAGTACCTGGTTTAATCTTTTATGTTATTCATTATATATTTATGAAATCCAATTCCATAAATATATACTTTAGTAACTCCTTACTAAAGTGATTGGGCCCAACACTCTGAATAACTAAACCCATTAAACTTATCTCAAGGGAATATTTTATATCTTCATTAAGAGATTATGAATTCCATCTTGAAAATATATGTTCCATCAACATTAAATGCGGCTGCCCAACATACTGATGTTTTGACCGTAACTTATAGATCTCACTCATAATATATCAAAACAACCTACATCTCATGATCAGGTCCATTATTCTCTCAGGATTTAAAGTTGATGTAAATAGAAGTCGTGAGATTTATTATTTATTTGACAGTCGTTTGGAGAATAATAAATCTTATAGCGGTCCAGTTCAATATGTCTTAACTCTTAAAACATATTAACATATCAACTAGAAGTCTCCACTTCCATGATCAAGACAAATCATCTTAATTGATATGTTATAATCTTCGCAAATGAAATGACCAATTTCATCATCGACTACGAACTAAAATTTTGAGTTTACAAAGAACTTATGATTTATATCTTTCTATGACTTTTCACATAAATCACATACTATGCATCTCATGGATTAAGATAATGTCACATTAGTTCATAAATAGATAGTCTCATATAATTAAACAATTTAATTATTTATAACATGCCGACCAATTAGATTTTAGGGCACAAACCCTAACAATAGCCCCATTCTTGGCGGCCCAACCACCACCACAATGACAACAACAATAATAATAATCACAATTGCTGCAAAATGAGATCCAACCCATGCTTAACTTCAACCCCCAAAACAAGATTAATCTAACCACAACCTAACCAACACCCCGCCACAATGTTAAGAATATGAAATAATTGTTGTAACAATTGTTGTAATTCCTTTAGTTAGTTAGTTAGTTGAGATTAAAATGAGTTAGTTAGGATTTGAGCACATGTAGTTCATTTAACACATGGTTTAATTCATAGAGCACATGTTAAATTAACTAGCCAATTATCTTAAGCCACGTAGGCCAATGAGATTAGAACTAGTCTCTTATTAGTACATAATTGTAATTCAACATTAGATATCAATGGAAGTATAAACCAATTTCTGAGTGCATTAGTACATCTCTCTCCCCCTCTCTCTCTCTCTCTCTCTTAATATCTCTATTTCTCTATGGAGGGTGACTACCTCAAATTAATGGCCTGTTTGGAAGTTTAGAGAGGGAGGAGAGTAGAGGAGAGTAGAGTAAAGGAGAGTAGTGGGGAGGAGAATAGAGAGGAATGGTTCTCCTCTACCTTGTTTGGATGTTTTTAAAATTTGTAAGAGGGAAGGGAGTAATTAGCCCTTCCTCTTATTTGGATGTTTTAAAAATTAAGATGGAGAGGAGAGTAAATGATTTAAATAGACAAATTTACTCATATTTGAAAATGGACTTACAACATTGATCTATGATTAATTTATCAGTTTTGTAAAGTCTTTAACGTGATTATCATTCGTTCAAATCTTAGAATATAAACACGAAACCACGATTTTCAACAACTAGTGCAATTTATACATACAAACGCGTATCTAAAAATTCTATTATTACAGATCATACCCAATAAAAAAAAAAATTGCTAATTAAAAAAATACAAAAAAAAAATACAAGAGAAATTGCAAATTATGATTTTTTTTTAAAGTACTAACATATTCGAAAAAATCATCAACCAAATTAGCCTACTGTATCTAAAATTCAATAATTAACATGTTAATTTCCTGAACAAATCCCACATAGCAAGCCAAAGTTGAAGCAAATCCATAAACTTTAGTAGATTTTTCGTAATTCAAAAAAAAAAAAAAAAAACGAAGTGCTTATTGCAGTGTTTGGTTGCCGAGAAAGACAGAAGAGAAAAAGAAATGATGGAGAATTTGACGGACTAGCGACGCTAGCACTGACGATGATAACGTCGGCGTCGGCGTTAGCGGATCTACATTCTCCGTTAGCGGTCGCCGCCGTCGCAGCAACGCAGTTCACCGCCTCGGTTTGCGCCTCTCCAGCAACCTTTTTCTTCGCGGTGATGAAGCTATAAATCGCAACGACGAGCACAAAAACCGAGACGACGATCTCTCCCAACGCGTACTGATCCAAAGCCACTGCCACCGATGAATGTTCAATCCCCAACAAATGCCCAATCTCATGCACAGCCACCGACTTGAGATCGATCGCCGTGAGCGACGTGGACGACGGCGTTGAAGAAGAAGAAGTAGGCAGATGTAATGGGATTTGGGATTTGGGATAAGCATGGAACAATACCAACTGGGTTGAAGATCAGAGCATATTCATATAATCGGAGCATTATACTTTTGTTTGATTATTTTTAATTTTCTCAAGAAGCAAACAAAGATTGTTTTATAATCAGTTTGTAATTTTATTAATTTAAAAAGGATAAATTGGGAAATTTATTTGATTAATAATTTGTCTACTCTACTCTCCCTCCAAATCTCTCCAATTTGAGGGAATTAAAAATGAGGGGTTAGAGGTAATTGAAATCCCTTCAAACTCCTCCAAACCCCTCTCCCTCCTTCCTTAAAAAACTTCCAAACAAGGTAATTATATTACTCTCCCTCCCTTTACTCTACTCCCCCTCCTTTTTTAAACTCCCAAACAGGCTATAAGTCAATTTTCCTATAATCCCTATCTATTCCCCTATAATTCCCATCAATCTCCATTAGGAACCACTAACACCCAGCCATAACCTACCAAAACCCATACCGGCAGCCCAACCACCAAAGCAAAATGAACACCACGAGCAAACCAAACCACTATGTAAGAGGAGAGAGACGAAGAGGAGAAGTGAGAGAGGAGAATGCCAATTGAGAAGTGCTGGTGGGGAAGTCGCTGACAAAAAACGCTGCCTTTGGCTTTGGCTTCTTCATCCATAAAAGAGATGAAAGATTAGAGTTTTGGAGAGAGTTGTGAGATAAAGGCATGAGAAGAGAGAAGTAAGGGAGGAGAGAGAAGAGAGAAGAGACTTGAGCGAAGAGAGGCACAAGATAGAGAGAGAAAGAAAAAAATTAAAAAAAAAAGTAATAACTTCCTACAATGAGTTGTTATTAGTAGCAACTTACTATAGCAAATTGTAAAATTTTTTTAAGTTTGACACCAGTGATGTTGGGGCTTTATTAGTGTTTATATGGTTAAAATAGCTTATTTTGAAAACTTTACTGTTTTTTTTTTTTTTTGGAGAGAACTGACAACTTTATTGTGAATACTCTTAGTTGGTAAAATAGTAACAGAATATTTACACCCCAATACTAATACTAATTTACTATAGCTACAGGTAGCATACTCTACAGTCCACAGTCTATAGAAAGTATAGACTAAAAAAAAAATAAAAGTGGATGACCCCCGATTAAATCGGCGTGCTCCTTCGTAGAAACCGCACTAACGCTATTTCCCTTGTCCACTCACTCAATCTCCCAACTAAAATTCAGCTCAAATGCACTCCAAATAAATCCCAAACACAAATGCACCCAAAATTACGCTCCTTTCTCCTTTTATCCCCCCACACCTTAAAAACTCCCAAACTCCAAACCCCCTCCCCTATACACACTTCCTCAGCCCCTTTCCCATCTCTCTCTCTCTCTCCAAAACAACTACTACTCTCTGCCCTTCTCTCTCTCACTAAACAGTTAACAGTTAAAAAGTCTGTTAATACCATCATCATCTTCAGAGCTGGAAGAAGGGTGGATTGGTTTTAATAAAGTGCATGGAATGACAGATTACCGTTTAACGACGACGACAACAGCAACAACCCCAATGAATCTTTGGACCTCAGACGACAACGCATCGGTCATCGAGTCTTTCATGAGTTCCGATCTCTCAACTTTTTGGCCACCACCTCCTTCGCAACAACCTCAGCTCCATCACCAGCTATCTTCTGCAGCTTCGACCTCAACGCCCACACCCGCGCCTATCGTCTCTCAATCACAACCCTCCGTCGCTCTCTTCAACCAGGAAACCCTCCAACAGCGCCTCCAAGCTTTAATCGAAGGCGCTCGCGAGAGCTGGACCTACGCTATCTTTTGGCAGAGCTCCTACGACTATTCCACCAGCGCATCCGTTTTGGGTTGGGGTGATGGGTACTACAAAGGCGAGGACGACAAGTCCAAATCCAAAGCCAAGAACAAAGCTTCGTCGTCCGCGGCCGAGCAAGAGCACCGGAAGAAAGTCCTCCGAGAGCTCAATTCTTTGATTTCTGGGTCGGCAACCCCGGCTACTGATGATGCTATTGACGAGGAGGTCACCGACACTGAATGGTTCTTTTTGGTGTCCATGACTCAGAGTTTCGTTAATGGCGGTGGTCTCCCCGGTCAGGCTTTTTTCAATTCCAGCTCGATTTGGGTCACCGGAGCCGACCGCTTAGCGAGCTCGCCGTGCGACCGGGCTCGCCAGGGTCAGGTTTTCGGCCTCCAAACTATGGTTGTTATACCCTCTGCAAATGGGGTTGTGGAATTGGGATCCACGGAGGTGATTTTTCAGAGCTCGGATCTGATGAATAAAGTCAGGGTTTTGTTCAATTTCAATAGCCTGGAAATGGGTTCTTGGCCAATCAACGACCAGGGTGAAAACGACCCGTCCTCGCTTTGGCTCAATGATCCGACATCGACTCCGCCGGTGACGACGGCGACTGAGATCAAAGACTCGTTGAATAACAATAGCACTGTTACTGTTCCATCGGTTCCGGGCGCCACCGCAACCACCACCAACAACCTCCAGATTTCAAAGGGGATTCCGTTTGAGAATCCTAGTTCGAGTAGTTTAACGGAGAATCCAAGCGCGATTCATATCCAGAACAGCAACCAGAGCCGCCAGCAACAAGCGCAGAACGAGGGGTTCTTCACCAGAGAATTGAACTTTTCGGATTATGGGTACGATAATAACAGTGTTGTGAAGAATGGGAACAATTCAATTTCGACGATGAAGCCTGAATCGGGTGAGATTTTGAATTTCGGGGAGAGCAAGAGGAGCTCTTACGTTTCGGGTCATTCCCAGTTCGCGGCGGAGGAGAGTAACAAGAAGAAGCGGTCGCCGACATCAAGGGGCAGCAACGAAGAGGGAATGTTGTCTTTTACATCGGGTGTCATTTTGTCGAACAGTTGTGTGGTGAAGTCGAGTGGCGGTGTCGGTACGGCTGATTCCGATCATTCAGACCTCGAAGCATCGGTGGTGAAGGAGGCTGATAGTAGCAGAGTTGTAGACCCGGAGAAACGGCCCCGGAAACGTGGTAGAAAGCCCGCTAATGGCAGAGAAGAACCTCTGAATCATGTGGAAGCAGAGAGGCAGAGAAGAGAGAAGCTTAACCAGAGGTTCTATGCCCTCCGAGCTGTGGTCCCAAATGTTTCTAAAATGGACAAAGCATCACTCCTCGGTGACGCTATTTCGTACATAAACGAGCTGAAAGGGAAGCTCCAGAGTACGGATTCGGAGAAGGAAGAGATGCAGAAGCAATTGGATGCATTGAAGAAGGAATTGGCAAGCAAAGACTCGCGCTATCCAGGCTCAGGGTCGCCACCTTCGCTTCCTGATCATGACCCAAAGATGTCGAAGTTGATAGATTTGGATATCGATGTGAAGATAATCGGATGGGATGCGATGATCAGGATCCAATGTAGTAAGAAGAACCACCCCGCCGCGAGGTTGATGGTGGCGTTGAAGGAGCTAGACTTGGATGTGCACCACGCCAGTGTGTCGGTTGTGAATGATTTGATGATTCAACAAGCTACGGTTAAGATGGGGAGTCGGTTTTACACGCAGGACCAGCTTAGGCTAGCGCTATCAGCCAAAGTTGGCGATTGCCGATAAGTCTTTTGAAGCCATACTAGAATTGGATGACAAGCAAAGCATTGTTGGTGGAATGGATTAGAAAGACTAATAGGATCAGAGATTCTTTGCTAAGTGGTGTTAAGGGGCTCTGGGACATTTTAAGGCTCCCGAGAGCTGAGTGCAGCTCTGTAATATACACTGTTCTACTTTGTTATTTTTGGTAGTCTTATGATTAGTGTAATTTGTGTTGAGAGATTTTGTTTTAGTTTGAGGAGCTCAAGTAGTGAACAGTTTTCAACTTCCAAGGATGAACATGTATAGCTCCCATCAAGGTGAAATTAGCTAGCACTTTTTTGTGTCTCATTTTTCTTTGTTGTTTATGTGTAATGTGTATATATGTATTATGTTAGTAAATTGAAACTGAATGAAGTTTCTGGGCTTAATGGATGTCTATCAGTGATTATACATTATTTTTTAAGGATTTTCTCCATGTTATATCCTCATGTTTTCTGTGTCCAGCATCATTTTTGTATAGATTCTATCATAGCTCGTTTCAGTTTTATGTTGGATTGCAACACTGTTATTTGGTGTAGTTCTGCATGTATATGAACCGAGTTAGTTTTTACTAACTGCATAAGTGGGAACTTTGTGTTGCGCACTTTCTGTGGTTCTCATTGTAAAGATTGCATAGTGGTCCCGGTAATCAGAAACCCAGATCAGCCAAAGTTCATTTGTGCCTTAAAAGCCATGTGAAAAATGGACTAGTTAGTCATATTTTTAATGAATATCATTAAGGAATGTGGTCCGAACTTAGTCTAAAGCTTTGGGTTGAGTTTTTGAGTGGCTGTACAGACTCATTATAAATTATTACACCAGATTTTTGGGATATGAGAAGCATTGTAACTTTCTTCATTTTGAGATTAATTCAAACAAGGTAAACGGAAAAATGTCCCTTTCAGAGAAGTTCAAAGCTTCATTCTGGTTTGAGGCGTGGTAAGTTGGCTCCCATTTTTGGTAAAAGACTTTGACAAATGACACCCATTAACGCTGGAAAACTGACGTGCATTACATGTTATAGTTCGATTCTACAGTTACACCAACTTTCATCATTATGTAGGAAATGCTAATTTAATTCTATCATTTTACTGCCTGCTTTATATTTAATGGTGTACGAATTTGGACTTGTTAAACATCAAAAACACCGGATGAAGTTGGTTTGCCTGATCTTTACTCTGCTGGTCTTCACTGGGGCTTCAAAGTAGCTTAAGTAAAGATGCTGCTTATGGATCCATCTTCTTTTCTGTTCCAGTTTGCTATTCTGTCCTGTTTATTGCAAGAAAATTTGGAGGTGGTTATAGAAGTTGAGATTGCCCTCAAATTTGGAGGAATAGAAGCATTAACCATTGCATATGAGTGCCACTGTTCACTAAGTACTGATGCTGTTTAGTTTGATGTTAAGATGCAGGGTTTATTATTATTATTATTATTATTATTATTAGTGTTGAAGCTCCGATTTGTATTGGCCATCTTTGTTTGTTGAGCCTTGCTGTTTTTGTTTGTGTTTTTTGGTTCTTTTTTATTGTGCTCTTGCTGGGATGTGCAGGTGTATACTTGTGTTTGCAATATATATATATATATATATAGAAGCTTCTATTTGGAATAATAATACTTAATGATTCACCAAAATAAATAAAAGAAAAGGCATTACTTGTGTTTACTGTTTATGGCTCTTCTGTCTCACTCGAAACAGTTAAGCAATTTCCAGCCCAGTTGTGCAAGACAAGTAACTCTTTAATCTAAGTATGATCTATGCATGGTAGTGTGAGGTACAGCAAATTTCATCCAAAACTCCTATTTTTATTTGTTGGGCCTTAATAATAACCCTTGAACTGGGCTATTAAGTAGTAGAATGGAGAAAAATTTATGAATTTTACACTCTTGTATGGTATGGGGGAAACTTTCTTTGCCAACCATGTGACTGTTTTTATCAGTTTCTGCTTTCTTGCTTTAGCCCCTACTCCATGTCAAAATTGCCTTTTTTCTCTTCAAACTTCTTGGAAAGAATGTTAGATTCCTGCTTACAAGTACGCGCAAGAATGTTAGATGCCTGTTTACAAGTACACCGAGAACAAAATGAAGAAGATACTGAATAGTGGACTCAAGAAGTCAGTGTGACACAAAACACACATGTAAAAACAACGGCTAAAACAAGTCCCCAACCCAATAATTACTTTCCCAGCAAATATGTCCTAAATCCTTTGTCGATTCTAATCGTTGCTTCCTTACCTTTCACTCACTAAAGGACTTCTGTTCTAGTTTTCACTCATTTACTTTAGCGACAATACATCCATCTCATATGGTACTCTAGGTACATAATCATTTCTTGTTGTCAAGTAATTCTAACTTTCAGGAAAATTGTTGCCTAGTGTAGATGAAATAAGATACCATAGCTAACTCCACTGCTGTATAATGTAGAGTAAGGGAATACAAATTATCTGTACCATATTTTGTGTTCCATTTTATTTATGTTCCACTAATTACAACTTGTCATGTGCTTTTTTTTTTCTTTTTTTTTTTTCATTTTAAACTTTGGCTATTTTATAAGGAAAGTTAAATAAATACATTGCAAGTTGTGATTAGTGGAACATAAAGTGAAACACAAAAAATGGTACAGAGGATTTGTATTCGGATGAGGGGCTTGATGGCTTTGCCTAATAATAATAATAATGGAGTAATGCTGGTGTCACATAAAATAATACAACTTGTGTCATAACATGATGAGTTGTGAGTGATAACACCCCTACCATTCACAACACGCCACGTGTACGAGTTGCGGCACAAATTATGCAATTTTAAGTAGCATCACATTACTCATTAGTCTTAAGTCATAGTGATGTGAATGTATACTACAAAGCATGCGTGGCTCCTAGTTTTTATAAGAAGTAATTCTAAAAAATTAAGGGAAATGCTAACGAGTGCCTTTATGACATTGGTTAACAATCCATTTTAAGAAAGTTTTGACATTACTTTTATGGAAAATGAAAAAAAATTGTTGAAACTTTAATTGCTTTTTTTTTTTTTTTTTTTTTTTTTTTTTTTTTTTTTTTTTTTTCACAAAAACTTTCTTTAACTGAATTGTTAACCAATATCCTAAAGACACTCGTTAGTATGACCCAAAAATTAATCGGTGGTCCAAAGAAAATTAAACAAATACATCGCAAGTTGTAATTAGTAAAACATAAAGTAGAACATAAAATAATACAACTTGTGCCACAACGTGGTGAGTTGTGAGTGGTAACATCCATACCATTCACATCTCACTATGTGGACGAGTTGTGACATAAATTATGCAATTTTATGTAATATCAACAATAATGGAGTAATTCTGGTGCCACAAAAAATAATACAACTTGTGCCACAATGTAATGAGTTGTAAGTGGTAACACCCCTACCATTCACAACTCGTCACCTAGACCAGTTGTGACACAAATTATGTAATTTTATGTAACATCAGCATTACTCATAAGTCATAAGTCATAATAATGTGAATGTATACTACAAAAGCATGCGTGGGTCCTTTTTATAAGAAGTAATCCTAAAAAATTAATCGGTGGTCCAAAGAAAATTAGGTACAGATAGAATTTAATTTTGAAAATTGTAAAGGCGAGCGATGATCCCAGTCATTTGATGGTTGTAAGCCCAAGATACTGCCGCAAGATTCCACTATTGAGTAATTACTACTAACTAGGAATCTTTCTCATTTTTATTTTATTTTTCATGGGGGCTCCATCAATAATGATATATATATATATATATATATATATATTTTAAAAACAAAAACCATGCAAAAGAGATAATTCTATTCACCTCACACCTAGAGAAAACTAAGAATTGATTCTAAAATAAAGTAAAGTAAAGTTGGTCAGCGGATATTGCGGACCAAAGGTATTTTACTATTTTTGTAATATTAATATGGTCATATACTAATCTTGATTATTCCTTACGTTTTTCTTTTTGAGGAAATGATTATTCCTTATGTAATGAAGTATAACCAAACTAATGGAGTAGTTTTTTTTTTTAGACGGGACAAACTAATAGTTTTTATTTCAGAACAATGAGGTTAAAAAAGAAAATAAATAATAATGTTTATTTTTTACGATTAGCGTGTTGGTTTGATAATAAAGAGTTCTTATCAGGAGAGCGAATGGTGAATTCCAGTTAGCTCAATTGGTGAAGTCTCTGATGGTTGTATAAGAGATTTGGGGTTCAATCATCGCCTACACCAAAAACTGACTAGTGTCTTAGTCTGATAAATAAGAGCTATTAAAAAAAAAATCAAGAGCACGAATGTAATAGATTGAAACTCTATAAAATATGGTCACCATGACTAATAATAATGGTTAGGATTTAATGATCATCAATATACCATTAAATCATTAAATAATGGTTAGGATTTAATGAAATTTACTAGTAGAGTACCTTAAAAAATCTAGAGGATTTGAATTCGGGAAATAACCTGGGCCAATTTACGGGCCGCTTTTTTTGCTTTGCAATGAACCCAACACATGGAAAAAGATTCGTTGTAGTTTAACATCAGCTACGAAGTTTGGTATTCTCCAAAAAAACCCTGTTAACTTGGGCCTTGGATCATTGAATGCATAGCTTAGAATCACTTCTTCTTCTTTTTTATTTTTTATTTTTATTTTTTTGAGGTAAAAGATAGAGAATCACTTTCAAAATTTCAATCATTAGGTTAATAAGGTTTTAGGATCAAGCTTAAATACAAAATATAAAATACCTTAGACACAGTATATTAAGTTTTCAATTGAATTCAAACATTTGATTATTTTGAATTTAACGAAGTGTTTAAATTCTTATTTATTGGTTAATGTGGAGTCGTTTTGGAACAGTTTATTTAGTTGAAATTGAAAACTTTTTACTGAAAGAGATAAAGCTAAAAACTAGTTGAAATACTACTGTAGGACTCATGAGTAGTAACAAAAATAAATTAAATAGTGAAAAAAAGCTGCATTTTTCAGACAATACCAAATGCAATTGTAATCAAGTATTTGAATTCAATTAGTTATAATCAAGTATTTGAATTCAATTAGTTATATTCACATTATAATTGTGGGGCCCCAAATTTTAACCACTCTGGCCCACCCTATACCTGGCCTAAGGCCTACGCCGAGGATAATGGGAAATAGCCCAAGTCATCCAAGGGCCTCGCCGAGGATGCTCACATCCTCGGCAAACCGACGTTGATGAAGGGAAAATATCTCCCACCCATTAAATGCACTCCACCAATATTCTGGCCACTTTGATGGTGAAGTGACCAGTGAACCCAGGTGCCTTGGTCACTCCAACTAATAGAAAGCCTGCAAAAGCAGGTGATGGGACAACCCCTTATACGCAGAGTTCAGATAGCCGACAAATGGACGGTTAAGATTAACAAGAACAATACTATATAACCAAGAGGATTCCCAACACAAAAAGGGGGGATATGAATCAGTCTTAAGAAAAAGGATAGAAGATATATCAACTCTAAGAAAAATAGATCCTCGGATGAAGCCGAGGATGAATACGCTTTACAAACACTTAACCAAAATCATCAGAATCCTCACAAATATTTATCCGAAATCATTACAAAGATCCTTATCAACACCTAACCAGGGTTATGGTCCTTATCCTCATAGAAAACACTCAGTAAAATTATTTTGTTATTACGCATGTTAACTTCATATCAACCGTTGTTTACTTCGATGAGGCCAAGCCCTTTTTACCCACACTCTACAAATTTTTATTGTTAAGGGTCCACTACAATTTGGGTCCCTACAATTGGCGCTGTCTGTGGGGAGGGATTTGTGCGCTAGCAAGTGCGGTGGTCGGTGTAAAGAAATTAAGAGCAACACTTTCAAAAATAAAACACCAAAACAGTACAATCTACAGCAACAACGTTCATTCAGAAGTCAGCAATCATAAGAACAAGAATATGCGAAAAGTAAATAGAGACTAAACAAGTCTACTTCTTTATTAATATATGAAGAAAAAATTACATCTTTTACAAGTGATGCCCGTGGGGCTTGTTCTAAAACTAACTACAAAGGCAGACGCTTAACAAAGCTGGCAGAGGAACAAAAGATAGAAAAGAAGGCTCGTTGAGGAACAAAAGATAGAAAAGAAGTGAAGGAATAGAGGAGAAAAGAAAAGAAAGAAAGCTGGCAGAGGAACAAAAGATAGAAAAGAAGGCTGGATGAGAAGTAAGAGAAGAGGAAATGAAGAGAGGGAGACTGGTTGAGGAGTGGAAATAGAAGAGATAAAAGGGAAAGGGGAGAAGAAAGGCAACATGGAAGGCGGAAGAGGCCGCGGCACAGGACGGCCCCACTTTTGGGTTCCGCCTGGGTTCCCTCCCACCCCCATCGCTGCCGGCTTGGGGGGTCACATACCCATACCCAAGGGAAGGAGGTTACGTTCTTCCTGAATCCTTCTCCAGACGGCAGGGAGGGTTCCTCCTCTGGTTAGGTTGAAAAGAAGGAGAACCTTTAGATTTCTCCTACCCCAACCCCAATGTGACGTCCAGGGTTGGAGTGCCATCCTCGGCTCCTGATAGGGGCTATGCATCCCCGAGATCGCCCTTTCCAAAGGCCAACCCATCTGAAGGGGCTCAAACTGCTACTTCTTGCAGAACCACAGGGCAATATTTTTTTTTTTTTTGGGAAAAGTTTGAGACAAATGTTTGTCAAGTGTGAAGGAAAAGGCTGCCCCAGAAACGCCTTTTATAGAGGGCAAGATATTGGTGGGAGCTAATCCGCATTGAATCTTGGGGAGAGATTTCCGGAGGCAGTAATTTCGCCCGAATTCCAAGGGGCTTACCATCGTTAGATCCTCGTAAATCCACAACTGACATTAATGAGGAGGCGCCTCATTAACGAGGAGGCACCGAAGCGTTGTAACGTGTTACTCGGGTGACTAAAGAGACGCCTCGTAATCAGAAGAGTCATGTCAAACGAAGAGGCAGAGCAGAGCAGGGTCTTATCCTATCCCAACTCCAGCTTGCGTGTGTTATTATGTTGTGTGAGAAGTGTATTCATTTAATGTTTATTATAGATTGTAGTGATGTAAAATTAAATGGCTACGGATAAATAGATAAGATAGTAAATAAATGAGAAAACTAGGTACTGGATAGAACCAAGGCATTGCATGATTCTCGGACCCAAGCCTCTGGGGAAACCAGATACTTTAGACGAAAATGAGAAAACTAGGTACTGGACAGAACCAAGGCATTGCATGGTCCTCGGACCCAAGCCTCTGGGGAAACCAGATACTTCAGACGAAAATGAGAAAACTAGGTGTTAGGATTAGTGCCCTTAAATCCTATTGAGTGATGCTATGTATGTTATTAAGTTTGACATTGTGTATGACATTATGTATGACTTAATATTGTGTTTAATAAATTTGTTTTATTATTATCTGAAATAGTAGTAACTTGAATATTCGGACATTATCATATAGTCCATGAGATGCATAGTATGTGATTTATGTGAAGAGTCACAGAAGATATAAATCACAAGTTCTTTGTAAACTCAGAATTATAGTTCATAGTCGGTGATGAAATTGGGCATTTCATCTGCAAAGACTATAACATATCAACTACGATGATTTGTCTTGATCATGAAAGTTGAGACTTCTAGTTGATGTGTTAATGTGTTTTAAGAGTTAAGACATATTGAACTGGACCGCTGTGAGATTTATTATTTGTCTAAGGACTGTCAAATGAATAATAAATCTCATAACTTGTATTTGCATGAACTCTTAATCCTGAGAGAATAATGAACCTGATCATGAGGTGTAGGTTGCTTTGATATATTAGGAGTGAGATCTAAAGTAATGGTCAAAACCTCAGTATGTTGGGTAGCCACATTAAGTGTTGATGGAACATGTATTCTCAAGATGGAATTCGTAGTCTCTTAACGGAGATATAAAGTATTCCCTTGAGATAAGTTTAATGAGTTTGTTATTCAGAGAGTTAGGCCTAACCACTTTAGTAAGACTAAAGTATATATATTTATGGAATAGGATTTCATAAATATATAATGAATAACATTAAAGGATTAAACCGGGTACTCAAGGATCAAGATGTAGTAATTTACAAAGTGGCAGTCTACTTCAATGACTTTGTATTACTACGAATACTTTATGAAGGGGTTCATGTATAATAAAGTCTTGGGATATAATATATAGATAAGACCTAGAGTGCAACTATATTTATATAGTGGTATTAAATATAGTTAATGGTAACTTTGGACTTGTCAAAAGTTGACAGAAATGCCCAAGGCCCATTGGAGCTAGTGTCTTATTGGTCCCTTTTAGTCTCACTCCAAGCCATACACTTAAGCCCAATTGGTAAGGCCCAAAAGGCCAGCCCAATTAGACATATTGGTTAGATACAAAGGGAAAAACGTATAAAATTTTATTGGTAAGAAAAACATTATTGTAATGGTGCGGAAGTGAGTGAAAGTCACTCTCTAATAATCCCTTTGTTACCAATTGAGAGACCACACATCTTAGGCATTAGTGGAATTGGAGTGAAGATTAAAAGTATTCTCAAGTGCTTCAATCTTCGGTTTTGAAATTCACCGCTTCAAGGTACGATCTCTTGTTCTCAAATTCTGAAATTTACTTTATGCATGTTATCAATATCGAATGAAGTAGATCCGTTTCAAAACTTATTTTTCCGCTGCGTTCAGCTTTAATTCCATCACTAGGTACTGGACAGAACCAAGGCATTGCATGGTCCTCAGACCCAAGCCTCTGGGGAAACCAGATACTTCAGACGAAAATGAGAAAACTAGGTACTGGACAGAACCAAGGCATTGCATGGTCTTTAGACCCAAGCCTCTGGGGAAACCAGATACTTCAGACAAAAATGAGAAAACTAGGTATTGGACAGAACCAAGGCATTGCATGGTTCTCGGACCCAAGCCTCTGGGGAAACCAGATACTTCAGACGAAAATGAGAAAACTAGGTATTGGACAGAACCAAGGCATTGCATGGTCCTCGGACCTAAGTCTCTTGGGAAACCAGATACTTTAGAATAAAAGCCAAACGTTAGACAAAACTTAAACATGGCATGGCCCAAGGTCTCAGGCCAACAGGAAGTACATTTCTTCATAAAAAACTAAGTGCTAAGAAAAGCCAGGGTCTTGCATGGTCTTCGGACCCAAGTCTCTGGGGAAACCAGATACTTCAGAATAAAAGCCAAGCGTTAGACAAAACTTAAACATGGCATGGCCCAAGGTCTCAGGCCAACAGGAAGAACATTTCTTCATAAAAAAACTAAGTGCTAAGAAAAGCCAGGGTATTGCATGGTCTTCGGACTCAAACCAATGCGGAAACCGGTCACTATAGGGCAATATAAGCGCCGAACGGAACCAGGGTCTTTGTACTAGCCACAGGCCTAAATCTTCGGCAAAACCCAATCCTTGGGTATTAAGCGATGAACCTTACTAGGGACGAAAACCAAGCAAGGACGAGCACTAAAAGCATAACAGAACTTAAGCCTACCTCTCCTGGAGGAACTAACAAGGAAATACTCCTCGAACGGGCCCTTCGCGCCAAGGGAAAGTTGCAAAAACAGCTGAAATGACGATAACACTGACAAAGAGGTAAGGCTCAATAGGGCGCGAAAACACGCCGAGGATGTCAAAATCCTCCTCCCCGCCCGAGGGGACGTGCAGCAGAATTTTGAGGGGCTATTGTGGGGCCCCAAATTTTAACCACTCTGGCCCACCCTATACTTGGCCCAAGACCCACGTCGAGGATAATGGGAAATAGCCCAAGTCATCCAAGGGCCTCGCCGAGGATGCCCACATCCTCGGCAAACCGACGTTGATGAAGGGAAAATATCTCCCACCCATTAAATGCACTCCACCAACATTCTGGCCGCTTTGATGGTGAAGTGACCAGCGAACCCAGGTGCCTTGGTCATTCCAACTAATAGAAAGCCTGCAAAAGCAGCTGATGGGACAACCTCTTATACGCAGAGTTCAGATAGCCGACAAATGGACGGTTAAGATTAACAAGAACAATACTATATAACCAAGAGGATTCCCAACACAAAAGGGGGGGATATGAATCAGTCCTAAGAAAAAGGATAGAAGATATATCAACTCTAAGAAAAATAGATCCTCGGATGAAGCCGAGGATGAATACGCTTTACAAACACTTAATCAAAATCATCAGAATCCTCACAAACATTTATTCGAAATCATTACAAAGATCCTTATCAACACCTAACCAGGGTCATGATCCTTATCCTCATAGAAAACACTCAGTAAAATTATTTTGTTATTACGCCTGTTAACTTCATATCAACCGTTGTTTACTTCGATGAGGCCAAGCCCTTTTTACCCACACTCTACAAATTTTTTTTGTTAAGGCTCCACTACAATTTGGGTCCCTACAATAATTATCATTCAAATATAATGAATAGATTAATCTCGAATTAGGACTATGATTGTCTAAATTTTGTATTTAATTTAGGTACTCCTAATAAACATCTTCATATTTTTATGATATATATAGATAAGAAGATAACTATAACTATCCACTAATCCATTATATTTAGATTAGACATTGATTTGAACAATGGTTAGACATTACTGATAAATATTAGCCTCGATTGGACGAAGCGTAGCACTAAAAATTACTTTGAAAACTTATCACATCCCACAAATGCCAATGCCACCTGTACTCGTGATATTATTTGATATCCTTAACATGTAACTGCAATTCTGTGCAACCAAATGGATGATCAGCACATAACCATACAATTGGATAAACTGATCATTGGTTACATATTGAGTAGACACAAAATTATCGGGATCAGCCGAAATTAGAATGGGATAAGCTCTCTTTCCGGGTGTCAATAATAGGAATTGAAATGCTCAGTAACCATTTTTAGTGGAAAATAAAGCGGAACACAAAAAGTGGTATATAGGACTTGTATTCTAATAATAGCAAGAAAGAAAGAAACAAATATTTGGTCGTAGTTTTTCCAACCAAAAACTGCAACGAAGACAGATATGTATATATATGTATTCCAATCCCTTCATCCTCTCCTATTCTCGCTTAAAAGCTTCAATCCTCAAACTATAATGTGATTTCCGACCTCCCTCTCCAGAACCTCCGTGCGTTCTCATTGAACGACCCTTGAGGAAGCTTTTAATCTTCAAAGAGCTTAATATAATTTCTGGGGAGACATATACAACAACAACAACAACAACAACAACCATGAATCTAAATTGCCTTCGCTGCAAGTTTATGCATGGTAATAAATCGGACTCGGATTGTGGTGAACATGACAGAGACAAATCTGGTAGAAAACTACTTAACTTAAAGGCTGAGGGAATAAGCTGGTCAGGGTATTTGTACATACCTATAAGTATTCCACCACCCTACAAGAAAATGAGAAGTAATACAACTAGGTCTACAAAGATGAAGGTGAAGACAGGTCATTGTCAGAAACATAAGTCAGGACCTCTTGAATTTAAAAGCAGCAATGATGAGCCGAGGTTGGTAAGGAGCCGTGGGATGAGGAGGGATTGGAGCTTTGAGAATTTGAGACAGGGGGATGAGAAGAAAGGGAGAAAATTCGGATTACACGCCTGAATATTTCTCTTTTGCTTATCTTTCTCTTTTTTTTGGTTAACTTGTTGGGCTTTCGTATCGTTTATTTATTTATTTATTTTTTGAGGAGAGGATGTTCTTTCCTCTGATAGGTGTGTTGTCTATTTATTTGTTTGATTATTGAAGATTACATGCAGATGCACTGTTTGCAGTCTAATCCAGAGGATGAAATGGATGTACTTGTGAAATTGTCTTGTTTAAATGCAAAACAAGTGCCTTTGTAAACATTTCTTGCTGGTTATTTGTGTCACTTTCTTCTTTTTTCTGCTTTTATATTTTGTATATTTTTTTTCCATCTTATCCAGACCATCCCTTTGTATCATGCATTAGGAACAAAGATTTTGGAATATTATATTGGTTGATGAAGAGTTTGACAATTATATGCATGGTCTAATAATATATATATTATTTCTTTCATAATTTGGGGTTGTCATAGTTTTGTAGGATTCACATGTTATGAGAGACAAGATACATAAGACACATTCTTTTAGATATGGATATGGAGAAAGGAGATACACACCTAACCATGATTCCACTAACATTAGCTATGAGATAGCCTTGGACAACATAATACACCTGCATCTAAATCTCCCCAATACCCAAGGAAATTATATTTTACTCCTTAAAACTATATACTATTTTACACTTACCTCCCTAAACTATGAGAAAACATACTTACCCCCTAAATTATGAGAATGCTTATTTTACCTTCCTAAACTATACTCTCTTTTACACTTACCTCCTAAACTATTTGAATACACACTTATTTTCCTAAACAATTACCATAAAGTGTTACATAAATAATAGTTTAGGCCTTTAAGGGAATAAGTACATTCTCATAATTTAGGAAGGCAAGTGTTACATGGATAACAGTTGAGGAGGGATAAGTGTGCGTTCTCATATTTTAGGAGGGTAAGTGTAAATGGAGATATAATTTAGGAAGGCAAAATGTAATTTTCCCCCCAATACCCTTGGCCCATTTCCCACATAAAAAGACAGATGAAGAATAAAATAAGGGATACATTGAAAGCACTTCATGCTTCCTTAAGATCAGAGTTATGGAAAGGGAGTATCATACCAAGAAGCCTTTTACCAGGAAGTAATACAAATTCTAGACGACACCAATTATGCACTAATATAATTATCAAAATTTGACACTAATGGAAATTTTGTTTCCCATACACACATACAAACAAGAACTACACTTAACATCATGATAGAACATGAAACAATTTTCATATTTTTCATGAACAAAGATCTTACATTAACATCATACATTACGATCATTCTTGATTATTATTATACTGACATCTAACTAATGCGGACTCAACTCAGATTGTCATTGGCATTGTTATCCTTCTGGCAGTAACCTAGTGGTACCTCTTCTAGGCATATTTTAAATGTCTTTCTTCATCTGCAACAGCAAACGCAAGGCTGTAAAAGTGACCAAAAAAATAAAAGAAAATAACAAAAGTTTTCTTTGAAATCATGACTGGAGTCGGCACAAGAGAATTTTTTTGAGCCATTACAACTTCAGAAAAGCAACATATTCGGGAGGTTTCTGATACTCTAGCATTTTTTCTTTCTCGCTTCTGCTTTCCAGTCTCTCCTACCAACTATAGTTCTATGTGTTTCAGAACTGGCCAGGCTATGAGATATCTCAGAATGACATTCTCTTTTTAATGATGGTTCTGCCTTGATTCCATAGGTAGAGCATGGTGTCTGACTTTCACTAGTTAATGTAACAGTAACATTAGATATGACATCTTGATCCTTAGAAGTGTGGGCCTTTCTTGCATCTTTTTTCCAATCTCGTTTACAATGCACTCGGGTCATACAAGGGCCATGAATCACATTTTGTTGCAAATCTACCTGTGGGGGAGTTGACTGATTTATAACACTAGACTTCTTGATTTCTTCTTCTAGCCGTTTCCGGGCCCTGTACCTACGTTGCCGTTCTCGGTTCTTCAGGCGACGAGTTGTAATGTCAAGACGGCCTCTAGTAGTGCGTTGTATTTGATCCATGGGCTTCACCATAAGGTTATCTAATGTTCCAGTCACATTCAAATTTTTCCCATTTTCCATTTTGGATAAAGGTTAGCATCTGCTTTAAGAAACTAATTAAAAATCAAAACCATAAATCTTCATATCTTTCCCAATCTGTTAAAAAGCACTTCACATTTCTTACCAATGAAACTTAGCTTTCTGGTCCATGCAACTTCCGTTTGAAAGCCCTTCCATCACTCCAATGTCTCTGTCATCTAATATATTAATGAATAAAACACGAAAAGTATTGTTGTTCATAAACCCAAAATCACACCATTCAGGTGGTCTAATAACTAAAAAAAGAAAGAAAAAGAACAACTTTATTTATGAGCCCCAAAAGAGGGGCAAAAACATAAAATAAAATAAAATAAACCACACAAGATCCATGTATGTATAAAAAAGCATATAAGGCTTATCTCCACCTGGTCAGAAAAATATATAGAGCTTATAGTGAAGACCACAGAAACTGTTGCAAAGAAAAAGTTCAACTTCTCCTTTTCACAAAAGGTCAATTCTATTTAAAATTTAGTTAGTCAAGCATCTCCATGCTGTAGAATTCAGAAACGATCTCATAATTTGACTTTAAATACATTGCTAGTTTTGAAGTCCACACAGAAATGGGATAGTTTGATTTTAAATTAGAATACATCTAAAAAAATTTATTGTTTGTTACATTGGTAAGTTAGAAACCGGACCCAATAGGCCTTGAAATTATGACCTCATCCTCCATCTTGTTCTTATGGGAGGAGGAAGTGTCATATATACTAAAGCTTGAAAGCTCATTGGCACATATAAAACCCTTCTTCTTCTTTTTTTTGTTTGCTCATAGCATTAAACTGTCTCTTTTAATGACATGATGTGCTGCACTTGTCCATTGTGGCAATGGCTTCGGATTGTTTTCCCAGATACTTTATACAAGAGGATAGATCAATAACTTCAAATGTAATAAAAATATGATGGAATGATTCCATCCCAAGGGAAATCGTAACAGAGAATCTGCATTAATCAGGGTTTGATATGCTTTATTTTTTATTGCTATGATTCTTGCTAACATTTAAGATTATGTGTCATGGACCAATGCAGCAATGCTATATTTAGTATCTCTAATGTTAGTATGTCAGCTTATACCTAAGTTATCTATTCAGGAGCTGATTAACAAAATGACTAGCTCAACCATTGAAGTTACCTTTACAAGAGGTCTCTCAATATCTCAAATCCAAGACCGGAATGGAACCCCCTCTAAGCTTCTGCAGCCTTCAAGTTTGAGGTGTCTTCAGAATTCTGCAACTGAAAAAGGGCATTAGTCCCTTTCTATATTAAATATCAGTTATTCATATCTGATGCGTATTCATAATGCAAAGTTCCTTCACTCGCAGAACTTCTATCAACCCATTTGATCATTGGTTAATGCTAAGTAGACCCAGAAATTCTAATACAAAGAACCCTCAGTAGTAGCTAAAGATTAACAGCTTACCTATTGCTAGTAATAGCTGAAACTTTGCTCCTAAATACTATTTTTTTTCCTCTAATCATGATAGCTATCAAGAAAAAAAGAGTCTTGCTAATAAAAAAAAGACAATCAACCAATTCGACTATGAAAGTATCAGTTAGATATATAAAAAATTACCAATTTTCCTGAAAGTTTAAGCAGCTAAGAAATGATGAATTTAATCATTTAACTATTATTCTAAGAGAAGTGCCATATTCACAATATTTTCACAACAAATCATAGGTGGTAAGTTGTTACTGGTTATAGTTTGTAGCTAATACTGAAATTACTTTTTTGTTCACTAATAAAAACTTGCTACCTAAAATTTGTTGTGAAATTGTTGTGAACATATCATTTCTTTCTCACATTTTCCCTCATATGTGAGCCCAACTCCCCCTTAATTAGTGGGATACAATATGTGGGTTTTTTTTTTTTAACTTATTAAATGGGAGGTAGATTTGAGACTATAGTCAAACTCAAGACCACCTACTATTCTTAGGATACCTAAAAGCAGTTGAAAAATGGTAAATTTAATCATTTAACCCTATTCTAATAACATATATTAAAAATGACTAAACCCATTAATTCTAACAAGACTACAAACACAGTAACCCTAGGTTAGAGAAGTAATATATACCCTTCAAAGGCACATTGTAATATACATTGAGACTCAATAGTAAAGGTAACCGTTTATACCCTTTTCTTTATCATCTTCTCTTTATTTATTTTGTAATATTTTTTGATATTTTAAAAATAAGGAATCCAATATCGTGGGATTTTAAGGCAAGGGTTGTTGGTAGCCCATAGGTCCAATGGGCCTCCCAGTGGATTTTAATTTTAATTTTAAAGAAAAACATAATTCAACAGAACAGTTGAGTTGACAGTTGAGCAAAACACCTAGAAGAAAGAAAGATAGCGAAACTGAAAGACAAGAAATAGGTTATGAAATGATTCAACTCAAGTTAACAAGTTAAAGATAAGGATGAAAGAAACAGAGACAAAACAGAAATTTAGAAAAAAAAAAAAAAGAGAGCAGTGAATTGTGAAAATTAAAGCTGGATTTAAAAGCAGCAAGCAAAGGATAGTTAGGAGAACAAAACAAAACCAAAAAAAGAAAAAGAAAAGAAAAAAAAAATACCTTTAGGAATGCAGATCTGTGTTTGTCAAAATAGGTCCTAGGAAGTAGGAAGTTTGAAACTTTGGAGAGATGTTTGTGAAGAAGGTAAAGAGTGGTGAGAGTGTTTGGACTTTGGTCGAAGGAAACAGGTGTTGGAGCTTTTAAGGACGATGTTAGCCAGGACAGGTAGCCTTTCTCTGGCTTATTATTATTATTATTATTATTGCCCATTTTTAATTTATTACTCGAAATTAATAATGAAAACAGTGCGCCACAAAGTTATAATTGGTTATTAGAAAGAGATCGTAATACCTGTAACATCGTTGGGGTGGTGGCGCAGTTGGCTAGCGCGTAGGTCTCATAGCTTCTGAGTTATCCTGAGGTCGAGAGTTCGAGCCTCTCTCACCCCAAATCCTTTTTTCAAAAGTCTAATAGTTACACTTCCTTCTTTTTATTTTTATTTTATTTTTTAAAAATTTTTTACAAGATAGAAATTCTATTCTGGCCTAATATAAATGTATATGTATGTGAAACTCTCTCATCGAGGTTTAAATCTCGGCTCTTGCCCCCTACATTCTACGAGCACTTATATTTGTGGAGTGTATTTATTGCGCTAAGGGTATGCAGTGGTAGTGTCACCTTTTTTTAACATGTTGGCTAACTATTTTTTAAAAATAAGTTTCAAAAACAAAACATAAAAGTGTTTTTCAGTTCTCCAAAAAAAAAAAAAAAAAAGAGTTTGTTTGGACATACTGAATAAGTGTTTTAAAGTTTAAACCATAGAGAAAAACATGACAAGCATTATTCCACACAAATAAAAAAAAAAAAGAATAAAAAAAACTTGTGTCAATAGTCTTGTAACTCAATTAGTTTGATGGTGTTTAATAATAAATTTTATTGTTACTAATTTCGCAACATCAAATGGCATTGAATTTTTTTGAAACACATGGGATTAAATTAAAATTTTCTTTCTCCTTGTACACAGAACTTCAAAGATGAAGTAAATCATTATTAACATGTTGGCTAGCTATGCGATTTTTTTAGGTGTAAATGCACTTTTAGTCCTTATATTTTGACTCGATTTCTATTTTGGTTCCTATATTTTATTTTTATCACTTTTAGTCCCTAAACCAATTAACGTGTGACATTTAAGTCGTTACCGTCACCCAACTAACAGAAAATGCTGACGTGGTTGGCGACACAGTAAAATAATAATTAAAAAATCTATTTTAGCATTAAAAAATTGCCACATTAGAATTTAAATTAAAAAAAAAATTTCTTAATTTTAACTAAATAAAAAATTAAAAAAAAAACTCGGGAAGAACATGATGAACACAAGAACTCCAACCTAGATTAAAGAACTCAAGAACACAAACCTAAACACAGAATTTTCTTTCCTGACCCATGACTGCCCTCAAATCACAACCACAAATCCACAGGAATCTGCCACAACACCATCAACTATCCACCACAAATCCAAAACAATAAACCCATCCACTACCCACACAAGCCCATTGGAGCAAACTACCCCACCCAAATCTGATTAAAAAAAAACTCAGCTAGTCCAGGCGCCATTCCTCTTTGATCTGAGAATGAAACCCATCACCAAACTCCAATCTTTGAATGAATCCCACCACCAAACTCCGATCTATGCCATCACCGAAACCCACTACCAAACTCCAATCTCAGCCATTGAAACCCACCACTAAACTTCAATCCAACCACCGAACAATCATGCAACCCATCACCGACCGACCCAAACTCAGATCTGTGCCATCACCAAAACTCCACCACAGACGCCGATCACCACAAACCCATACCCTCTACCACGCTGATCCACGAACTCGGACCTCCATCACGCCGATGCCCACAAACCCACGCCCTCCACCTCACCACGGCAAGTTGGCAACACCATATGCACAGAAACCCACCAAAAAAAAAAAAAAAAAAAGAAAAAAGAAAAAAGAAAAAAGAGAGAGACCCATTGATTTGAGAGAGGAGCTTGAGGCATATGGGTTTGGGTTTGGGTTTGATCAAAATCAAGAGATAAAGAGAGTTCAAGAAGGCTAAGCACCAAGATAGAGGGAGAAAGAAGAAAATGAAGAAGAAAGAAAGAAGAAAAGGAAAGAATGGAGGTGGAGAAATTGAGAGACTGATCTGGGGAAGAAAAAGAAAAAGAAAGAAGAAAACAAAAAAGAAAAAGAAACCCACAAGCACCGTTGAGACAGGAGAGTTTCAGAGAGTTGTGATTTGGGATTGTGGTATTTTGATTTGTATTGGCTTGATTTTTTGTTTTTAATTTTTTTCATTTAGTTAAAATTAATAAATTAAATTTTTTTTATTAAAATTCTGACGTGGCAATATTTTAATGCTAAAATAGATTTTTTAATTATTATTTTACTGTATCGTCAGCCACGTCAGCATTTTCTGTTAGTTGGGTGACGGTAAGGACTTAAATATCACGCGTTAATTGGTTTAGGGACTAAAAGTGGTAAAAATAAAATGTAGGGACCAAAATAGAAATCAGGTCAAAATGTCGGGACTAAAAGTGCATTTACGCCAATTTTTTAAAAGTAAGTTTCAAAAACAAAACAGAAAAGTTTGTTTGGATTTGTACTTATAATAAATTTTGGAATAAATTTTATTTTTTGCCCCATAAATTTTGAATAAATTCTATTTTGATTTTCAAATTCAAAAAGTAATTTTATAATCTCTCAATTTTATTTTTTTTTTTTATACAAGATAGAACTTCTACTCTTTCTTAGAGACTTGAACCCTGGTAATTACCCCCCACACCTCACAAGTACTTACATTTGTAAAGTAGCCATCGCACCAAGAGTGTGCGGTGATAGTCTCTCAAATATTTAAATTTATAAAATTTAGTCCCTTTATTAATTTAAGTGAATTTTACATACAAGTGTCAATGGAAGCATATCACTTAACAAATGGGCAGGGACGGAACCAGGATTCAAACTTTGGTGGGGGGGGGGGGGGGGGCAAAGTTCTTTGCTCAAAAATTTTAAAAAGTTGGAATATTAATACTAGAGGTTGACAACGATGCATTATTAGCATTAATTTTTTAATTTTTTTAATTATTTCTTTAAAAAAAATCAATAATAGATATTTATAATCAAGAATTCTGTAAGTCAATGGACACATCTTGATATTTTCAAGATTTGACTGAGGTTAGACCAATTCTTTATTCTATCCACATTATAAATTAAAAAAAAATAAATTTATTTATTCTTTTCACATAATTCTATGCCTAATAACTTCATAATGCTATATATAAAAGATTCTAAAAAAAAAAAAAAATTCAAAAACTATAGTTAAAAGTTCAAATCCATGTCTAGTATTACATTAATAAAACAACTAAAATAATGGTTAATTAACATCATACACTAATATTTAGCAAAAAAAAGAGTGAGACAATTATTGATGTCTTGGTTAAGGATTTTTATTTTATTTTTTATTTTTTATTATATATAATTACTTGGTTAAGGTTGAGGTAGCATAAAGATGTGAGATCTTTTCCTTTAAAAAATTGTCATTTTAAAAAAGTAGTAAAAAAAGAAAAGAAAAAGAGATATGTTAAACAATTACATGATAATGAACGGTAGCTTTGAGTCTTCAACTATGTAAACAATAAAGCTTATCCCATAACTACATTCATTTAGCTAAGGCACAAAGTTTATTACCAATAGACTAATCGCACACATGCTCTGGTGGCAGTTTAGTTAAGGCACAAAACAACAGATTGTTGTTGTTTCACATGTGTATTACATTTTATGCATGCATGCCAAGTGTGTCCCAAAGTTAATAAAACATTAAAAATTAATAAAATTCTATCATTCAAAAAAAAAAAAAAATTTCCATGGGTTGTGTTAAAGAGTAGTAGCTCTTTAAAAAAATAAAAACTTTCATGAATTGAGTTAAAGACACCAACTGATCCAAGTTGCTGGTGACACTAATTGGTGTGTGGATGGAGTGATTAGCAGCATAGGAGTTGTCTCTGTGACTATGGGATGGAGTTATTTGAAAGGGACAAAGAGCTCTAAAATGAAAGGTAGAAATTGGGTAAAGATTATTGAGTTTTTGTGATTTGTTTTGTTAGGATTTATAATTGATTTGTTGTAATTTTTTTTTTACCTAGACCGTGTCCAAAGATTTTTTTTATTATCTGAATATGTGAATTGTTTTGTAGATTTTCCTTGTTGTCCAGATTTGTAAATTGTCCAAATGTTTAGCTAAATGTTTTTCTTGATATTCTTGGGACAACTAGGCAAGGGATGATTTTATAATTTTTTTTTTTTCAGTTTTGGTTTCATGGGTCAACTTGTAAATTGTTTGGGAGAGTAGGGCTGTAAATGAACCAAGCTGTTCATAAATAGCTCGGGCTTGACTTGATAAAAGCTCGTTCATGTTTGTTTATTTATAAACAAGTCAAGCTTAAACTTTAATTTTAGGCTTTTTTAATAAACGAGCTGAGCCCAAGTAAAAAATATTGTTCATGAACAAGCTCGTGAACACCAAGGCTCGATATAAAAGTAACAAAACAAGTTGAACCTAAGCTTATTTATGAGTTTGGTAATAAAATTGATATGAGATTGACAAATAAACTCATATTTTTCTAAAACTTTAATTAATTATAAGTTGAGACCACTCATCCAAACCAAATAGGCTAGATAATAAACTTGATATAGGCTTGATAATATACTTATGTTGGATCTCAAGCTCAAAAACATGATATCTAGCTTGAGTTTGGGCTTGACATTGAGCTCGAGCTTGACTTGACTAATGAATCAAGCCAAGCCAAGCCAAGCCAAGCTCAAACTTTTATACTTTATAACGAGTTTAAGCTTGAACATTATTTGTAGGCTCGTATCAAGCTCAAGCCAAGCTTGAACATTCTATTTTTGCTGTCGAGCCGAGCTTGAACATTCATTATTCGACAAAACTCGGCTTGTTTATAGCCCTAGGAGAGGGGGGCCAAGTATATTAATTTTAGAGCCAAAAGTACATTTTTTATGCTAATATGTATACTAGGGAACTTTTTTGCAAAGGCTTTGTGGGGGGGGGGGGGGGGGGGGGCTTGGCCCCCCTCAACCCAAAGGTAGTTCCTTCCTTGCAAATGGGTAAAATTCATGTAAAGAGATTAGGTGATTCAGTAAAAATTAGTCGCTAACCCGCGATGCACGGGATAGTTAATGAAAGTTATACACATTCACTTTATTGGTACAATCATTTGAAACCAATCAAATTTGATAATTCTAATTCAAAACAATTGTTGAAAATATGTATAAATAGATTAGTCAAATAAACAACATTCATCTAAAAGCCACAATGATATGGTTCAAGTATGTTCCAGTAAAAACCCATTTCAAATAATTACAACATATCTGGAATGAAACCTCGTCCCCAAGAAATAATGAGCTATCCACATCAAACATTGTAATAGTTTCTCTTTTTTAAATTATCCACATTAAAAAAAAAAAAAAAAAAAAAAAACAAACTCCATACTACCTAGAGATTATTACCAATTATCACAATAAAAATGATATGACTGAAAATAAAGGTGGATAAATACAAACAAAATTATATAAATCACAACAATGAGCTATTATACATTTATAGGATTTGAATACCACATGATTTAAAAAGAGGTTGAGTTTAAGAGTAAAGTAATAATCCTAGACCAATTACATGTTTTATTAAGCCACTCTACCACTCTCTATGTCCTCAAATTACAAACAAAGTCCATTAAACACACTCAATTCAAATTCACTAATACCAAAGAATTTCCAAGTATTATTTTCTTTACTACAAGCAACATGTAACGTCTTATCTACTTTTGACTTCCATCAAGTGTAACAATTTATATTTTGATAATTACTAAACAAATGCAAGAGAATCAAATTTTAGAAAAATATATCTTCTTGATAAATCTTTTAATATTTATTCCTTTTAAAAAATCTGAAATATGCGAAAAACTAATCAATCTATACAATGCAAACTATTGGGCTCTCTTACTTGTTAGACAATATGCCTTGAATTCAACTTGTGTAAAGATTCTAGTCCCACACAACATGTGTTTGTTTAACGCATAAATTATAGACAATTTTTAGCCTATGAACACAACATCACCTTTTCTGATCCAAACTATATGTATGTCCGTAGTCTTGGCATAAATTACAAACAACTTTTAACCTTTGAACGCAGCTCATCTAATGTTAGTTGGTATGAGAGAAGTCTTTTTCTTCAAGAATACAATCGACAAAATTTTTTTTCCACACAAAGCATAAGTCTTGAAATAATCAATTATATGTTGAAGAAAATGCAATCACTCATTTTTCTTGTTCTATCGCAACTCTTGCCTCCAAGAAATAGATGTTGGACCAAATGATCTAGATGAATGTCATATTTCCATTTTCCTTGTCTTTTTGTTTTTCTCTTGTCAACTATCATTTGGCCAACCCTCACAATTTGAGTTACTTCCCTAGTCACCTCGTTCTCTTTTATCATAGTTTAGATTAAGATTATATTATATTTACAATGGGAAAAAAAATTAAAGATTATATAATATTTACAAAAGGAAAAAAATCATATAATGAACCAATGAGCTTTAGGCTTTAGCTCAAATGACACTTCCTCTTCTGGTAAAAGCAAGGTGATGCAAATCGAAATTAAATAAAGAACTTGAAAAATATTGATTTTTTTTTTGAAGAGAAAAATTTTCAATTATGTTAAATAGAGTTCAATATAACAATGGTAGTTGAAGTTGGAGAAAAATTTTCAATTATGTTGCTTCCTTTGCATCTCGGATGATTACTCCAGGACTTCCTTAAAGAACACCGCACATTAAAGTTTGCTTTTACAACATTGAATTTATAAGGTTTTCAACTCAAATTGAACTCAATTTTTAAATGTATGATACTATTGACATATTAGAAATTAGACATTACTTGACTTTTTTTTTTCTCTTATGAAGTGTGAAACTGCCTAGAAAATATTTAAACCATTTAATCATCTGCTTCAATTAAATTTAGAGAGTTAAAAAAAAAAAAAAAAAAAAAGGAAACATTTTTAGAAGATTTTTTGCTTCAGCTTTTCTTTGAGTCAATAACCTATTGCCTTATATCACAAAAAAACAAAGGCAAAATTATAACAAATAAAATAAGAATAGCTACATACATTGAGAGAAAATATGAGTTTCAATTTTAATATATATATTTTTCAAGAATTTAGTTTTACTGTTTTAGACAACGCTAATGAGCTAAATCATATAATAACGGGCATAATGCATAACCTTATCATTGTCAATATTATAATAAAATTAATAAAATTTTTAATTAGGATGAATAAGAGGAAGCTTGACTAAGTTCCACCTGAAATTTCAAATTGTACATGCCAATTCAGGAAGAGAAATTAATGAGTTGATAGAAAAACAAAAAATCAAGTCGACCCATCAATTGACTTCAAGGGGGGAAAAAATAAAAGGTTGAAGAATTGGAGTTTAATAAAATACAATGAGAAAGGATGTTCGTAAAACTATTAATGAATGATCATTTGAAACACAACTCCTACAAAATAATATTAACTCAACAAAGTAATTAAAATTTTACGTTTTGCCAAAGGCTTTGTAACTGAATTGGCACCTCCCCATGAACAAAGTACTTGGGGGTCTAGGGGGGAAAGGATTTGAGCTGCGGGGTTAGCAGCATGTTGTAATTATTTCTTAAAAAAAAAAAAAAAAATTTACGTTTAGTAATATCAGAATTGATGCATTGTTGAAAAAAAGAATAATAATAATAATAATAATAATAATAATAATAATGGAGATGAAAGCTTTAATCTACATACTATATTAAACCTTTCTTTTTTATTTATTGAAAATGATAGATTTTTATTATGTAAATAACAATGTACAATGGTTCAAACAAATGTGCTAAGAAAGGAGGGCAACCCATCCAAACACCCTCCACTTTGTCAACCATATTTGTGCTTGACTTGTTTCAAAAAAGATCAACAAACCAAACAACTACACGTTAAAACAAAAATGAATAAAAAGAAGAATGAAGTGATGTATACAAAAGCAAAAGTTCTAAACTGAGAATTGAACAACCAAACCAAGGTAAGTGAGATTTGGGAGATTGCTATCAAAAGCTTGGACTACTCTTTGATTATCACCTTTATAATAATGTTCCTTAGCCCAGTCCAGATTGCCAATTGAGCTATTTCCCTCATCACCCACCCAGCTGCCATTACTACTTCTATTTTACCTAGAAGAGCTTTGTTCATGGGAAATAAAACACACCAGAGTGATCCTTGGCCATAGTTCCTATTATAGTTTATTTTTACCACATTAGTGACACATTAGAAAGGCATTTGATGGTTCCAATATTCTGGTAGGTCCTTAGAGTACGTAGGGGTTATTTCATTGTTGGTTGCAGGTTAACACCCTTCCCCTGCATATGCAAGGATGCAAAGTTTTTTTTTTTTTTTTTTTATAAAAATCAATCTAGAGGTAGATGTTCATATATATAGATATAACAACCATCATTAATTAAGCAAATCAACTAACATGTGTAACCCAATTCACGAAGGCCCCTTTCTCATGAAAAATGTGGGATTGAATACCTAATCTTCTTGCAATAATTGTTTTTCTTGTTTATTAGTGATTCAATTGGAACAATTTTGACTTTTCACGCTTAATTTATTTAAATATGGGAACATCGTATTTTGGGAAAATGAAAAGGAAGGAAACAAAAAATAGAGGAAATCTTACTATACAAATGGTGGTAAGCTTTTCAAACCATGCAAATCTCTTAGAGGCCTTTGGTCAAAGACCTAATAGATATAGCCATTTGATTTTCTACACAATCTTTTTGCACAAATGGGGTAAGTTTTTAATGCTTGCAATCCATGGACCATGGCATAACAATTAAATTGAAAAGGTTAAATGATAATATTAAAAAAAAAAAAAAATGATGTTTGGAGCTTATACAACAAGTTGAACATTAAGTTGTAAGTCTTCTTCGACATGCCACTCCAAAATCCCAACTGTTGTCTTTAAGCTTTTCTTTTCCTAGCTTCTCTTGTCCTACGTTATGTGTTGTTCTTCCTGAGCAATTCCACCCACTTCTCTCCATGAACTTGAGTTCAATACACTTCTAAATATAATATACTAATTGAAAGTGGAACAATACCATGTTTGTGCTACAATTATGGGAGATGGACGAAAAACCGTGTCATCTGAAACTCTCTGTCATAACATTGAATTTTCTATGGTTCTACACTGTCAATCAGATTTATTTAGTAACAGAACTTAAGGGCAAACATCAGGACAAGGAAGGGCACTGAAAAAACACAATTAATACTAAATAGAAAGACAGAGAAAACAGAAAGTCCAAGTTGAATTTGAGGTAAAGAAAGAGGGAAAAAAAGAAAAAAGAAAAAAAGAAGTATGATGGGATCGCTGATGTGACTTAATAGGAATGTAGCAACAATAAATACTCCCCTTCAACTTATATATATATATATATATATATATATAGTTATAAATGGAATTCGATTTTAGGTCTTTTATTGGACAGGTCGGGTTGAGTTTATTTTAAATTTGGAGCCTATATTAAAATAAATAAATAAATATATTTTTTAAAACCCTCACTATTTAACGAGCGGGACTTAAATGAGATATTTGCCGACACTCACTCAAATAAATCTATCAATCATCATCACTCACGTTTTAAGACCCCACTAACTAAAAGAATGGTTCTTCTCAAAAACTAAAAGGATAGAATTATTTAATATTTAAATCTTGTGTGGATCCAAGTCATATTTTGATCTCCTCCCACCAATGTTGAGGCTTGAACATTCTCACACAAGCATACAATTATGATAAGTAATACGTGTTCCAAACTCTTTCTTCCAAGAGGTTTTGAATAAGAAAAGAATAGTTATTGTAACTAACAATAATTTGGGTTCGGGATAGTTTTATACTTATATATATATATATATATATATATATATATATAAAGTCTCTTAGGGTCGTATGCTCAATTCTACTATTATCTTTATCTTTATGTATAAGAGATTAATACTTAATATGAATAGGATTATGTCTAGTTTTTATAGCTTTTCTAGAAAACTCTAAAAACCAACTATTAGGTAGAACTGTAGAAGTATGCACACAATCTTAGCACAACTTAAAAACGCTTGCACAGTGACTTGAGTTTCACAGATTTGATAAAATAAATTCACAAATTCTTAAAATTGAAACCATGAATATCAAATCATGTCTAAACCAAAGACCATGATAAACACAATTATGCAGAAAATTCAAACACCATGAAAACAATTTTCTTTGATTCTAAAACCCAATCAGCATGTTATACAATCATGATATTGAAGTAGGCTTTGATACCAATTGTTGGTTTTGCATCTCATACAAAACAAACAGCGGAAGCAAACACCACAACACTGCACTAAGAAATCAGAATCACACTAAGTCGTTGGAATCACACAAGATAAGACCCAACAATAAAAAATTCAACACACTAAGAAAAATGGTTTATAAAGTAAATTCAACATAACAATCATCCACATTACAGCACGAAAAAGGCAGTAAAAAGGAAAAAAAAAACATCATGCAAAAGAATAGAGCACAAAAGAAACTGGAATTTAGAGATACCTCAACTGAATCATCTAGCCGTTGTCAGTATTTATATACTGTAAGGAGAGGAAGACAGGAAGCAAGTAAAACAGAGAAGATACCATTAGAGGCGAGAGAGGCTGGCAATGATTAAATGTGAAACCGTAGGAAACCGTAGAACAGAGAAGGTGGGGAAGGGGAAAAAACTAAAACGTGGGAGACAAGAAATTAAAACCATGCAACAAAAGGAAAGGAAAAACAAAAAGTTGAAACCGTGAAAACAAGGGTTTCGGTTGAAAAGGCTTTGGGTTTTAGTTTTATGGGATATTAAATTTATAAGAAGTGGACTTTATGGTGAAGATAGGGATGGAAATTATTTTATAATTATTAGTATTTTAAAATTGATAAAAACTATTTTAAAATTGTAGGACAAATTTAGAAAAGATGATAGAAATGATATGGTTGCTGATGTGTCTCAACGTGAGAGTAGTAACATTAAATACTACATTTCATCTTTTAGAAATATATATAGAATATAGATAAGATATTTCAATTAAAAAATTAATTTAAGTGAATTTTATTTTATTTTTCTTTGAGAATTTAAGTGAATTTTACATATGTAGGGTCCAAATTTCGTGGCCCAAGTCCAAAAGGTCTGAAAAATGAGCCCAACGAATTCAGAACAATGAATTTGTAGAGAGTGGGTTGAAAAGCTGGGCTGGTTGTGAATCTAGTAACAATAAACTGACATAAAAACACGCTTGAAGGCTAAATAAACTCAAGTTCGAAGAGGTTTGTTATTGATTGAAAAGAGAACACAATTCTTAGAGTTTTTCCCCCCCTTCTCTATAGAGGCCTATTACACTTATATATTCTTCTTCTCCTTCATCTTCACCGTACACCTGTTCTTCATCTAAGCCTTCACTTGAGTACATGTCATATCAGATATCTGCTTTAGTTTTTCGTGAGTGGTGGTAGCTGAGATTGCACTGTTCAAGGGTCTTCTCCACATAAATGCGGCCAGAAAAGTTGCTGCAGTGCATTTAATACGGTGGTAGCAGCTTTTCCTTTTGGATATTTTTCCGTTCTTATCATCTCCAGGCAAGACCAAAGCTTGTCCTTGTCGTTGAAGTTGTTGGAGAGATCAATCAAACCTTCCGTAAACTTGCTTGATCAAGTCCCCTTGGTGTCCGAGGAGAATGACCTCTTCGGACCATTATGGTTCTTTTTGGACTATCCTCTTCGTTTGTTTTCGGGTATCTTTCTTTCACTTGGACTCCTTCCTAACATTTTTCTTCTCTTCGGACATATAGTGACACTCGAACTGGCCCTAGGCCCAACACATGATGTTGGCCTTTTACCCCCACAACATATATAACTAAGAGTAAGTGTCAATGGAAGCATATTACTTAACAAATGGGTAAAATACACGTAAGAGGTCAGGTGATTTAGTAAAAATAATATATTTCAAGTAAAAAAAAATACCCATAAGCAATTGAAAGCCAGATCAACAATTACTATTGAGATAAAACCAAATACTAGTTTTTATGCTCTCTCTATCACGGTTAATTGAAAAGTTCTCTCAAAATCTATGGAGCTTATCACAGAAACTCAGAAAAACAAAGAACAGAGAAAAGGGAGAAAAACAGAGAGAGAGAAAAGTTTAGAAATTTCTTCAATTCTTCTATTAGTGAATATAACTCTCAATACAATGATCAATGGAGGTTACCATCTGTATTTATACATACATGGTGAGGGATAGTGAGCACGGAGGAGATTAGTAACCGTCTCACACGTACTCTAACAAACTCACACACGTGCACTCCCACATCTAACTAACTGCTAACTAATTATCAGTTAAATATTATACACATATACAGAAACGACATCGTTTCCTTTTAATGAGAAATCATCTGCTTCACAAAACGGCACTGTTTCTTTTAATGAGAAACGGTGACGTTTTGTTTTGATTTCCCTTTATGTTTGCCCAGTCTTGTGCACGACACCGTTTTGACATAACTAGCCGTTGGAGCTTCTTCTTCTTCCTCATGATTTGCACTTTCTGAACTTGCAGTACTACCATGGCTTTCATTAATCTCTATTGCTTCACCTCCTTCTCGGTGACCTATGATACCCCAACCTTCGAGTAGAGACTCTCACCGGCTCTCATTGTAGCTCAATGGTTTGAATACTTATTACAAGTACCAAGCCTTGTGTTCGAGAGCTGGTGAGTAGAGAGAGTAGAGACTCTTGAAGACAACGCTAAATTAACATGAGCGTCATGGGACCCACCCAGCCTAGTGTAGGATTGGAAGTGGCAAATTACAAGAAGTAAAAAGAGTGAGTTAAACCCCGAAATCACTAAAGGCTCTAAAACCAAAGCTCAAAAATACTTTATTAAATCAGTATCACTTCTTGGAATGGAGGAGGCCAAAAGTTTAAAATATCTGGCCTCCCAATTTTCCTTTTTGTCTTTTAGGTGGGTCCTAGAGAAGCTAACGAGGTAGCTCACGCTCTTGCTAAATGGAGATTGATGTATATGTGTTAGTTTGGATAGCAATGTATTTGTGTTTGTGCCAGCCGCTGTGTTTTTTGTGTGGATACTGTTTACTGTTTATGGGACTTGTAAGTACGAATTTTACTAAATTTTTCTTTAAAATTGGGTCATACAGCACTATTCATACATTTAAAAATTATTTTACTACCGTATTTTCTATTTTCAATTTTCAGTAATAAACGGTATCCAAACATATAATAGTTTTTTTTTTAATCTTTTCACTTTGGAAACAGCCCATCCCGTTTTGTTAAGGTTAGCAGGAGGGAGTTGGGTGCCTTGATGTTTTGCAGGTGCTTTCTTCTTGAATAAAATTATTCATTCATCAAAAAAAGGAGGCCAAAAGTTTCGATTTCTCAACATCGCTCTCTGACAATCTTTACAAGTTTATCATCGTCCTTCTCATCACCACCGTTTTCGCTCTCTTGTTCCTCAGTAATGTTGTTGGTGCCATTTTCAATGCCATCTTCAAGATCCTCTCCAAGGTCAAAGTATCGGGTTGTTGGCAAGAAAGTGGAGTTTTAGAGATTGTTAGTGGCTTTAATATTTATGTGTGAGAGACTTGGATCGTTTGGCTACAGTGAGAATGGAAGATCTATTAGGTTTAGTGTGAATTATAATTGATGAGTTGGCTTTCAATTGCTTAGTTGAATTTTTATAATTCACATGTTTATTTTATGAGTAATTCTATGTTTAAAATATTTTCATAATAAATTATAGGTCATAAATAATAATTTGAACCAACAATTGAAAATATTTTTTTGCCTACTAATAATAGAGAGGCTTGGATTTCTTTCCATGGGTGACTGGGTATAACATAGGTCGCCTCCTTATCCGAACACTCTTTATATCTAGCGAGCGTTTAAATAATCTATTCCATTACCCTAAAACTAAGGACACTGCCCACATGGATGCTAATTAGACTCAAGCTATGGCCCAATAGCAACACATTTCAATAACTAAGAGAGTACAGGATAGACACAATTTTTGTCACAAATTACTAAAGTAGTTGATTATAAGTGGTGGACAGTCACTTTTATGTAGATCTACCACTTTTTGAGTTTTTTCAACACGCATAGTTGACAACTTTAGCAAGCTGTAGCAAAATTTGTCTTTAAAATTTCTCAAAGAGTAATGTTAGAAATACAAAAAATTTCACAATTTTTATTTTTACAATTATTGATATGATAAATTATGATTGGAACATCATTTTTATATATAGGCCCGTTACTGTCACCATTCCTATTAGCACTAATCACAGCATACAATGCCGGTAATTGCAGAAAAAAAATTGATTTTCTATGTTCATTGATGTGTGAGAGAGAGAGAGAGAGAGACTGAGAGAGAGAGGATGTGTTGGTAATCGTTCAAAGTCAAACATTCTTGAATGAAGTTCTTGTTTACTTGTTGAAAACTTGAAATTAGTTGAATTTTCTGGCGCAGTTCTCTGTTGACAATATGAGCTTTGGCTGATTATTTCAACATTGAAAATTCTAAAATGCGGGTGACATGTTTTCTACTGAGGATTTAAATCTTTAGGCCGATGAAACATATTCTCAGTTTTGCTGTGTTAAAACCATTGAAGTTAATTAACATATCAAACATTGATCACCTACATAAGGTTGCCTTCTTAGCTATCTATCCAAAAAAAAAAAAAAAAAAGATTACAATCTAAGCTAGAATTCAATTTGAAATTAGAATGATGGAATATTTGCGTATGTCTTATATCATTTTCTTTAATTTTCATTCTCAGGAAACCAAGCCTTATATTAATACGATTAATTTTTTTTTTCCAGAGTAGATAAAATTTGTAAAATGATATAATTGTTTTACTCTTTCATCCTTTACCGAAAAACACAAAAGGATTTGGACCATCATTGCATCAAGGAATTATAAATGAATAAAAACATAGTATTCATATCTCTCTTCATATGCAACAAAAAAAAGTTTCTCAAAAAAAAAAAAAATGCAACAAAAAAAGGACTTTCAATTTGGAAAATAATTATATATAAAAAAAAAAATCTTATCTATTTTTAGGAACTTATATATTAAATATGTTTTTTTTAATTATAAATAATTACTTAGGATTTAAACTTATGACGTCTACTCCATGAAGATTGTTCTTATCATCAAGTTAAGATACCATTTGATTTTTGGTATAGACAAAACCACAAATTTCTTTTTCGATAACACAAGACTTATTAGTTGAGCTAGATAGAATATAAGAGTAATTTTTGTCACAAGACGGTATAACTATAAGAGTATTAAGAGGGAAAAAAAATAGTAATCAACTAATCATTTACATATATTTAGTATAAATTTTTACAATTTAGGAAGGAGTTTCTTAAAATTTACAAATAACTTCATATTCTATAAAAAGAATGCAGGAGAGAGAAGGATTTTGAAAAACCAGCGGAGTAAAAAGTTTCATAATTTTTTTAAAGAAAGAAATATAGAAATTATTTTCTCCATAATCATTTAATCATGATGGCTTTCAATCAACCAAAAAAAAAAAATCATGAAGCCCTATTCATGTGATTGGTACATTAATCTAGTTGGGGTTAATTCCAAGTTATGACGGCCTGTCGTTAATGGAAATCGTACGTGTTAGTCCTTTGGTAACAACTTTAATGAGATTTTCCAAACATGCATTAGGGTTATTCAATACGTTGGCTGCTATAAAAGCTCGCGTGACTCAATTAAATTGTGGTGCTCTAAACTCTTAACTTTGTGCCTAACCAACAAGTTGTGGTGTGCTTTGAAACTTAAGGGCAATTTGAGGAGATCTAGAATTGTGTAATTTGTTTATGAGGGTAAAAAAACCAATTAAAAATATTTACATAAATATATGCGAACTGTTGTATATTTTGATAAATTTAAGTAGGTGGTAATATTAAGAATAAGATAGAATTCAATTGTGAATGTGAAGGAAAATCAAATTTTGCATATTTTACTCTCCTTGCTTCTGATGATGACTCTTTATTATTAGATTAAGACACTATTTGGTTTTTGGTGTAAGTGGGGATTAAATCCTAAATTTTTTATTTAAACATCAAAGACTTTATTAATTGAGCTAACTAAAACCCACCGGTCAGTCAACCAAAATTTAATTAACAATCATGTAAAATTTTATGTTCAAATTTTGTTTGATTTAGTATTAGTTTCTGAATTAGTGAATTTCAAGCTAATTTCGGGCAAAAGTGATGAACTATGTTTTTCTACAAAATTCTTTCAAAATTTTATTACCCATTTGATATGGTATCATGTGCCTATTGCCTAATGGTCTAAAGTATTCCCAATTGGTTTTTTAAAAGGGTATAACGCCTAACTAGTATCATTGCATGATGTCTAATAAGTTGGATCCTCACTACATCTATAAAATATAAATAGAGAACAAGTTTAGTTGTTTCTTGCGTCTTTCATTATTTTGCTGCAAAACATTCTTCTGTAAATACTCAGGCTTTGTTGTATCTTGAAATACTCAGGCTTTGTTGTATCTTGAAGACTATTTGCTTGTAACTCTTTGGAGTGAAGGTACATTTAGTCTTAAAAAAATAGAATCTTTTTACGTGCCTTATAATTTGGAAAATAATTATATAAAAAAAATTCTTATCTATTTTTGGGAACATATATATTAAATATGTTTTTTTATTATTATTATAAATGAATACTTAGAATTTAAACTTAAGTTGTCTATTCCATGATGATTGTTCTTATCATCAAGTTAAGACACCATTTAATTTTTGGTGTAGGTAGAATTTGAACCGCTTTTTTTTTTTTTTGTCGTGGAGAAACTCAAATTTCTTTTTCGATAACACAAGACTTACTAGTTGAATTAGATGGGGTATAAGAGTAATTTTTGTCACAAGACAGTATAATTATAAGAGTATTAAGAGGAAAAAAAAATAGTAATCAACTATTCATTTACATAAATATAGTATAAATTTTTACAATTTAGGAAGGAGTTTCATAAAATTTACATATAACTTCATATTCTATACAAAGAATACAGGAGAGAGAAGGATTTTGAAAAACCAGTTGAGTTACAAGTTTCATAAATTTTTTAAAGAAAGAAATATAGAAATTATTTTCTCCATAATCATATAATAATCATGGTGGCTTTCAATCAACCAAAAAAAAAAAAAAATCATGAAGCCCTATTCATGTGATTGGTACATTAATCTAGTTGGGGTTAATTCCAAGTTATGACTTGTTAATGGAAGTCGTACGTGTTAGTCCTTTGGTTACTACGGGTCCGTTTGTTTTGGGTGAAAATAGTTTCAGGAAATGGTTTTCCGCATTTTCGGGTGTTTGGTTGCGCATGGAAAATAAATTTTCCGGAAATGCATTTCCGTTAACCGTGTGACTGGGTGTAAATTGATTTCCGTTTTTATTTTACCTTCAAATTCCATATTTTGGAAAACAGAGAGAGAGAGAGAGAGAGAGAGAGAGAGAGAGAGAGGAAGAAGAGAGCCGACGACCCACGAACCCATAGCCCAGAGTCGGCGACCCACCGCCACGAGCCGTCGACCCACGAACCTAGAGCCCAGAGCCGTCGACCCACGACCCACCGATCTTCGAACCAGAGCCGGCGACCCACGAACCCAGAGCCCAGAGCCTTCGACCCAGACCCAGGCCTTCGACCCATTGCCTTCGACCTTCGACCTTCGACCTATCGCCTTCGACCCAGATCTCGTCGTCGACCTAGACCCAGACCCAGACCCAGACCCATTGCTCTCTCTTCCTTGATCTCTCAGTTTTGTTTTTTTAAAGTTTGATTGTTGTCGTTGTTGTGGTGGTGTGGTGGTGATGTTTTGGTGGTTGTGGATTTTGATTGCCGGAATTTGTTGTTGAATTGGCTGTGATGTTGAAATTTTTTGTAATAAAATTTGTTTGGATGCTAAGAAAATAACTGAGAAAATGTGAAAAAATTGTAGGAAAATAGCATTTTCAGAATAGAACCAAACACATGAAAATATTTTCCACAACAATTTTTATAATACAACTAAACACCTGAAAATATTTTCTTTTCCCGAAAATAGCATTTCCGAAAAATAGGCTATTTTCCGGAAATTATTTTACACGAACCAAACACAGCCTACTTTAATGAGATTTTCCAAACATGCATTCGGGTTATTCAACACGTTGGCTGCTATAAAAGCTCGCTTGACTCAATTAAATTGTGGTGCTCTAAACTCTAAACTTTGTGCCAACCAACAAGTTGTGGTGTGCTTTGAAACTTATAGGCAATTCGAGGATATCTAGAATTGTCTAATTTGTTTATGAGGGGGAAAAACGAATTAAAAATATTTACATAAATATATGCGAACTGTTGTATATTTTGATAAATTTAAGTAGGTTTAAGATAGAATTCAATTGTGAATGTGAAGGAAAATCAAATTTTGCATATTTTGCTCTCCTTGCTTCTGACGATAGTTTTTTATTATTAGATCAAGACACCATTCGGTTTTTGGTGTAAGTGGGTGTGATGCCCCAATTTGATTGATTGTATGATGTGTGTGGGTGTGTGATGAGTCCCATATCGGGTATTTACTGGGTAGATCTGGATTTTATTAACAACTACAAGGAGCCTCAATTGTGACTAGTCATTTTAAAGTAAAGCGCAGATGTGGCTAGTGCTTTTCCTTGGGTCATTATATATGGTATTAGAGCTGGCTCGGTAATCCCGTGTGAGTTCAGAGACATTACCCCACAAAGTGGGCCCTAACGAGGACGTTAAGGATTTAAGTGGGGGAGATTGTGATGCCCCAATTTGATTGATGTGTGTGGGTGTGTGATGAGTCCCACATCGGGTATTTTGATGTGTGTGGGGATTGAATTCTAAATTTTTTATTCAACCATTAAAGATTTTATCAATTAAGCTAACTAAAACCCACCGGTCAATCAACCAAAATTTAATTAACAATCATGTAAAATTTTATGTTTAAATTTTTTTGATTTAGTATTAGTTCTTGAATTAGTGAATTTCAAGCGAATTTCGGGCAAAAGTGATGCGCTATGTTTTTCTACAATATTCTTTCAAAATTTTATTACCCATTTGATGTGGTATCATGCGCCTAATGGTCTAAAGTATTCCCAATTGGTTTTTTAAAAGGCACCTAACTAGTATCATTGCATGATGTCTAATAAGTTGGATCCTCACTACATCTATAAAATATAAATAGAGAACAAGTTTAGTTGTTTCTTGCGTCTTTCATTATTAATTTTGCTGCAAAACATTCTTCTGTAAATACTCAGGCTTTGTTGTATCTTGAAGACTTTTTGCTTGTAACTCTTTGGAGTGAAGGTACATTTAGTCTTAAAAAAGTAGAATCTTTTTACGTGTCTTAAAACCTTCAATTTGTTCCTCCCTTCCCCGCTATTCCCAACACAAACCTGTATTATTACTATTAGTTCCAAGATTATTATTCTTTTAAATCTACGTAAAATTTGGACTTAATAAAATAACTGAATGATACACGCATAGTGTGACTTGACTCCCCTTGTATGATCAAACATAGATTCGTGTGTGCAAAATATTTTATTTTCAATTGTATGCCTTAGGTGACCAAACTAACTTAGCGGACCTTGATTGGACATGCACAAAAACACATAGTTGGTCTCTAAACTTTAGTCCATGAAAAATTTTAGTTTCTAAAATTGAAATTGATTGTTTTTGGTCCCTTAAATGACACGATCAAACTAAAAACTAACATATCATCACTTCGTTAAACATATTAAAGACCAAAAGAGATAATTTTAAATTTGTCTAAGACTAAAAGCAATCACTTGAAACTTATTGGGGTCTTTTTGTGGCCGGTACATGAGTTGAGCTTGGATATGATGGCTAGACCTAGGTTGTTGGAGAGTCAAGCGCGAAACTTTTGCCAATAGATCACCTATTAGCCGCTGCTGTTGTATTTCCCTAAGGTGATAAAATAGCATAATGAGTATTTGAAATGGGGAAAACAAATTGTGTGGAAGAGTTTATTCCTTTATGCAAATAAATAAGTCAAGGATACAAATTTATTAGCTAAATAAAACAAGTATGACACTTATAATGTAAAAGAAAGTTGAAATAATGTTGCACAAGACCTATCTAATAGTTTTTTTTTGGGGTTTCTTTTACAATATTAGAGATCATATTAGGCATTTAATATAGGACTCAGCGGGATGATAGTCTAGCTTTAGTGGGAAGCCTTCAACAACATGTTGAGCTATTTTGCCATGGTGGGTGGCATTTAGTAGTGGCACCTTGAGATATTCAGTTGCACAATGTGTGACATTCATCCGTAATAGTGAAGAGAGCTACTATAAATGGTAATGTCCTGAGACATTTAGTGGTGTTATTAGTAGCTATTGTCACGCTTTGAGCATGATATATTCAACAATGGGAAGCTTAGCTATTCAACAACGGGAAATTCTACTATTCTTGCGGCAGAGGATCACATGTATGTAACGAACAGAGTTAGCCATATTTAATCAATAAAGCATAAGAGAGAGAGAACACAAGCTGAGTTCGAGCTAATTATCGAATAAGATTACATGTTCAAGACTTCAACCTTGACTTATTTCTTGTCCAACAAGCTCAAGCTTATTTACTAGCTACTTGATTAATTTATTAATTTATTATGTATAGTAAAACCATGACTAAAATTTTTACTCTTTTACAAATTTATGAATTTTTACTACAAATGAATTGTTTATATTATCAACAATCTACAAATAATAATTTGATATCATATGGACATATTTACAAACTTACACAATACAATCTCAAGTTTATATATAGGATTTTACTAATGTAGGGCACACAATAGTAAACAATTTTGGAAAAAGTTTATCAGGAATTGAAAAAGTTTTGACAACTTTTTCAATTCTTAATAAAACTTTTCTAAAAATAGATTTGTTAATGTGTGCCCTTAACCGGACCCTTATATATATACGCATATTTTTAGACAAGTATACATACAAAAATATATTATTTTATATAATTAAATCGAGCATTATGTTTATGAGTTTGTTCACATATATTTGAGCTTGACTTGTTTGCTAAATAAACAAACGTAAACAATTTTATAGAAGAATGATGCAATTCCTAGTAAAGAGCGTGATCCAGGAGAATATGAATATAATCTTAGGTGCCTTAATCCTTTCCCCCCAAAAAGCATGTTCTGGGGGGCAAATCTCCAAATCTTCGGCCATGAAAGAATTTGATGACACTTTCACTCCGCCATTATGGAATTGTACGGAATTGTGGGAGTAACGGTCAGGCCAAGGCCATATATAAACACTATATATGCAATTTGATGGGAAGAATGATTTGTAAGGAACTGAGCTAGCCAATATGTAATCGATAAAGTATGGGAAGAATGATTTGATAAGAAAGAGAGTAGGATATATGTGATGAATGACTGTCAAGATAGCAAAAGGATTGGTAGAAGCAAGGACAAAGAAATGAAGAAGAGCACTAGAGGGCAGAACGACATTACTGATTTATAGCAGCATAAACGGCTTGTAGCTTACGTCTTGTATATAGATATTTAATAATAGGCATATGATCAGCACGTGTAGAAGTTGTTAGTGTGTTAGCACGTGTTGTAACTGTCAGTCTGTTAGTTTGTTATTTGAGGGTCCTTTGCTGTATATATATACAGGTTCCCCTCTTTGTATTATATTCATTCAGTGAAATATAGAATTCCTTTCAGAAACTTCTTTCTGTTCTTCTATTTCTTTGTTTTCTTCTATATTTCTGATATGGTATCAGAGCAATTTTTTGCTTCCGCTTAGATTCTTCAACAAGAATTTCATCTTCTCAAAAGCTAGGGTTTTCTTCTTCGAAGCTTTCATCCATGGCGTCCTCTGATCAAGCATTTGCATGCATCACCATTGATGAATCTCATCCATTCTTTCTTCATCACGCTAAAAGTCCTGGTGCAATTCTCATTGCTCAACCACTGATTGGAGAAGAAAATTACTCCACATGGGCACGATCAATGGAAAGAGCTCTCAGAATCAAAACCAAGTTTTGGTTGATTGATGGCTCTGTTTTTCTGACTTCAGCAATGGAGAAAATTCCTCTCTTTGTTCAAAGCTGGGCACGATGCAATGATATTGTGGTATCCTGGATCATCAATTGCGTTTCCCCCAAAATCGCAACGAGCATGGTGCATCGCTAGACTGCCAAAGAAGTTTGGAAGAAGCTTCAAACCATGTTTTCTTAAGGGAATGGCCCGAGAATCTATCAACTTCAAAAGGACATTGCCAGTTTTTCTCAGGGTGAGCTCTCTGTGAGTGATTACTTCACAAGTCTTTCAATTTTGTGAGATGAAACACAGAATTATAAGCCACTACCTCTTTGTTCATGCGAGAAGTGTACATGTCATGTGAATGAGAAGATTTCCAATCTTCATCACAGAGAAGCCATCATGCAACTTTTGATGGGTCTTAATGATTCTTTTTCTCACATCCGAGGTCAAATCCTGTTGATGGATCCCATTCCATCAGTTGATAAGATATACTCCTTGTTGATTTAAGATGAAAAGCAAAGGTCAATTGGACAAGGCAGTAGCAATGGTCCTTTTGTTGAATCCACAGCTCTTGCAGCAAAGGCAATCATTCATGGTTCCAAGACATTCAAGAAAGGAAAGGAGAGGCCTACTTGCAGTCACTGTGGATTGCTTGGTCACATTGTTGAGAAGTGTTACAAAACCCATGGATATCCCCTTGGATATAAGACCAAGGCACGGGCAAATCAAGTTTTATCTCTTGATTTTGTTCAAGAATCAGCTGCTACTACCACACAGTCATCTTTTCCCTTTACCATGGAGCAATGCCAGAAATTGCTTGCTATGATTGGAGGGTCTAATGTTCAGACCAACCCCATTGCCATGGCTAACAATGTTTCTCTAAATCAAGCTTCAACATCTCAGTCTACACCATTGGCAGGTAATCTCAAGCACTCTATATTTTCTGCTAAGCTTGTGAATAGGACTGCTTTTGGTAATAGTACCTGGGTTATGGGCACTGGAGCTAGTGATCACATTATTTGTTCTATTTCTTTCTTTCAAACTTACACTACTGTTGCTAATTGTGTTGTTGAATTACCAAATGGTGAATCAACACATGTCACTCATGATGGTATTGTTAAACTTTCCAATTTTCTCATTCTTGAACATGTTCTTTGTATTCCATCTTTCTCATTCAATCTCTTGTCTGTCAGTCAACTCACACACAGTCTGCCTTTTTGTGTTGTGTTCTTGTCTCAATTTTGCTTCATTCAGGACCTTTCTTGTTGGAGGACAATTGGAGTGGGTAAAGTCCAAAATGGTCTGTATTTGCTGCAGAAATCCAATTCTGGGATTGCACCTTCTCTGTCTGATCTTGCTTCCATAAATAAGAACCTCAAGTCAGCCCTTTCAGCTTCTGTTTCAAATAAAGATATGTCAATTTTGTGGCATTTTAGATTAGGACACCCTTCTTTTCATAAACTGTCAGTTTTAAAGGATGTCTTACCTTCTTTCTCTCCTAAATGTACTGATGTGTGTACTATTTGCCCTTTGGCTAAACAAAAGAGGCTATCTTTTCCTTCTCTTAATAATATGTGTGCTGAGTCATTTTCTTTAATTCATGTGGATGTATGGGGTCTATATTCTGTATGCACACATGATGGTTTTAAGTTTTTCCTTACCATTGTTGATGATGCCACAAGGTCTACTTGGGTTTACCTTATGAAGGCTAAATCTGATGTTAAACATCTCTTAATATCCTTCTACACCATGATTTTAACTCAATTTAACATTGGTATTAAGGCAATCAAATCAGATAATGCCCTTGAGTTTTCTTTGCTTGATTTTTTTGGTGATCATGGCATTATACATCAAAAGAGTTGTGCTTATACACCTCAACAAAATTCTGTGGTTGAAAGAAAGCATCAACATCTTTTGAATGTAGCTAGATCCCTCAAATTTCAATCTAATCTCCCTTCAGCTTATTGGGGTGATTGTCTTTTAACAGCAACTTATCTCATTAACAGGTTGCCTGCACCTTTGTTAAATAATAAATCCCCTTTTGAACTCCTTTTTCATAAGTCACTCTCTTTTAATCATTTTAGAGTCTTTGGTTGCCTATGTTTTGTTTCTACCCCTTCTGTTCACAGGTTAAAGTTTGAGTCTAGAGCTACTCCTTGTGTTTTTCTAGGTTTTCCTTTTAATGTGAAGGGTTACAAAGTTCTTAATCTTCATTCTAGAAAGATTTCTATTTCTCGAGATGTGGTCTTCCATGAATCTGTCTTCCCTTTTTCTCAATCATCTTCTTCTTCCTTACCATCTTTTTTGTCTGTTCCTTTGTTTACTCCATCTACTCCAGGGATTGATTCTCCTCATTCTCCAATTTTTGTCCCTCTTCCTCCCACAAACACCACTCCTCTTGCTGAGCATTACACTTCCTTTTTTAGTGCAGACCCATCTGCTCCTAGTACTTCTATTTTGATTGGTTCTTTACCTGTTCCTTTGTCTTCTGATGTTCAATCTGTTGCTCACCAAGATTCTGCCAATCCTATTTCCTCTATTCAGTCTATTGATACACCTGATCAGTCCCCTCCATTTGCCACTGATCATGTTGTTCAACTTTCTTCCATTCCTACACCTCCTTTTCGAAAATCCAGTAGGATTAGTCATAAACCTGCCTATTTGCAGGCTTATCAATGTAACCAAGTGTCTCATTCCTCTAGTACTGTTTTTCCTTTGTCTGCTCATTTGTGCTCTCACAGATTGTCTACTAAACATTCACACTTCTGTAATGTGATTTCTTCCATTGTGGAGCCCAAGTTCTATCATCAAGCAGTTCAAGATTCCAAGTGGAGAGAAGCTATGGCAGTTGAGATTTCTGCCCTTGAAGCTAACAACACTTGGTCCTTTACTCCTCTTCCATCTCATAAAAGACCTATTGGTTGTAAATGGGTGTATAAGGTGAAATACAAGTCTGATGGGTCTGTAGAGAGGTATAAAGCCAGATTGGTGGCTAAGGGCTTCACCCAAAAGAAAGGTCTAGATTATCTTGAGACTTTTTCCCCAGTTGCAAAGCTAGTTTCTGTCAAATGTCTTCTTGCAGTGGCTGCTGTGCAAGGCTGGTACCTTTGTCAACTTGATGTTAACAATGCCTTCCTCCATGGTGATTTGAAGGAGGAGGTCTATATGGATTTACCACTAGGCTTCCACAGCAAGGTGGGGCTGGTATGTAAGCTTACTAAGTCTTTATATGGACTTAAGCAAGCTTCAAGACAATGGTTTGCATAGTTTTCCAATGCCTTTCTTCTTTTAGGCTTTACACAGTCCAAAGCTGATTACTCCTTGTTCACTAAGAAGAATTCTACTTCTTTTATTACTCTATTGGTGTATGTAGATGATATTTTAATTGCTAGTAATAATAAGCATGCAATGGATGAATTGAAGGTTTTACTAGATCAAAAATTCAAGTTAAAGGACTTAGGAGATCTAAAGTTCTTCTTGGGCCTTGAGGTGGTAAGGAATGCAGATGGCATCAATTTGTGCTAAAGGAAATACACACTTGAAGTGTTGAGTGATGCTGGTATGACAGGTTGCAAGCCAACAAGAATACCAATGGATCAAAATCTCAAACTTAGCAAGTATAAAGGGAAGGAATTGAAGGATGCTAGTTCATATAGAAGGTTAATAGGGAGGTTATTGTACCTAACTATAACTAGGCCTGATATAACTTTTGCAGTACACAAATTGAGTCAGTTCATGGCACATCCTAGAGAACCACACTTACATGCAGCTAACAAAGTTCTACAATATCTCAAGGGCACACCAGGGCAAGGTCTGTTTTTCTCAAGCAAGTCAGATCTGCACTTAAAGGCTTTTGCAGATGCAGATTGGGCCTCTTGCCCTGATACTAGGAGGTCAGTCACTAGGTTTTGCGTCTTCCTTGGTGACTCCTTGATTTCATGGAAGTCTAAGAAGCAACAAACATTATCTCGGTCTTCAGCAGAATCAGAATATAGATCCATGGCAGTGGCTATTTGTGAGATCATTTGGCTGTTGTATTTGCTCAATGACATTCAAATAAAACATACCAAGGCAGCTTTATTGTTTTGTGACAATTAGGTAGCCCTTCACATAGCTGCAAATCCGGTTTTTCATGAGGGAACAAAGCATATTGAAATAGATTGTCATCTTGTAAGAGATAAGGTGTTGGAAGGGTACATCAGGTTGCTTCATGTTAGAATGAATTCACAAATTGCAGATTTGTTAACAAAGGCTTTTTTTTTTTTTTGATAAATGTTAACAAAGGCTTTGAATGCTCAACAATTCTCATTGCTGGTATAGAAGTTGAATATGGTCAATATACATGCCCTTCTTCCACTTGAGGGGGGGTGTCAAGATAGCAAAAGGATTGGTAGAAGCAAGGACAAAGAAATGAAGAAGAGCACCAGAGGGCAGAACGACATTACTGATGTATAGCAGCATAAACAGCTTGTAGCTTACGTCTTGTATATAGATATTTAGTAGTAGGCATATGATCAGCATGTGTAGAAGTTGTTAGTGTGTTAGCACGTGTTGTAACTGTCAGTCTGTTAGTTTGTTATTTGAGGGTCCTCTACTGTATATATATACAGGTTCCCCTCTTTGTAATATATTCATTCAGTGAAATATAGAATTCCTTTCAGAAACTTCTTTCTGTTCTTCTATTTGTCTATTTTCTTCTATTTTTCTGATAATGACAACAATAATATGCAATTTTCTTGTATTTGTGGTGATGGCCTTAATGGAAGTGTGAGAGGAAAGTTTTGAAAGTTTGGTGATAAAAGAACATTTGGCTTTATGGCTACAAATGGAAGGATTCTTTATCACTAATGGCGTTACATAGTTTTACTTTTACATTAATGGCGTTACATATAAAGAAAGTTAGTGAGGTGAATTAAATGTTGTGGAAACCAGTTATCATGGTTGATATGGTTGAGAATATTAAGTTGGAAAATGCTAGGATCATGACTTTTGTCACAACTTGCTCATATAGCAAGTCGGGAGTGGTGAAGTATAAGTGGTGGGTCCATAAATCTGCCACTTACGATCTTTCACGTGAATAAGTTGTGGCAAAAATTATGATCTTAGCATTACTCAATTAAGTTAGCTAGTATCATTCACGCGTAGAACCCTTTTCTCTTAAAAGTTATCATGATTTTTGGGTGAAATTTTGGTGTGTCTTTGTGTTAGAAGTTATAACTTTTTTTTTTTTTTTCCTTTCTTGTGTATGTGCTTTTGTTAAAAAAAAATAAAAAATAAAAAAATAAGGAGGAGGCTAGTATCAATCACGCGTAGCATAATGGAGTCACTTCAATGGTTGACGTGTTCCAAGCTGACACATTGGCCAAGGGCACGACTGCCAGCTCAATATCTTAAAACCTTTTAATGTTGAATTTGAATTTTCCACGGGCTTGGGCTGTTGATCAAATGTTAATTTAACGACCTTGGTGCATATCGTCCGTTGCCGACTACAACCGCGATTTCAGGAATTTTTTTTAAGATTTTTTTTTTTTTGAAAAATAAACACACATTTTTTTAGATATTTTTTAAAAAGTATAAATTATATAATTTAATAAAAAGAGAAATTTATATATTAACAACAACAATAAAAAAAATATGTAAATATATAAATTTTATAATTACTTTCTACAAATTTTCATATTTTGAAATCGTTGCATTATAGTCTAATTATCAATGTTACAAACTACGTCTCTTTTAATGTACACAGCCAAATAATCATTCATCTACTGAATGTAAAACAAATTATGGAGCAAAATTTAATTTTATTAGCATAAAAAACGCTAAGGGTATTTCCAAATTTTTTTTAAGAGTAGACAAAAAAAAATTTTAAAATTATTATATATAATTTTTTTTTTCAGATTAGGATGGTTCTGAAACCACCCGATCTTAAAGTGGGGCCGGCCCTGGCCGAAAAGGATTGCTATTTGCTAGCTAAGCTCTCAAATTTGCCTGCCTTAAAAGAAAAGGGAACTATTGTCCAATGGACCAAGTTTTGCTCGTCAAACTTGGACTTCAAGGGCTTGATGCATTATTCGTCAAAAAAAAAAAAAAATGTGCCCTCAACAATTAAACTGGCTAATGAGTCAAAAGTAAAATTTTAAAGACTAACACTGTATTTAAAAAAAAAAAAAAATTTTGGGCTCAACAAGAAAATGTTTAGATATATTATAATCTATAATCATGGTTAAAAATAAAGTTTGAATCACGCTAACAAATGTCTTTAATGCAATAATTAACAATTAATTTTAAAAAATTTTTGACACTATTTTTATGAAAAATAAAAAAAATTGTTAGAACATTAATTATTATTATTATTTTTTTTCATAATAACTTTCTTTAAATAAACGGTTATCCATTACTCTATGGGTGCATCTGTTAGCATTTTTTATAAAGTTTTGATAAAAAGAAAAAAAAAGATATTATTGATTTAATATTTTTTTTTTTGAGAAAGTTATATTATTGATTTAATATTTTTTTTTTTGAGAAAGTTATATTATTGATTTACGAAGAACAGAAATAGATTAGTTTGACTAAGACTCAGTCTGGATCGCTCGCACTCGCAAAGACACAGACTCTGCTCAAACCAGTTGTTCTATAGTTGAGGACAAGTCAACGTAAGTAGGTCGTCACAGGGAATTGGTCCCCATACTCATTTTTTTTTTTTTGATATGGTCCCCATAGTCATAGTAGATAGATACCATACTATAAATATAATAAATATATAAAGACTTACAATTATTACTAATAACAACAAATTTATTTAAAAAAGTACCACTGTAGTATGCTAAAAAAGTCCAGTAATGGATTAGTAATGGTTCATTTTAACATTGACCATTACATACATTAATTGTCTCTCTTTTCTCGTCTGTTTAGCTAAAGCTCCACCCCTTAATTATTCTTTTTTCTTCTAGAAAAAGAGAAATTAGCGAATGAGAGATCCAGTTAGACTTTTCTTCATATGCTTTGTTCCACAAGTCAAGGCGTAATTGTTCCCATTCCAATTTCTCTTTTTTGTTTGTCTCTTCGCGTTTACTTTATTTTCTTCCTTCTTCCTCAGCGTGAAGCCCTCATATACAGCAATTATCTCTTTTAATTCAGCTTTCAGATTATATTTGGAGTAGAAGAATCTGGTGGGTGATTTCAGATTTGTCTTTTTATAAGCTTATTGAATCTGGGTTTTGTTGCTTGGACTGAACCAAGAAAAAAAAGGGTATGTTCTTCTGCTTCTGAATCTCAGCTCTATTGGGGTTTTGATATTTTTGTTGCTTTTGCTTTTGGGGGGGTTCGTTTGTTGTTCTATATGCTTAGATTACTGTGAATATAGTTCGGGGAAGATTGTTTAGAGCTTGGAAAATTGAGGTTCTGGGTTTCGTTTTGAAGTCCTGAATGAATTTGACCATGGCCATGGGTTATTAGTTTGTCGAAATAGTTGGTGATTGTGGTTAAATTCTGTGAAAGATTGACATTGCAAAAACGTGGTAATTCTTTGTTGAGGAGTGATTTTTGGGATTTTCAGTTTTTTTTCGCAAAAATGGATAACATGAAGAATAGGAATAATGAGCATTTGGGTGTGAATAAAATAGGGAAGAATATAAGGAAGAGTCCTTTGCACCAACCGAATTTTGCAAACAACAACCCTGCTAGGCAACAACCTCAGCCTCAGGTTTACAACATAAGCAAGAATGACTTTAGAAACATTGTTCAGCAGCTCACTGGTTCACCCTCTCAAGAACCGCTGCCTAGACCTCCCAATAACCTGCCTAAACCCCAGAGTATGCGGCTGCAGAGAATTCGGCCTCCCCCGTTAACACCCATCAATCGGCCTCACATACCCCCTCCTGTGCCGCTCCCTGCAGCCCCTCCCCCTATGATGTACAATAATAACTTTGCTAGACCTGGTCAGTTTGGACAGCCATCGCCCACGCCGATGCCACCACTTACCCCTGGGGACTCATTCTGGGGGAATACGGCTGAGTCTCCCATCACAACTTACATGCGTTACCTGCAAAATTCAATTATGGATCCTGGTCCAAGGGGAAACCAAGCTCATCCTCAACAGCAACCACAAATTCACGGTCATCCGCAGTCATCTGCTTTACTTCCTAATCCTCACATGCCTGCTCTTCCTTCCCCTAGAATGAATGGTCCTAACCAACCTATGCCTAATCTCCCTTCCCCGCACATGAATGGTCCTCCCCTTTTACCATCCCCAACTTCTCAGTTCCTCTTGCCTTCCCCAACTGGTTACTTGAGTCTGTTGTCACCGCGTTCACCTTATCCATTGTTCTCACCCGGGATTCAGTTTCCTCCACCTTTGACACCCAATTTTGCATTTTCACCGGGGATTTTAGGACCAGGGCCTCAGCCTCCACTTTCACCAGGCCTATTTCCATTATCCCCTTCAGGGTTTTTTCCTGTCCCAAGTCCAAGATGGAGGGACCACTAATACTTGTCCTAGCATCCTATGCTTTGAGCTGGTTTTTCTTGATCAGAGGTGCTTGTCATCATTATGTGGAGTCGTCTACTTCTCGTAAGAGTTTCTCTTGAAAATGTAATGTACACTGCTGTTGTAAGAAGTCCTTTGGTCATTGTAGTGTTTGTATCTCATTTTCTTTTCTTTTTTCTCATTTGTTGATACCCATCTTGCAGCTTGTCTTGAAATAATAGATCTGTAACAGCTGCAATCTTTGTTTTTTGGACAAGTTTTACATTAGGCAATGTAGTGAAGACCAGACAACTCAACTGAACAATTGGACAGAGCTGTAACGTGAAAGGAGGTAGGATTACAGACATCAAAATTTTTAATGTAGGTTGCCTAGTGCAAGGACTCATGCTTTTGTAATATTTTGACTGTAATATTATTCACTTTCAGTTTGAAGTTAAATTCATCTTCAGTTAACTGGCTTGTGGTTGAAATTCTCAAACTGCTGGTTTTATAGTAAAGATCCATATTGGATGACTGGTTTAAATTTGATAAACATATTTTGGTTATTGAAAATTTATATTGTCAACTCTGTACTTCTAATACATACATGCATACGTAAAAGTATATTATATACTGTCTTTGATGATTTTCAGTTTGTTTTCCCTTTAGAAAGCGATTAGCAGGGTACTTTTGAGCTTTTTATGTAAGAGTTTCTGAGCATTATTTGAAATATGTATATTGTATGTTATTCCATTGTGATGAATCTGACATCCATTGTTTTCATTAAAAGTTGAATTCCCCCCCCCCCCCCCCCCTCCCCCCACGGATGTCTGCCTGGGGCTTAATATTTATAGCATAGTTTTTGGGTTTATTTGTTGAATATCTTGTTACATGTAAATACGAGTTTTACACTTTTGTGATAAAATTCAAGGGTCTAATCTCTATGACCGATTGACCACTTAGCACAATCCTAGGTACCATGATTGTCAAGAGAATGTCACTGACCTTGGTTTGATTTTAATTTGCATTATGGGTGTCAGTAAGATCTGGTGTTGATCCTATGCATATGCTGAAATTCTATTAATGTCTACCAACTTCTATTTATTTGCAACCACCCCAGTGCACCATTGTTCTTCCTCTACCCTTCTTTTTCATCCTCCTCAAGTCCTATATGTGCTTCAAATAGATATCCTCTGACATTGCGAGAGTTCCAGTAATTATTTTAGCCCTTTATCCTTTGTTACCCTGCAACACCCCCAGCCCATACACCAATAAAATCACTTGCTTGCTGCCACCCTCAGCCTTTCAAACAACAATGGCACCATTTGAGTAATGCATGATATTGACATGAACCAATTGCTGAAGACCTATGACTCAACCAACATATAAGCTAGGGTCAATTAAATTTTCAGACATATATTTGGATTTACCCAATGATATTGATCAGCTCAGTTTCTTTCTCAATATAGTTAAACTTTGCATAATCCTTAGTTGCATGCCCTGTATTCATGTATCACTAATTATCATGATTAAGTTTTGTGTGGGCCTGCATTATCTCCTTGTTTATTTAAGACCAGGACTTTGGAAGTTGCATCTAAATTGTCAGTATACTATTGGAAATCCATATAGGAATCTGTTTGGTCTGGTTATAAGTGTACTTACTAATTGTGTTGCACTTGGTCAATTCTCTGATTAATACCAAAAAGTACACAATTTTAAGGTTAGCAGTAGATTGGAGGTTTAAAGTTTTCGATAATGGACTGAAAGTAATGAAATCTTAGTTTTGCTGATAATTTGGAAGTATGACCGTGAATCATCCTGTGGATATTTTATTTGAAATTTCTAAGGCTTAAGAAACTAATTTTTATATGGTTGAAAAATGTAAGTAATATATAATGACAATCTGAAGACTCTTTTATAGACATTTTCTGTGCATAATAGCAAAGTTGAACAAAGAAAAACGGCATGTTATATTCTGTATGCTAATATATGAAGATTGTACATAATAAAACAAACTCAAGAGAGCACATAAAAGGAACTTGGTTGTATATAACCAAAAACAATGTAAACTAACTGTATCATTTTCTCATAATATTATCAAATGTGATGTAAAAAAGAAGTAATGATAATGATGATCTCTTATGGAAAGAGAAAGGGCTTAAATAATGGTCACATTAGACGTATGCATTATTAGCAATAGGGTAAAAAAGTGCATCTTCAGGGATGCTTAATCTTTTTTATTTTTGAGAATATCCTTGCAAGACTAGATGATGCATTACAAAATTCTCAAGGAATTTGAGAACAAACACAAGCACTGAAATATAAAAATAGATTTATGAATCAACACCTAGGCTTGCTTGGAATCAACACCAAACAAGAGAAAAAAAAAAAAAAAAAACCCTAGGAATTAGCACATAAGGTTGCTTGGAATCAGCAATAAGCTATTGAAGGAAAATAACTCAATAATAAATTTTATTACTTAAATTAAACTATAAACAATATTGAGCCCTAGGTTCCTTAAATACAGTTTCAAACATATTATCATAGTAAAGAAAGAAAAAAAATTCTAACCAATGATATTAATTCTACTAACCTAGTAAGAAAAGGAAAAAATTTTCTAAACCATGTAGGAAAAGAAAATAATGTTAACTAATTACATAAATAAGTACTCAAAATTAAATGATTAGGCCTTAGGCACAACTAGTAGCAGGCTCCATCTATAAGGTCATTCTTTTTGCGCCGGTGTCAATAAGTATGCGTAATTGGAGGTCTGTATCTTGTGTATGCACCACTAGACTTAATCACCTCAATGTCGTTTGAGACTGCTTTGCTGTGGGGAGAGCCCCGAGGCAAGCTTTAAAAGCTTCTAAATCTGAAGTAATAGGTCTAATGTGTTCTGTCTAGCTGCTTGTGGATCATTTGACTGATGTTGAGGTTTAATCACTTTATGCCCAAGTTAAAATTTTAGGTCAAGTTGATAGAATTATGCTCTGAATTTTGTGGCAAATTAGAAGCTGAGACATCAACTACGAGTATTGAGTATTGGCTTGAAATTAGGCTGCATTTTTTTTTTTAATAAAAGAAAAAAAAAATCTTTTTTCCTTTTTCTCATTGGTTGGTTCAGAAAGATACTGGGTCGTGTTATTAAGCAGTTTTGTAAATCGGTGTTGGTCAATGATATTATGAATGCAATGCTATTACCATTGACATGTTGAGTACGTATGAACTATGCTGTGTTTGGAGACTAGTTCTATTTTGTTGGGACGGTTTGGTGTTGCTGTGTTGATACTTAGACAAAACTTCTCCAGAATTCAAACTTCCATTTGACTTGGGTTCCTTTTGATGATTTCAGCGTCTTCAGTCTTTCTTTTACTACCTCTTTTTAAAACAATGGCTGCTGGTTAGAGCTATGCCTTCTAATGTGGTAGAATATTATAAACCCAAGGTCATCAGATTTGAAATTCTGTATAATAATATTATGCTTTTGCTATATGAATTGAACTTTTCATTTACCTATAAAAAAAAAATGAATTAAAATTTTCATTTGATATTGGTCAATACTAGGTTGCATGCCTTTATGTCAGTCGGTTAAAATTAGATCTAGGATTAAGTTCCGACACGCTGTGCCTCATGCATCTGTATCTTTTATACTCTATTTGCCATTAACCTTGTAACTTGCGCCTGTAAAAGTTTTGATGAAAGATATATGGGTCCTGTTAACGAGTAGTTAAAAGAATAAAAAATACTTAATTATGAGCTGTGATGCACACTTTCATAAAGAAAAATCCATTCGTCAATAATTTATTAGATTGCAAGCACAAGTTCAAGGGTTTTTTCTTAATATTTGTATACTGTTTAACCTTTTTTTTTTTTTTTTTGAAAACGTATAAAAACACCGTTTCACATAGTATCAAATGCACCTTATCTTGTGTAGTATGGTCTAGCACAAAAGGGGACTGACTTGTTGAGAGTTTTTAGGTCAATGCTTGCTCTCACTCTGTAAGAGGTGCAAACATGCATCATTGAATGTTGTGTAAGTTTGAGGCATATAATCAGAAACTCCTGCATTGTTTATAAACCCTAGCTGTGTTCTAGAACCATTTCACCTTGAGTTGAGTGTCATGACTAGAGCTGAGACTTAAAAATGCTTGTTTGAATCTTTAAGCAGGGTTTTATTTTATTTTACTTTCTGGGACTTTGAGCAGAAGTTGCATGGAATTGGAGTTGGAGTTGGATTGTGTATTTCTTTTTAGGTGAGGTCAAAGCTTTGAAGTCAAAGAAGTTGATCATATAGGAATTCCTATGATCTTTCATTTTCCTGGAAAGAAGGAAGAGTGAGTTGTTCTTGACTCCTAAGATGAAGATTCATTTGCTTATGTGTTATGGTCAACAACTGAACAGATCACACCTACCTTAAAAAGAGAAATTAATGAAAACAGTAAATAAAAAGTAGGCAGAAAAAGAATTTCAAAGATTAATGTGAATTTCCTCATTTGTTTTTCCCTGCTTGAGTTACGTCAGGAGTCAGGATTGTATAATTCTTGATTAAGCTGCACTCCACAGGGAAATTTATTTATTTAATTTTATTTTTCTAGAAAAGTCACTATCATTTCTGCCAAATGCTATTTAATAGTCACTTGACTGTAAGTTCTAAGCTTTGTGTTTGAAGGTGGTGTTAATATATGAGCTGGAAGTTGATTAAAATTGAATTTGAGAAAGCAGAAAGCAACATGTTATGATATCATACCTGACTTCAGGTTGAATATTTCTGTGTTGAAGTTCAGTTTCCCTAACCTTGTGACCGTGTGGAATTGAAAACCATTATCATATTTTATATTTTCTGATTGTACTAACCTTTTTTTTTATTAGATTCTGATTGCGCAAACTAGTAATTCATATTGCTGGAGTTAATAATTGCTTCAAAATTCGTACAAATATCATTTTATCAAAGTTTTGTAGAGTATGCTTTGAGAATATTCTTTTCATGTGCTGGCATTGCAAGACTGCTTGTTGGGCATCCTGCATATATTGGTTAAATTTATTGGTCAACCTTGGCCTTGAGGTTTTTTTTTTTTTTTTTTAAATAAAATTTTTAATTATTATTTATTATTATTATATATTTTTAAATCTGAAGAGGGATACATACAGATAATGCAATATATTACATAAAACGCATAGTGCAGTTATGGTGTGTCACAAGTGATCAAAATGCATATGAAGTCTGATGAATTGTGTCAAAAATCAAAAAAAAAAAAAAAAAAAAAAAAAAGATCACAAACGTTGACCTAGAGTTTTTACATGAAAGGAAATTTTCAATGTAGTGATATGAAAAATTGTCAAGAACTTTATAATTCAACTGATTAAAACTAATTGGCACATTCTGGTGTTCTAATGGATTATCTAAGATTCAAACTCCCAACCTCCAACAATCGAATTGTTTAAAAAAAAAATTTAATTCATTAATATTTTTCAAGTAATAACTAATTTACTAATCACATTAGAAACAGATGGGTCCGGGCAAGTCTCTCTCCTGTGGCCTGTTGGTTCGAAACCCATTTAAGTAGTGCAAAGATGGGAATAGGCCCAAAGGCTTATACAACCAAAAGCCCAAGTGGCAATACTATGGTCAAAAAGTTAACAGAACTGGGAAGTGCAAACAAAGACAAAATCCCACGCTACAGATATGATGATTTGGATTTTTTTTTTCTCGGTTAAAACGTGGCCTTGAAAGCATACATCCATTTTCACTATCCATTTCAAGGCCATGATTTAAAGTTAAAGAAATTTAGGGCTTGGATATTGTCACTTCATTAACTCTAGTTTAGTTTAATTATAATTAAAAATTTGATAACAATTAAATTTTAAATGAGATAGCCAGATTCAGAATATAGATTTCTTCAACTTTAAATCATGGGCTTGATCTCCATTTCAGTTTGAAGTAGAGGGGACCCAAATGAGTCTACAGAAATTTTAAAGTGAGTTATAATCTTAGGGTTTGGTTAATATATGCCCTTAATCATTCATTTTAAGAAATTTTTTATGAAAAATTAAAAAAGTTGTCAAAAAAATTAATGAATTTCTTATTTTCTCATAAATTTCTTTTAAAATGGTTTACTAATACATATAACTCATAATAATCTAATTTATGGGTGGAGCTAGTATATGGTATACCTGGCATATATGCCGGGTCATTCACATACTGGCGAGTCCCACAATGTGTGGGGCCTGCCTGTGTGTGAGAGACCCGGCATATATGCCGGATACAAGATATAATTTTTGCTATGGGTGGGTCACTCACGAAAAATCTGAAAGTTGCACTCGTACCGCATTTAGAACTGTGGTCCAATCAGTCAACCTTCAAAAGCAATAAAATCAAAGGTTTGATTGGATGGCAATACAAAGGCTCGACTTTTGTGAGTTTGTCTTTAATTTGGAATGGACTACTTGAATTCAGCCTTTATCGTCCAATACCATACTTTGTTGCCACCCTTTCATTTTCTTTGATTTGCTAAATTGAAGACTTGACGTTGATATTTTTCCAGGTCTCTCGAGTGGGATTTGAAACTCTTATTATTCATCTTATTCCAAGACTTTCTTTCTGGCTTGCCAAATTATTTTACAAAAAAATGGCAAAAAAAAAAAACAGAGATTAGGATCCTCCTCCTCCTTATTACCTCTCAAAAATATACTTGGATAAAGTAACATTCTTACCCAATCTTGAATAGGTTTTTAGCTGAAGGCTGAAAATGAAATGGCCAAGTTAACAAAGACTATAAGTTATAGCAGCAATTGGACAGATAAAGAATAGGTGCTCTAATGAGTGGTGGCCATATATGACCTGAAGCGGATCTTGAGTTTGGTTAGGAATGAAACACCACATTCATTATGGTTGCAAGATGAATGTGTTGCAAGCTCAAGGTAGAGATTATACTGTCTATAATTATTTCCCCTAAGCTAAGGGACCTATGATAGAGCCTCAACTTAACTCAATTACAAGAAAAATTAGGAAATTCTTGTCAAAAATACATCTTTATTGATAAGTGGGAATTACATCAATTGCTTATATAAGTTATAAGGCTATGGTCTTAGATACAATTTAGGAAAAATAAAATTACAAGGTTATATTTTCTAGTTACAATCTAGGGAACACACATTTACATGAAAAACCTAGTCTAGGTCCCAAAGACTAGGTTTGAGGGCTAAATTACTAAGCAGTAAGGTGTTAGATAGACACCCTGTCCAACCTACAGTGGTCTCCTAGTGTACAATAACAAATATAAATAATTCACTTATACTAACATTCAATTAATAATTTAAAAAAAAAAAAATCAAAACAGTGAAGTGAAAGACGATGACTCCAATATTCATATAGCTTGCAAGATGCATGTAGATTGACTTGCAAATGAAACATTCACCAGGTTAGTTATGAATAAAGAATTAGATAATATAAAACTTGGAAAGTGATGATTTATGCAAATAACTATTAACAGAAAAGCCCTAGATGCAAGTTTTACATAGCATGTGAATAAATACCATAAGAACATGAATCTAACCTTGATGATACATATGAAGTAACCAAAGCAAAACAAAATTTCTCTCTTTCTCTCTCTCCATATTTTATATGATGTAAAGAACACTAAAACATGCTGAAATTTTAATTATTGATGCATTGACGTGTTTCTAAATGCATGAAACCTATGGACACTACAAAAAACACGAGTTTTTGTCCTTTTTTTGTGGCAATTTACAAAAGTGCCATTGTAATTCGACCAGGTCTATTATGTCACTTCTTGGCCGATGCTAGAAGCCACCAGAATAATAAAAAAAAAAGAAAAAAAAAACGAAAGAAAAAGCCTATATAGCCCAATTGGGTCTATACTAGTGCTTTAGAGACCTACAACAATGGTTTAGAAACGCCAATGTAGCTTGACATGTGAATGCATGTTTATGATGGCTAGATCTAAAATTATAGCATGATATAAACATGCCATCAAAGAATTTATTCTAAAGCATATTCTTTTATTTTTATGAACTTTTTCAAATTTTTTGAAAAGAAAAAAAAAAAAACATAATAAACCCTAATTAAACATAAGTAAAAGGAAAAGAATACTATCAATATACAAATTCCAAATTGTAGACAATTAACGGCTATGAGGTGGATTCTTAAGGATTTTGCATGATCTTAAATTGGTTGAGACCTCCACTCGTAGTTTCTCAAGAAAGTTTATGCTTTTTAACGGATCATCACTTAGAGTTGGCGTCTTGGTGACAATTGATGTAGAAGACTATGCAGATTGTTGTTTTTGGATGAATCCTATGAAAACTATGGTCATTTGTGTGTGATGTGATGGATGGATCATAAAAATATGCAAAAAGAAAGGGTAAAATTTGAAGCTATAGAGGTTGGGGTAGGTAGCTTGTACTAAGAAACTTTTACTCTATGTATTTGAAAAATACAGTTCTCTTTTAGTTGGTATGCCCCCTTCTTTTTATAAGTAAATGTATCTTTCTCCTTTTTAGAGCAATAGCATTGATGGTGGTATAATAGCAAAATTCCTATTATACCACTCAAAATACTAAAAGGTAGACCGCATTGATGGTGGTATGGTTAAAAAAAAATTTGCCAATGAGCTATAGGGAGCTATCATCTTTGGCAGCTTACTGTAGCTACAAGTTATAGAACAAGAAACAATATTTTTATTTCTTTCTCAACTCAGACAAGTGTGACCAAAGAACTGCATGGACAAGAAAGTAAAAAAGGTCGGCCATATTGATAAAGTAATAAAGAGAGAGACGAAGAGAGAGAGACGAAGAGAGAGAAAAAAAGAATATTTAAATGAAGTGGTAAAAAAATAGAACGATTGATGTTGAGTGATTTGTAAAGCGAGATGTTAAAATAGATAAAATAGATTTTTGAGTTGTAAAAAGCTAAAAATTTTAGTTCCACCAATATTGATGCTCTTAGAGATTGAAAGTTGTGCAATTGGTCATATAACATCAAGCTTTTCTCCAAAACATTAAAAAAATAATAATAATAATAGAGAAAAGCATAGAATTAGAGTAAAAATATGAAAAAAAATAGCAAGTCAGAGACCCAAAGTACCAATCAACACCTAGGGCCTCTAGGTTGGCACTTGGGTCCATGACTGAAGTGCTGATGGGTTTAGTAGGGTTTGACTTTTCAACACATTTGGACAAAAAAAATTTTAGGTACTCCCGAAGCACAGAGAAATGATACTCCCTCCTCTCACATTCATGGTAGACCCCACCATGAATTTAACGAATTGACCGCACCATGAATGTGAGAGAAGTGAGCACCATTCTCCATGTTCCAGAAGTACCTAAAACTTGAAAAGTGATGATTTATGCAAATAACTATTAACAAAAAAAACCCTAGATGCAAGTTTTACATAGCATGTGAATAAATACCATAAGAACATGAATCTAACCTTGATGATACATATGATGTAACCAAAGCAAAACAAAATTTCTCTCTCTCTCTCTCTTCAAATTTTATATGATGTAAAGAACACTAAAACATGCTGAAATTTTAATTATTGATGCATTGACGTGTTTCTAAATGCATGAAACCTATGGACACTACAAAAAACATGAGTTTTTGTCTTCTTTTTTTTTTTTTGCGGCAATTTACAAAAGTGCCATTGTAATTCGACTAGATCTATTATGTCACTTCTTGGCCAATGCTAGAAACCACCAGAATAATAAAAATAAAAAAAGGTAAAAAGAAAAGAGGAAAAAAAAGCCTATATAGCCCAATTGGGTCTATACTAGTGCTTTAGAGACCTACAATAATGGTTTTGAAACGCCAGTGTAGCTTGACATGTGAATGCATGTTTATGATGGTTAGATCTAAAATTATAGCATGATATAAACATGCCATCAAAGAATTTATTCTAAAGCATATTCTTTTATTTTTATGAACTTTTTTAATTTTTTGAAAGAAATTAAAAAAAAAAACATAATAAACCCAAATTAAACATGAGTAAAAGGAAAAGAATACTATCAATATACAAATTCTGAATTGTAGACAATTAATGGCTATGAGGTGGATTCTTAAGGATTTTGCTTGATCTTAAATTGGTTGAGACCTCCACTCGTAATTTCACAAGAAAGTTTATGCTTGTTAACAGATCATCACTTAGAGTTGGCGTCTTGGTGACAATTGATGTAGAAGACTATGCAGATTGTTGTTTTTGAATGAATCCTATGAACACTATGGTCATTTGTGTGTGATGTGATGGATGGATCATAAAAATATGCAAAAAGAAAGGGTAAAATTTGAAGCTATTGAGGTTGGGGGTAGGTAGCTTGTACTAAGAAACTTTTACTCTATGTATTTGAAAAATCCAATTCTCTTTTAGTTGGTATGCCCCTTCTTTTTATAAGTAAAGGTATCTTTCTCCTTTTTAGAGCAATAGCATTGATGGTGGTATAATAGCGAAATTCCTATTATACCACTCAAAATACTAAAAGGTAGACCACATTGATGGTGGTATGGTTAAAAAAATTTGCCAATGAGCTACAGAGAGCTGTCATCTTTGGCAGCTTACTGTAGCTACAAGTTATAGAACAAGAAACAATATTTTTATTTCTTTCTCAACTCAGACAAGTGTCACCAAAGAACTGCACGGACAAGAAAGTAAAAAGGGTTGGCCACATTGATAAAGTAATAAAGAGAGAGACGAAGAGAGAGAAAGAAAGAATATTTAAATGAAGTGGTAAAAAAATAGAACGATTGATGTTGAGTGATTTGTAAAGCAAGCTGTTAAAATAGATAAAATAGATTTTTGAGTTGCTAAAAGCTAAAAATTTTAGCTCCACCAATACTGATGCTCTTAGAGATTGAAAGTAGTGCAATTGGTCATATAACATCAAGCTTTTCTCCAAAACATTAAAAAAAAAAAAAATAATAATAATAGAGAAAAGCATAGAGAAAATTAGAGTAAAAATATGAAAAAAAAATAGCAAGTTAGAGACCCAAAGTACCAATCAACACCTAGGGCCTCTAGGTTGGCACTTGGGTCCATGACTGAAGTGCTGATGGGTTTAGTAGGGTTTGACTTTTCAGCACATTTGGACAAAAAAATTTTAGGTACTCCCGAAGGACGGAGAAATGATACCCCCCCTCTCACATTCATGGTGGACCCCACCATGAATTTAATGAGTTGACCGCACCATGAATGTGAGAGAAGTGAGCACCATTCTCCATGTTCCGGAAATACCTAAAACTTGAAAAGTGATGATTTATGCAAATAACTATTAACAAAAAAAAAAAAACCCTAGATGCAAGTTTTACATAGCATGTGAATAAATTTCTCTCTGTCTCTCCATATATGATATGATGTAAAGAACACTAAAACATGCTGAAATTTTAGTTATTGATGCATTGATGTGTTTTTAAATGCATGAAACCTATGGACACTACAAAAAACACGAGTTTTAGTCTTTTTTGTGGCAATTTACAAAAGTGCCATTGTAATTTGACCGGGTCTATTATGTCACTTCTTGGCCGACGCTAGAAACAACCAGAATTAAAAAAAAAAAGAAAAAAAAGAAAAAAAAAAGGAGATGCCTATATAGCCCAATTGGGTATGTACCAGTGCTTTAGAGACCTACAACAACACTTTAGAAACATTGGTGTAGCTCGACATGTGAATGCATGTTTATGATGGCTAGATCTAAAATTATAGCATAATATAAACATACCATCAAAGAATTTATTCTAAAGCATATTCTTGTATTTTTATGAACTTTTTAAATTTTTTGAAAAGAAATAAAAAATAATAATAAACCCTAATTAAACATATGAGTAAAAGGAAAAGAATACTATCAATATACAAATTCCGAATTGTAGACAATTAATGGCTATGAGGTGGATTCTTAGACCTCCTCAATTTAGGGATTTTGCTTGATCTTAAATTGGTTGAGACCTCCACTCATAATTTCTCAAGAAAGTTTATACTTGTTAACGGATCTTCACTTAGAGTTGGAGTCTTGGTGACAATTGATGTAGAAGACTATGCAGATTGTTGTTTTTGGATGAATCCTATGAAAACTATGGTAATTTGTGTGTGATGTGATGGATGGATCATAAAAATATGCAAAAAAAAGGGTAAACTTTGAAGCTATAGAGGTTGGGGGTAGGTAGCTTGTACTAAGAAACTTTTACTCTATGTATTTGAAAATTCCAGTTCTCTTTTAGTTGGTATGCCCCTTCTTTTTATAAGTAAAAGTATCTTTCTCCTTTTTAGAGCAATAGCATTGATGGTGGTATAATAGCAAAATTCCTATTATACCACTCAAAATACTAAAAGGTAGACCACATTGATGGTGGTATAGTTAAAAAAATTTGCCAATGAGCTACAGGGAGCTGTCATCTTTGGTAGCTTACTGTAGCTACTAGTTATAGAACAAGAAACAATATTTTTTATTTCTTTCTCAACTCAGACAAGTGTGACCAAAGAATTGCATGGACAAGAAAGTAAAAAAGGTAGGCCACATTGATAAAGTAATAAAGAGAGAGACAAAGAGAGAGAAAGAAAGAATATTTAAATGAAGTGGCAAAAAAATAGAACGATTGATGTTGAGTGATTTGTAAAGCGAAGTGTTAAAATAGATAAAGTAGTTTATTGAGTTGCTAAAAGCTAAAAATTTTAGCTCCACCAATGTTGATGCTCTTAGAGATTGAAAGTAGTGCAATTGGTCATATAACATCAAGCTTTTCTCCAAAACATTACAATAATAATAATAAGAATAATAATTGTGGGGCCTCAAATATCTAACAACCCCGGCCCATTCCATATCGAGCCCAAGGTCCGTGCTGAGAAGAAGTAGAGCCTGAGGATGAGCGTACGAAGCCCAAATCATCAGGGGACCTCACCGAGGATACTCACGTCCTCGGCAAACCGACATTTATGGTGGGAAGCTGTCACTCACCCATTAAACGTACGCCACCAACACTCTGACCGCTTTAATGGTGAAGTAACCAGTAAATCCTGATGCCTTGGTCACTTCAACTAACAGAAAGTCTGCAAAGGCGGCTGGGAACTAACAGAAAGCCTGCAAAGGCAGATGATGGGACAAACCCTTAGACACAGAGTTCGAATAACCGATAAGTGGACGGTAGAGGATTAACTAAACGAGAATATATAACAGATAGAACCCCCAAAAGGAAAAGGAGGAGGATTTTTTAGGGGAAGGAGGATCTTTTAGGGCGTCTGATAGCAACCATTGTGTTTGTCAGTTCTAAGGAAAGATACCCTCGGACTGAGCCGAGGATGATCATGCTTCACAAACACTTAGCCAAAATCATTATAAAGATCCTCACAAATACTTAACCAAAGTCATGGTGATTATCCTCAAAAACACTTAGTCAGATTCCTTTGTTGTTATTCCTACGAATTTCAGGTCATACATTGCTTACTTTGCTGGTGCCTAGCCCTTCTACCCATACTCTACAAATTTTATTGTCTAGGGTCCCTTACAAGTTGAGTCCCTACAACAATAATAGAGAAAAGCATAGAGAAAACTAGAGTAAAAATATGAATAATTAAAAAAAAAAAATAGCAAGTCAGAGACCCAAAGTACCAATCGACACCTAGGGCCTCTAGGTTGGCACTTGGGTCTATGACTGAAGTGCTGATGGGTTTAGTAGGGCTTGACTTTTCAGCACATTTGGACAAAAAATTTTAGGTACTCTCAGAGCATGAAGAAATGATACCTCCTCTTCTTACATTTATGGTGAACCCCACCATGAATTTAATAAGTGGACCGCACCATGAATGTATGAGAAGTGAGCACTATTCTCCATGTTCCGGAAGTACGTAAAAATTACTCAATTTGGACTTTAACTTTGATCGTATTCTTCTATGGTTCATACTCTAATTAATTAAATAAAATAAAAAGAATTTTCTAATGAGATAAATAAAATTATTTTAAATTTAATTATAAGGATAATATTATCCAGATGAAATTATTCCTTTTATACATATCTATCATAATTAGAATTGCCAATAGTAAAATTTAAACTTTCAATTAAATTTTAATTGATCTTTTAGTAAACACACATCTTGTTGATGTGTTTACTAAGAGCTTTTTTGGGATCGACTTTAACTTTTAGTTTTTAGTTTTTATTTACAGTTTTTTAAAACGTCATATTTTCTCACATTTTCAAAATTTTCAAGTATACTTTAATACACTTTCGGCAAAAAGTTAAATGAGTTGTTTCCAAATGGACACTAAGTCTTATCTTAAATTTGAAGGAGGATGTTAACAAATATAGCACATGTTTCATATTATACATGTATTTAGTATTGTCTTTGATTGTGGCTTGAATCATGGCATGTCAATTCTCATTGGTTCAACTCTCATCATAGATACTTTACTATACTTTACTCTCATTTATATAAATATATTGTTCATGCATTTGTATTACCGAAATGACAAAAATTTATTAAGGATATTTCCTCCTTATCCATTTGTTCTTTTTAACTTTAATTAAAAAAAAAAAAAAAAAAACTTAGTTTTTTTTTTTTATGTTCCTTTTGTTTTTGGGAAAGTGAAATGTAACAAGGTTCAAAAGAGGAAGAAGATTAAGAAAACGGCATCCACAAACCAAACCAAGTGATGATGGGAAATCATGGGATTTAGGTTTACACTTTCTTTGCATCATAAAAACTTAAATGACTGCAATGCCTTCATTCTTGCAAAAAGCAATGATGTAATGAGGTTCAAAAGGTGAAACCACCTATGCTTCAGGTCATGGCCACTTCTTTTCTTGCAAAAAAGAACCAGTAAATAATATAAGAAAATGCCTCCAAATGAGGCAAATATACGTCCGCATCTCACAACATTTTCCACTTCCAAAGCTGGTCTTTATTTATTTATTTAATAAAATCGATCAATTGTACACTTAATTTTATAATTGTTCGATTTGTGTACTATTTCTTTTGAGTAATCGATATTTTTTTGTTTTGTGTGACCCCCATTGTTTATGTTGGCAGCTCAAAATGCATAAATCAACAAATCGTGAAAATGAGTTTGTATTTGTGTAGAGATGTTTTTGCGTTTTATTTTTTTTTGTTAGTCCTACAGTATTATTTATAGACCAGCCAACACCAAAAAACGTGTGAACAATATTTTACCTTTTAAAAAATATTTTATTACAATATTTTTTGTAATAAATGTTAAGTTTAAAAAAGGAGAATAAAATCGAAACGTGGAATGTCGCAGCACTTACATGTCTCTCTGTCTTTCTCTTAAAGTCTCTTTCTCTCAACACATAATGTTTTCTTTTTTTTAATTGTGCAAGTTGGCAACTTGCGCTAAACTGGCCTTTCGCCTACCAATGAGGCAGCTGGCTTTTCTAATGGCTGTCTTTTGCTTTCGTGGGCTCACTGGTCTTCACGTGGGATACATCATCCAATGCGTGACCATGATTTAAACCAAAGTGATGTGTATTAATAAGATCAATCACATCCATCCAATCAAATGGATAAATGGATTTTACATTGAACAGGTTGACAAAGCCGGCTGATATATCATTGATATTGCTGCCTTTTGACATCAATACACCTTTCCCAGGAAAAAAAAACCATTCAGGCAAGTTGCTTGGCCCACTACATTTATGATTTATCCAATAGTACATTTTTTTTTTGAGAATCGTTATCCAGTAGTACATGAGATAAAGATGCTAGCCCTACATGTTTCCTCAAAATTTAACACTTTCCTTCTGGTATTTTATATCAAATGTTACATATATCAAAATTTAATAAATAAAAAATATGTGTGCAAAAATAGCTACCTATTAATAAATTTCTTTCAATTAATTATTAATAAGTTAGTTATTTTTAATTAATATATCTCACACTTAGACCGCATTTGTTTCGGGTGTAAAAAGAATTCAAAAAATATTTTCCACCATCAGGGATGTTTGGTTTGGCTGGAAAACTAAGTCAAACGGAAAATCGTTTCCGTTGACGGTAAAATATGAAGGCCTGAAGTGTAAAATAGATTACACATCTATTTTACCTTCAAACTATTTGTAGAAAAAAGAATCGAACCGAGAGAGAGAGAGAGAGAGAGAGAGAGGTCACCTGAACTTAAGATCGACTCCATCGCCGTCTGGGCTGTGCCTCTCATTGCCGATCAAGCAAAGCTCGACTCCATCGCCGATCTACCCTATTTCTCTCTTCCTCCCTCTGCCATCCATGTCACCGATCTACCCTTTTTCTCTCTACCCATGTCGAGCAAACCACCGCAAGACAAGTGACCCACCGTGAACCAGTCGCCTCCGCCGTGTGATCTTGCCTCCGCCACCTCTAGATTGAACCTAGTCGCCTCTCTCTCTTCCTTCTTCTCTCAATTTGACTGGATTTGATAAATTTTTTTTGTTTGGTTTTGTTTCCTTTGTGTTTATCTATTGAGAAATGATATTATATATTTGTTTGGAAGCTGAGAAAATGTGAGCATCAAGTAGGAAATTTGTTTTCTATGGTATTTTTAAGAACACAACCAAACACTAAAAAATATTTTTCAAAGTATTTTTTAAAATGCCACAAAACACTTGAAAATATTTTCTTTTCCAAAAAATATTTTCACCTGAAAATATTTTACACTTGGAAAACATTTTACATAGAACCACACACAGCCTTATTGAATTTTGATACCGTTGACATGGTATCATTTAATACCAAATACTTTCTTTTTCTTATAATACCATATATCTATTGCAAGATTAATTCAAGAAGACTTTGTTTTAGAGTTTCAATTATTTAATTACGAAACTTTCTTTTGTATTTTCAAGAGCCTTCAAGTTTTACTTGTTGATATATTTTGGTGTGCCTAATAGGGGTTCAAATTCCTCATTCCTTGTTCTTTCTTTTGAATGGTTGCTCTTAAGGCTCAATTTGAGTATAAACATTTTTCCAAGTTTTTTAAATTTGATTTAACCAATTTTAATAAAAATTTCTTTAAATTTTATAAAGATTAATAGAATAAATTTTAAAATTTTGAGAAGTTCAAACCTTATTCCTCACTTCTTGTAGTTTTTGCATGTATGAATATAAATAATCCAAGTTTTTAGTTATTATATATATATATACACACACACTCTAGGTGCATGTGATGAGGCTCTTTTTTATATATATTTTTTATTTTGGGTTTAGTTGATAAAAATTTGAAAGTTTAAATCTTAGGCACTTAAAAAAAAAAGTAAATTACTCATTTAACCAGTTTGTGTTTTTAAATTTAAAATTATTTAACTAAAAAATAAGTGTTATTTTAAAGAGTTTAAGAATTTGTGTGAGGATATTTTAGTACGTAAAATAATAAAACTCAAATCAGAAACCCTGTTATTAGTAGTATAGATAGATATAAATATATATTAAATGATTAAATATGAAAATTTAAATTATAAAAAAAAAAAAGGGTGTAAAATCAATTGTAGTACTTAGCTTAAAGTTTTCCATTTTAATTTAGAATAAGGGCATTATTCATTCTTGTATGGTAGAGGTAGATGCGTGAATGGTGCCGCTTTTACTTCAAATGGATTTATTTTCCAATCTAGCTAGTGACATCGCTTGCATGATCCATAAAATATTTATTATTACTTCGATGAACTCTGAAATGATCGTTTGTAACAATGGTGCTGCCACTTTCATCGATTCTTGTAACTAGCCTATAAAATGTCTACCGATCGACTAAAGACAATTAAAGTGCCTCTAATTCTTTTCTTGAGATGATTTTGTCGACGACTTTGTATGCCACCATAGGCATGCTATCGTTGAAAATCACTAATGTGCTTGTAAAGATTCGACAAATAGATTCACTTTGGCGGCATAGAAATTTTTGTTGTCACTAAGTACATCAAAATCAACGAACTTTTTTTTTTTTGAGAGAGAAAATCAACGAACTTTGACACCTAGAAATAGAATACTGATATTTTGATGTAGAATCGAGCAAAAGTGTATGCTTCCTTTAAGCATTAAAAGTCTGTTTGGTTGAGAGTATAAAAAAGAGGGAGGATAAAAAATTGAGAGAGTATATAAGAGATTTTAGTTTCCCTCATTTATGTTTGGTTAGAGTGGCGGAAAAATGGAGGGATGGATAATTTTTTGTTTAGTTGAGAAGAAAAATGAGAGAGGATATAAAATATAGTTTGTATAAATTTACAATCACTTCTCTATTAGATAAAACAAAATAACACTATTTATATTTTTATTAAAAATATATATATGGATGGACACTTCAAATTTTCAAATTTTTTTTCAAAAAAAGTTGAAAAAAAAAACCCAATAATACCTAAAAAACACAAAACTAGAAAAAAAAAAATGCAATTAAGAAAATAAAACATGACTATCAGTAAAAATTTAAGAGAATCAAATGATGATAAAAAAAAAGGAAGCAAAACAACATAAACGTTGATAAGGGGGGCATTTTAGTCCAAAATTTTGCTTTTCATTTTCACTCCTATTATCTCCCAATTTTGGGGAAATTGAGTTTTGGTGGCCCCTAAGCGAAAATAGTCGAGCTCCACCATTTTTTTTCTTCCCCTCCCCCTCCCACTCAAAAACTCCTCCCACTTATTTTCCGCTCTTTTGTTTTCATCCTCCCCAAAATTCACCCAACCAAACATTGCTTAAAAGTTCCAAAATTGAATTCAAAAATGGGTTTACCAACAATATATGATAGGTGAAGAAAAAAGGTTCGTAGAGAAAAAAGTTCTTGAGATTGTATTGTTTATAATTTGTAGAGAGAGGCCTTTATGTAGGCACATTAAACTAGATCGGATAGGACAATGATGCTATAATACAAATTTAAAGTAAGTTTAGTATTGGGAATAATTGGGAACTTGAAAAACCCAACCCACTTGATTGGTTTGATTTGATTTGGAGGGTCTTGAGTAGTTTCGATTGGTAGGTAGAGCATTTATAAGGTGGAAGAAATTTGTTTGTTTGGGTTTCCGGTTAGTTGTTAGCAGTGGCAGAGCCAAGATTTCAATTCAAATGGGGGAAGATTAGAAGTCAATATTAAAAAAAAAAAAGAAAACAGAAAAAAATCTATATGAACAAAAAAAAAAAGCAATAACAACTATAAGTGTCATACAAAAACTAATTAAACGTAAACTATATTTAGATATTTAAGTTAATACTATAAAATAAATTGCAGAAATAAATTAATTTGAAAAATATTAAAAGTATAGCAATTTACTTGCAAAGTTGTATACACGTCTCACTGTCTTTTCTTGATTGTTTTTGAAACTATAGGAAAAATTCGACTTTCTATTTATTTTTCAAAATAATTAAATTTTTTGTTCATAACATAAACCCACAATTTAAAACTAAAATGTCAAGAAATTGAGGACAAAAAAAGATAAATTTGTGTAAAATATAGGACTATCAATTGAAATGTCATAAGAAAGACACTAAAATGCATGATTATTATTATTATTATTATTATTATTATTATTATTATGCTAGGCTTAAGTGCATGAGAATTAAAAGCTAACAGCTGACAAGTCAAAGCTCTTGGTGTGTGTTATTGTGCCTAAGGGAAATTCTTCCATTTATTTTTGCTTGTGTCAGGAATCTTTTTCCCTGTTTTCTGTTTTTTTTTCCCCGTTTTCTGTTTTTTTCCCCCTTAAACGATGTCATTGACGTATTGGGCATTAGGTAAGCTTGTCATTTTCCCTTTATTTCAGCAGGGCCAGGAAGCTTTTTTTCCTGATTTGTGTTTAATTTTTGCATCAAAGAGGGTAAAGCATTTAAAAAAATTCCTAATAGTAGTACATATGGAATATTTTAGGAGGAGTCAGGGGGGGCAATTGCCCCCTCTCGCCCCCCCCCCCCCCCCTGGCTCCGCCTCTGGTTGTTAGGTGGATGATAATTTCTTTCAAATTACTTGAACTGTCTGACATTAATAATCACATATTATCTATTAAATTACACCTTAGCATAATATGCCATCTTGGCTTAATATATTATCTTTGTTGAGTCAACTGTGGCATTAGCATTTCAACCCCCAAATTGCTATTTTACCACCAGACTAGTCCAAATCAGGTATTGCTAAAATATTTTTGCATCTGTGAATTGTAGGTTGTTACATCTCTCTTCCAATCTCTCACCTCTCTTCTGTCTCTCCTCTAATGCTTTCTCTCTCTACCCAATTAAAATTTGTTTATATTATATTATTATTTGATGGATAATTTATATTATTTTAATGAGTTATATGTAAATATAAAAATTGAAATATTGGGTGAGTTGTAAAATGCGATGGTAAAATAGATATTTTTTAAATCCCCGAATGTGAATGGTCTAACCATGGTTTTAAAAACCGAACCGGACATCAAACCATTTTTTTGAAAATTTTTGGTTCAACCCCGATTTTTATCCGGTTTTGACCAGTTTTTGACCGGTTTTGGAGGTTTTAACCGGACCGAACTGCCTCCTGATTCCAGATTAAACCGGTCGGACCGACCGGTCCGGTTTTTAAAACAGTGGGTCTAACTCGTGAGCATATTTATATGGTAAAAAAAAAGAAAAAAGGATCCAAATAGACTTGGACACCGAGCATTCTAAAATTAGCAAATGGAATAATTCCAAGTAATTCGATCATTTACATTTCAAAGGCAGTGGAAGTAGATAATTGTTTGGTGGCAAGTGACTACAAAACTAATGTTTACTTATTTATGATGGTTCTAAAGAACTTATCAATTATACTTAAATAAAGAAAATTTTTTAATGTAATAGATTTTTTTTATTTTATATATATATATATATATATATATATATATATAGATAACCAAAACACACATATAAGGGAGAGGAAATGAGGCTTTAACACAAAAACACACCGTAAATTTTACTCAAAAGTCATGGTAAGTTTTGAGATTTAAAGACAATAGTATTTTTAAATGATATTTTTAAATGATATGACCATTTATACACTTTTAAATTTGTACAATTTGACCAACATCTTGAAAAAATCAATATAAAATGAGAAAACTTTCGAATCCTGTCCCTCACTTAAAATGTATATGTATGTGTGTATATATATATATAAAAACGTGAGTCTCACTATCATAAATAACATGATCTCTCAAAGTGAAAGCTCACCAACCCAATATGGATCTGGTCACAATATTCTTAAACAAAGTCACACGCCAATATGAATTCATCTCACTGAATTATCAAATATCATGAACCAATTGTGCAAGACCCTGAATGAATTGAACTATGATGCTACTGGTCCACCAAAAAAAAAAAAAAACCCACATTGATTGATTGGTGGTCATTTTGGGAGGATGGAAAAATTGGGGGGCCCCGGGGGGGGGGGGGGGGGGTGTGGGTGTGGGGGTGGGGGTGTGTGTGTTTAGGTTTGTTTTCTCTTTAGGCCCACCAAAATCTTTCTCTTTAAATTAGAGAGAAAATGAAAAAGTAGAGAGGGGTTTGATGAGAAATTATATATATATATATATATATATATATAAAATTTTGTATTAAGTAATATCCTTATATGTTATATTAACTACTAAGTTAGAAACTACCCAACGTGTTATCTGTCCAGCAAATTGTATTAGGAGCTCAGACAGTGTGCAGTGAAGGTGATGAGGGGTTCAAGGTCCCTTTCTAGTGGGGACAGAGAAAAGCCCAAACAGGCTACTCAAAAAGATCCTAAAAATAGGTTCAACAAAGGATGTTATAAGGTGATAATGGCGAGGTGTTCAGAGTTCCTTTCTCAATGAGGACAGAACAAGCCTAAAGGGCATGGAATTAAATTTATACAAATTATACATGCTCTCAATTTGTTTCTTAAAAATAAAGAGTTTTTCATTTGTTCAATTTTTCACTCTCAACCAAACATACATATCATAAATCCACACACATACGAGAAAAAACTGAAAACTCTCTCTATCACAACACTTTCCCACTGGCCTAAGGCATTAATAAGATCAAACAGTATTACCCTTATAAGAAACAATCATGAGGTGCAAAAGATTGTGATCCGACGGCCTAGATGGGGAAGATGGTACAATGGTTAAAAATGGGGGCCACTATAGGGAAACAGTGAAGAACTATTAAAATCATAATTACAGATGGGGATGATGGTACAAAGGAAAAGGACTAAAATAATTAAAGACTTAAGAGATACAGATCCTTTTGGCAAATAAAACAGTGTCTTTATTTCTTTAACCTCAAGCTGAAAATGGAATGCAGCCTTGAAGAACTTGCCAGAAATGGGGTCTCTTTATTTTCTTGAGCTTCCCTAGAAATTTCTCTCCACCTCCCTATAAATGGAATGCACACACACACTCTCTCTGTACAGAAGTAAAAGATTCTGTACCTAGAAAACACACTATTCCAGCTGACACAATTGGTGGTGGTCAATGTCTCTCTCTCTCTCTCTCTCTCTCTCTCAAGGGCAATAACTAATTCCTCGGGCCAAGTTATTTTTTATTTCTTACCTCGAAGTAGGGTCCAAATTCAATCAACCCTATTAAATTTTTTTTCCCCTATTCTAAAGTCCAAGTGCAAGTGGGTTGTATCTCTAAAAAAAAAAAAAAAAGTGCAAGTGGGCATTTTATTACAATACAATATTTAACTGGAATAAAGTGAAATATTTTAATAAAAATCTACTACTAGTGTCAGTTCAAGTTAGAGTCATTCTTTTACTCGATGGATATCACAATGGTGAGTAGTATAATATTACATTTAATTGGAATAAAGTTTACCACAATAGTTTCTAAGTTGTATTACTGCTACTCGCCCCTTGTATTGCGATTAGATATTAGAATCTTTTATTTGAAACAAGAAAAAAGCGTCTAAAGCATAGATTCGATTAAAGATGTTACAGTAATGGAAATTGATGCCCAAGTGTAACACTTATTATTTTTTTTCCTCAAATAATGAGATGATATTATGAGAGGATCACTATCTAAAACCCTAATGCATGTGAAAGCCTTTAAATAAATGAGAAAGTCTCTCCACACCAATAATTGTTTTTATATCTATTTTTTTGTGTCGTGATGGATTCAGTCTACCACTATCTCTCTAATGTTCATTTGATCACTTGAGTAAAATTATAGTCTTTCTTCACATTATTCACATATTTTTGGGTCGTGATGGATTCAATCGAGCACTATCTCAAATATTAATTGACTTGAGTCATAAGAAATATAAAAAAAAAAAAAAAAAAAAAACTCAATTCCCATTTTGCCACCTAAATTTTAAAAAGTAAAAATCATATTTACATAATACAAAAAGACATTAATATCCTCGCTCAAGCTCTCTCTCTTTCACTCTTTCTTTGTAGTCTGTATTTACACAAGAAGCTCAGGGAACAAATTCAATGCACACACTCCATGGAAAACTACCTCAAATGATCACGTGGCACCCAGTCAATCCATTCGAAAGAAAAGGATATTTTCGTGATTAAATCCAAAAAAAAAAAAACTCACAAACACTGATTTTTTTTTTTTTTTTTTTTGTTTAAAAAAGCCACAAATTAAAGAACAAACACATTTTTGGTTTGGTTTAAAATCCGCGAGACTTACCGTCACCGTCACGGGCAATCCCTTCGGAGACAGACGCGAGCTTCTGCAGATTCAGCTTGACAACTGTGTCAGCGAACAGACGCGTATCCTCCTCGGTGTTCCCTTCCGGCACATCAACCACATAAGATTCCAAAACAACGGCCCAGATCTTCCCGTCGCGTTCGAACCCGTGCACCGTCGTGACCGAACGGTAATTCCTCAACCGGTGCTCCCCTCCGGTGATACTGAAACCGGTGACGCGTCGGTCATCGTCCAGCATATCGAGTCTCTCGGTGCTGGTTTCAGCCGGTAATCCGGAGATAACATTGACCTCCCTGGTGCACCCTACGGTCATTGTGAAGTTTTCCTTGACCGTACAGCTCTTGATGAAGTGCTTGTAGGTTTGAGGCTTATCGAATCGCCGCACTACGGACCAAACGGTCTGTACCGGCGCGTCGACTCGTTGAGCGAGTAGGGTTGAGCATTGACCCGGTCCGAGTTTGTATGTGTGGAACTCGGACACGAACGGGCTCAACTCGTCGAACTCGTCCTGAGTCAAACCCGGTGGGAGTGTCAAGTGGGGGTTAGTCGTGCTCTGTGTTTCGTCCGAGTCTTGCTCCGTGGTTGAATTTGAAGCCTCGCCTTTTTCCATTGATTGTGAATTTTGTTGGAATGAATTTGTGAGTACGTTTTTAGTTTTATAAGAGTAGGGATTTTTGGGAAATGGTAGGGGTAAAGTGGGAAATTGAGTGAATTTTGAATATAATATTGGGGATGGAGGACAGGTGTCACATTGATGAGTTGGACAAGTGGGTTACTGGCTTGGTTGTGGGTTGTTTGACAGATCAGCCTGGCTCGGCTTTCGTTAGAGCTAAATCCAGCTAATTTTGATCTTCTTTATTTATTTATTAAGTTTTTTTTTTTTTTACTTGTCTTATTATCTAAATGGCGGCGCATACACGATCTAACCCGACCATCACGGAGGAGATCACTTCTTTCAAAGTGGTTCATACGTCACATGCTCCTAACAATTGAGGAAAATGTGTGTGATATTTGATTTTCCAATTGGGATGAGAAGGAAGACGAAATACAGGTAAAATTTGGGTTTAGTGTATTGGATCCATTACGATGGTAATACGTATCAACTTTTAGTTATGTGTTTTTATCTTAACTGGTTTAGTATACTAAAATCATTAGACTTGAGCTAAGTTCATGAAAGAAAATAGGATAGATGAAATTTGTTTTGGACCATATATATACTTTTTTCAATTTAAATTGTTAAGAAAATTGAAGAAGAAATGACATTAACGCTACTTTTTTTTGGTAAAATATTTGCATGTGTTTTGTATGACATGTTTTCAAGCAAATTACCAAAACTAGTGGCTCAACCATAGGAGCTATTGGTGTCGAAGGTCCAATGACTAGATTGTCGAAATGGTAGCTTCGACAATCAAACCTTCTATGATTGAATCGCTAACACCGATGGTTGGAATGACAGCTCTAACCATCGAATTGTTGGCATCCACAGTTGAAAAAATGTCTCCGATTATAGGATTGTTGGCACTAGTTGCCAAATTGGTAGCTTCAACTACTAGACTATAAAGACTAGTGACCTAGCCACCAAATGGAAGGAGCGGAAGCCATCGTGTGTTTTTGGAAAAAACATTTACAAAAAATTTAAAGGTAAAACGTTTTACAATTTTTTATAAAAGATTTTATAGTTAATGGAAAATATTTTACAAGTTTGACAACATTTTACATGCAAACAAACACTTGAAAGTGGTAAAATATTTTAATTCAAAATAAATGGAGCATAAGTGTGATGCCCAAATTTGATTGATTGTGTGATGTGTGTGGGTGTGTGATGAGTCCCACATCGGGTATTTACTGGATAGATCTGAACTTTATTAACAATTACAAAGAACCTCAATTATGACTAGTTCTTTTGAGGTATAGCGCAGATGTGGCTAGCGCTTTTCCTTAGGTCGTTATATATGGTATCAGAGCTGGCCTGGTAACTCCGTGTGGGCTCAGAGACATTACCCCACAAAGTGGGCCCTAATGAGGACGTTAGAGATTTAAGTGGGGGAGATTGTGATGCCCCAATTTGATTGATTGTGTGATGTGTGTGGTTGTGTGATGTGTTCCACATCAGGTATTTATAGGGTAGATTTGGGTTTTATTAACAACTACAAAAAGCCTCAATTGTGACTAGTCCTTTTGAGGTATAATATCAAATTGTGTGATGTGTGCGGGTGTGTGATGTGTTCCACATCGGGTATTTACAGGGTAGATTTGGGTTTTATTAACAACTACAAAGAGTCTCAATTGTGACTAGTCCTTTTGAGGTATAGTGCAGATGTGATTAGCGCTTTTCCTTTGGTCGTTACATTAAGAAAAATGAAAATCATAAAATCACCATTCCATTTTCTATCTTTCTACTTATAAATAATAAAAACATAATAATAATTTACTCTTTATTATTTCATTATTTTATACTTTATACCAAACACACGTGGTGGGCTTATATTATAAAAGTCTTATAAAAATTTATTTTCTCAAAGTTTTGACAAAAAAGATTCAAACACATATTAAATCTTGTAATAGTTAAAAGTTAAATTCCGAGATTGATGTGAAAATTTATCAACTTCGATTTATGTTAACTTAATTAATTTTGAGTAGTTTTTCTACATAAATTTGTGATATTGATTTTTGTTTCGTCCCTCATAATCTACGTGTTGATTTGACATGTGCATTGTTTTTCATTTTTACATTATCTTATTCTTTCCAATATTTGGAATAGTTTTGACCTGATTGATGAAGATAAACCTATGATTATGATAGCATTTTAATTTATTTTTCATATATTTTAATACTAGAACATTCATATAACTTTAGTTAAATTTCAATTAAAACTCGCCAATTTTTTATTTTTATTTTAGGTAACCCATTATTCACATGCACACTTTCAATTATTTTTCAATTCGATTTAAAACATTATTTTAATTTTTTTAATATTTTCTCTCTACACAAATATGAATTTTGTTTTTTTTTTAATCTCTAGCCAACATTCCCTAATTTAAACATTTTCTTTATTTCTCTTTCACTAACAAATCAACAACCAACAAAATTTCAGTCCCAAGAAATCACAAAATTGAGTTATACAATCACAAATTCATGCTAACATCAGATGCAAGAGCAATAAGTAGTCAAAGGTAAAGAAGCAAGATCAAGAAAGAAAAATGTCCTTGCTGTCCTCAAAGATAATTAGAAGCAAGACGATAATTGTTTGTGGCCATGATTGTAGGGCTGAGTGGTTCGTCAAAGTGAAGGACCAAATCACAAGCTCGAGATCCCTACCATGAGCAAGGAGAAACTCCATGCACATTTTTTAGTGACAAGGCATGTGTTTGCAAATGACCTAAATCAGTAATGAGGTGTATTGATGATAGACAAAGATTTTTAGGTGTGGTATGCTCCTTACTCCACACACATAGAGAGAGAGAGAGAGAGAGAGAGAGAGAGATGTTTTCATCAACAAAAAATTGTTGACATACAAGAGAGATAAAAAATCAAGAACAAAAATTGCTGACTTACAATATTTCACCATACTTAGCGAGGTAGTGCAGCTTTCACATTCTTTGGCTTGCATATAGCTTGCTTGATGTGGGATGTTTTAGAGATGAGCAGTGGTGGAGCCAAAAAATTTTCTCAAGGGGGACTAAGCCAAATATATCATTGTATTCCAGTAGTTTTAACACTTTATATAATGCGTATAACTTTATTTTTGAAAAACAACAAAAATCTTTTGCAAAACATATTTACTTATATATTTTTATTAACTTATACTTTATATGCCCCTAAAATTAATGACTTATATATGACAAAAAAGTCAATATTAAAAAAATAAATAAATAAAGGAGACAACAATAAATTAAAAAGTATTTATATATATATTTTTTTAAATGAAAGAGGATCATCACCTAAAATTTTCTCAATATTTTAAATTTTTAACATTAAATAGAGGAGAAGGGAGCATTTTTGGAAAATCTAGAGGGGCCATGGCCCCCCTAGCCCCCCCTCCCTCTGCCAATGGAGATGAACTTGTTGTGGCTAATAAGGGTTTGTTTGGATACCGCTTGTTGCTGAAAACTGAAAATTGAAAATACTGTAGCAAAATAATTTTTAAATGTGTGAATAGTGGGATGAGACTCAAATTTATATTGAAATATGTGTTTGGATGACTTTTGAGGGTCTGTAAACAGTGCCGTAGAACCCACATTTTTTCAGCAAAACGCATAAACGCATATGTGCTCTCTGTTTTAGTGCAATCCAAACACTCACTAAGAAGCACATGTTCTTAGCCTCGCTAAATACTTTTAAGAACATTCACATCTAGTTTTGCCAAATTTTACAATAAGAAGTCATTTATAAAAAATTAAAAAAAAAAAAAAGGAAAAAAAGAAAAAGAAAAAAGCTACTGCAACAAACTGAAATCCTATTAAAAACTTAAAATATTTTTCCCTACTCCTCCCAATGCCTAATATTGATGACCCAGCAACACCCACACGGAATCAGATTAGCGACCAGACCACCCACCCCACAGCTGTGACCTCGACCAGTGCTGGCAACACCTGATGCAAGTGGCTTCCCACGACGAAAGAGAGAGAGTAAAAAAGAGAGAATTATATACAAAAAGCTAAACTCTTCAGCATTGTTGCTAAGCACGATAACTTTTTTCATAATTTTTAACAATAATACAGAGGCTGGTATGGAGTTTGTGTGTGTGTTATCTAGTTACACTACTTATCAGTTTGACTAAAAAAATGATTTGCAGAGTTGGACGTGAGTACTCTTTAACTGGGTTGAAATTACTTGAGTTTAAGTTAGCTAAAAGTTTTTTTAGTGTTTTTAAACAAAGTTAAAAAAGTTTATCTTGGCAAAGCCAGATTATTTTCTTGGGAGGGCCAATGTGTAAAAGTCAAGATATATTTTTTTATTTTTCATAGAAATTACAAAGAGGGGGAGGGATTTTTTCACCCCCCTCCCTCAGCCAGTGATCACATTTGTATAACATTTGTATACATACGACAGCTTAATGATCAAGTTTTAATAAAGCCTAAAGTCAAACCAAAATGAAAACCTATATCCCAACTTGCAATTTTATCAGGGCCGGCTCAACAATTTTGGGGGCCTTAGGCGAAAATTTTAAGTGAAATTTTTTTTCTAACTTTGAAGTCTACGTTTATATAAATAAAAATTAATTTATTACATAGTTCAATAAATTAGTATCATTATAATACAAATGAGTTAATATAATATACATCAAATAACTAATCGGTGTGATAATTTATAATAATTGATAAAGTAAAAGTTTGCATTTAAAAAAAAATATAATAACTTATTAATTAGTGTGGGGTTGTGTGGGGGCCAGTTTAGCTTAGGTCTTGTGATGTGTTGAGGCTTGTGGGCAAGATTGCATAGTGCTATGTGCACTGTGCAATCTTATCCTATCAAGTTGTGTGCACTGTTATTGTGCAGTATTCTGCATTTTAGGATATAATATAGCTTTTTTAATGCATTTTATTGACCAATAAAAGTACATAAAATATTTTTTTTTGTAATTAAAATATATAGATAAATATATTATATATATATAATTTTTTTTTTACAAGTGGGGGCCTTTTTTTATTTGAGGGCCTTAGGCGATCGCATCAATTGCTTATATGGTTCAGCTGATCCTGAATTTTATACCAACTTTAGTGCATTTGCATCAGTTTGTGCAATAAATTATGTCTATTTTAGCATAAGAATATATATTTTCTATTTTACATACTCACTTTTCAAAACATCTCATATCAGATTATCTATTTTATATTACATTTCATTAAAAGATCAATTTTTTTTTTATTGTTTCTCTTTCTTCACACACAACAATCATTTTTCACTATCTTTTTTCATCCTCAAGATACATAAAAAAAAAATAATAATAATAATAAACAACTAAATGTAAAATGAATAGTGTCAATATAAATTTACACGATTACTGTAGCAAACTTGTAAATTTACACAATTTAACATGAACTGATGTGTTATTTTTAGGTAAAAATGTGTAAAATTTACACATTTTTCTAATATAAATAGACTGATGTGAATGCTCCTAGTATATTAAATTTCTTTGTAGTTAAGGTACGTGTTGTTACTTGTTAAGTCATGGGTATAGTCATATAGACTAATACCCACCAATTATTATCCCCCCCATCCCAACTTCACATCAATTATAGTTTGTTCCTATATCAAATAAATCTAGCAAAGAAATTTATAGTGCGAGCATGCCAGATTGAACTCAAGAAAATTTCAGTGACTTGGTCGGAAAAGAAACCAATTAAATAAGTTGTGAAAATGAGGGCTAAAACCCCTTAACGTGGTTGGTATCTATTACCTTGAAATTCTTTCCTTTTTCCTTTTGAATAGATTGCTTTGAAAATTCCATTAGCTTGAAAAAAGAAATTTTAGGTTGCTCTAAATGAGTGAACATGCGCTTGTATCAACTATCAACTTATATGACCACTTGATAGTTGTCAGAGAGGTCATTTAGTCACGCGTGCATTACATGTAGCAACAATTAATTCATTTTCATGACTAATATATGAAGCTGACCGATCTTCTTAGACTAACTGCATATCCTTTTTTGATTCGGCAGAAAAACTGCATTCAGTTTTGTTTTTATTGATCAAATTATATACGAGTTGGTCTGGCTTTTTTACTCCAATTATTGGGACTTGAGATGAGAGGGTCATCATTTTCACCTAATCTAGTATCAGTTGCGTGTTGTGACATATCTAGCATAGGGTTTGGCTTACATCTAATACTTTTTTAATTGAAAGTTTCATTTTATTTTAAATACACAATAGCAAGTAGTATTGAGTTTTAATCTCTATATTTTATTTAATTAGTGGATGATGTGATAATTTCTCATTAAAACAAAAAAAAATTCCACTCTAAAAAGTAGTAGAGGTAAGCCAAATCCTATCTTTTAACTAAAAACCAACGTGGTAAAGCATTGGAGGGTGTAATTATGACAAAGGCAAACTGAAATAATGTAAGGGAAAAAAATAGGACAAGAAAAGGACTTTGTAAGTGACCTTTGGGTATGAGCTGAATAGCTAAAAGACGGCTTAATTAAGCTGTTCTTAAGCTGAGTTTGGTAGATGGTGTAGTTTGTTTTAAACTCTAATCCAAGAGTGAAGAGTCAAACCTTGGATTACAGGCTTAACCCGCGTGAACATGAACGTAGCGATGGTGCTTCTACTTCTTTTCTTTTCTTTTTTAACCGATTTTTTGCTTTCTTTGACTCCCTGGAATTCAGAAATGCAGAAGCCAAATTTTTTTTTTTTTTCCAAAAAATGATCAGAAATTGATATACGAAAATCTTACTGCTGCGTTATCTTATTTTTTTTTGTCTAAATATTTTTTTTTTCTAGAAACAAACACACGTAAAGAAGAGAGAGTGGATGAGATTATAATATATAAAGGTACCTTAAATTTTGTTATTAGTTAGGGCTATCAAATTTTATGATCGAGGTTTTATGGATGCAAAACAAGGATACATCACATTCACTCGGTGGTTGATTGTTTGAAAAAATTGTCCCAGATAACCAAACTATTTATTGTATAAAACTAAAATTATACCGGGTTGATTTTCGGGGTATTTGAATAATGTTAATCATGGTGTTGAAAATGACTACAATCTAATTCCAGGAATCATTGAGTGAAATTCATTGGTTGAAACTTGAAACTATTATTAAAGTAATTATTAGGAAGTTGCGAACGAGATTGACTGATCCATGAAATTGACTATATATGATTTTGTTTTTTGAGTTTCCACCACTCGTATATTGTGTATCGTGGAAGATAGCAAGCAAGATCCGGGAGAAATAAAAGTCTAAACTCCTAGGTTGAATTTAAGCATTGATAAAAGGGCAGCCGTCAGTGCCCAATGCCCAATATAATGATGATTATTATAGTTTCCAACCTACGGCATAATTATTTACGTTTTCTTTTTAATTGTTTTGATAATTAGGAAGTTTCTTTTTCTTGTCTTATGCGGTTTTTCTTTTCTTTTTAATTTTTTTTTGGTTGAAAATTGATGAGATAACAACCACAATAAGGAAAGTCGGCACGTAATGCATCCGACAACAATATATATACACACATTTATGACTAATAAGATTATTTTACAATGATACAAACAAAGATAGGTTTTTTTATTTTTTATTTATTTTTATCATATAAGATTAGAAAAAATATTGTTTGGGAAAGAAGGTAGAAAAATGTGAAGAATAGAAAATGTGATAAGAATGAAAAACCTTTAAATGCATATTTTGGTTTCATGCGATTTTTCATGACAAAACTCTCTCTCTCTCTCTCTCTCTCTCAACACAACAGCATCAGCAAATGAGAGCATGAAGGATGTTTTCCTTATGTGATCCCCCATCTAGTCCAAATCCTTAACAACTGACTGATTACATCATTTACAATAAACTAATGTGATCCTAATAATAGCTAGGATCAACCCCACAAAAAGTGGCTGCACAGGCAATCTTGAGATTTCAAGTGTATCTTGCTACCAACTCTTTGTCAATCCACACATTGTTCAAAATCATTTTTAATTAAGCTAAAATTGTTTGTTTCTCAAAAAAAAAAAAAAAAAAAGCTAAAATTGTTTTGTTTTTCCTTTAAAAATTAAAACCCTTGATATCATACCTCATATATAAATCTTGATGCATTTCTCATATCAAGGGGCATGCCTCCAAAACTAGGCAAGTATTTATTTATATTGCATTGCACAACATTACCAAGGGATAATCAAGAAAAGAAATCGACTGCAATCAGGCATCGTGGAATGCATAAGACTTTCTCTATGTGTAATCAAACCCCTGATTCTGAGTTCTTGGTTTGAGATACAATTTGGCATACTAAAGTTAAAAGCAACTAAACTTCAGAAAAATCAAATTTAAATTCAAGGTATCAATCACACCTAAAAGAAATTCTGATAATTGGTGATGACTTCATACACTCTACATACAGTCAAACACTTAAAGCACAAGTAGTGCAAGCAATACAATTTCAAACACTAAGAGAGACCACCAGCTCATTCCACCCTCATCACCATTCCCCAAGAGTAGGTTGGGATGTGCCGGATTTGATGATCGGTAAAGACCATAGCAGGGGGAGAGTTCAAACACAATTAGAATAAATCGAATTAGGAACATCATATGGTCTATGATATGGATAGGGGATAGTCCACATTCTATCGCCCAGTCTATTCTCATTAATGTAAATTCTTCTCTTTTTAATTTTTTTTTACAGCAATAAAAAAATACATATAGTTTTTCGTCAATTAAAAAAAAAAAAAAAAAAAAACCTACTACATGTATATTTTTGTCATAGCATAAATACAATTTGGTCTATCACATATTCTTATGCCACATATGATCACTTTAATGGATCGTCATCATGCACTTCAAATATCTCAAATATGTCACTTGTCATGTCACGCGTTGTGTCATATCATATCAGCATTTATGGTATATGTGTATATATGTATACACATCTAAGTAGTTAAAAAATATGAATCATACAATGTATCATAAGGTAAAACACGAGAAATTCAACAAAGAGGAAATTGGAGGGATATTTGGTAATGTACAATGAATATTCTCCACATAAAACAATTTTCTTTGAGAGAGCTGGAGCTTGCGTGGTTCACTTTTCTAAAAGGTAGGCGTCCACATCACTCCACGACTAATCCAGCTATACAAACCATTCGGTTTCTGTATTTATCCATAGCTTACATGTTAATCTTTTCTAATCTTTCCCCTAATTTAAATTCCATAGTTGAAATGGTCAAGTATTTCACAAGAAAACAAAGGAATATTATTACACTTTTTCCATGGACGTGAAGCATCCAACAGGCCCTGTTAGCCACCATGCCCACGACATCTTGTTCCCTCTTATTATTTTAATTCCTGCCTTTTGGTATTTGTGGCTCATGTCCACACCTTTTCCTTGACTCCCTATTTTTTTTTAATAAAAAAACGGAGCAAACAACATATTGTATTGGTGCCGCAACCATTTTATGTTCCATTATGATGAAGGTTTCTTAGTCCTCAATTTGTGGTTTTGATTATTCCCACCAATATTTTAAAAAATTATTCCATTGCAAGTCGTCATTATACTTTATAATTGTTTTATAGGTAGCTTGAGTCGTACGAGAGGCTCCACCATTTTTTTTAATTCAGTAGTTGGTAAATAGATAAACTTTTAACAAATATTATATATATATATATATAGATATATATAATCATATCAAAACATCGATTAGTTTTTAATGTAGGCAAGGTTCCAATTCTAGATCTCTTATTCATCGATAAAAAATTTTATTAATTGAGCTACCTGAAATCAATAGTTAGTGAGGAGGGATTTGAATCTTAAATGTTTTTATTAAAAATATCACGAAAGACCAAATAGGATATTGTTTCACTCCTTTATTATTATATAAACGTGCTTACAATGTATAATGTTACTTAAAAAAAAAAAAAAAGTACAAATTTAGCATATATGCATCGGCCATGGAAGCAATTTATATAGTAGCATAGAAAGCTAAGAAAGCACCTCATGTGGGGCTGAAGAGAGAAGGGGGTTCCACAAAAAAAAAAAAAACAGCCTCCTTATTTATTATTATTATTATGTGTTTTGTTTTGAGAAACAACCTAACCCTTTGATAATTAATAATTTAAAATTAATACTATTTGTCCCTTATACCAAATTAGTATTGGGCCCCTTAGGTAGTTTGTTTTTATCCTAATTTTGACGGTCTCTATGATTGCAATTATTAAAGAGAAACTCGATTAATAATCTTAATGTTTTGCAAATGATTAACATCTGCTCTTACTTTTCTTCTTTAGTCAAAACGTTGAGGATAGCTTTATTAATTTCAATAAAAAAAATTTTGTTACTAAATACATAATAATCTAAAATAGCATTTTCTTACAAAGTTATATGGTTTTGTTAATTGAAACAAAAAAAAAAAAAAATTTATGCCAAAGTTTTACTGAGACGCAATGATAAATGTTTTTTTTTTTCTTTCAAAAATGAATAGTAAATGTGGGGCCTCAAGTATTTAACAACCCCGGCCCATTCCATATCGGGCCCAAGGTCCGCGCCGAGGAGAAGCAGAGCCTGAGGATAAGCGTACAAAGCCCAAATCATCAGAGGACCTCGCTGAGGATACTCACGTCCTCGGCAAATCGACATTTATGTGGGAAGCTGTCACTCACCCATTAAACGTACGCCGCCAACACTCTGGCCGCTTTAATGGTGAAGTGACCAGCAAACCCAGATGCCTTGACCACTTCAACTAACAGAAAGCTTGCAAAGGCAGCTGGGAACTAACAGAAAGCCTGCAAAGGCAGACGATGGGACAAACCCTTAGACACAGAGTTCGGATAACCGACAAGTGGACGGCAGAGGATTAACTAAACGAGAATATATAACAGATAGAACCCCCAAAAGGAGAAGGGGGGATCTTTTAGGGCGTCCGAGAACAACCCTGGTGTTTGTCAGTTCTGAGGAAAGAGATTCTCGGACTGAGCCGAGGATGATCATGCTTCACAAACACTTAGCCAAAATCATTATAAAAATCCTCACAAACATTTAACCAAAGTCATGGTGATTATCCTCAAAAACCCTTAATCAAATTCCTTTGCTATTATTTCTATGAATTTTATGTCATCCATTGCTTGCTTTGCTGGTGCCTAACCTTTCTACCCACACTCTACAAATTTTATTGTTTAGGGTCCATTACAATTTGAGTCCCTACAGTAAAGTTTAAGAAAATACATTTTTTTAAAATTAAATAATACATAAATATATATATATATATATATATATATCTCTCTATTTTTTAATTTAAAATTTTCCTTTTAATTTGTAGCTTGTTATCTTAATAATCTTATTGTAGATACTTCATTTTACAACCTGCATTTAACCTCACACGGAGGGCAAAATGATGATTTCACATCCCATTCCTAAGACTGCAATTTTGGCCATTTGATATCCAATTACTTCATTTAAAATAAATTTGAAATAATAATGACCAAAATAATAGATCACAGACCTTAATTGGGCCATTAAATTAAAAGATATCACAAATTTAAGTTTTAAATGGTTAAGATGCATGTACATAATTCAAGATCGACCACATGTAATTATGAATAATCAATTTTGATGAGTTATTTTATTTTCTCTCATTTTTGTTTGGTTGGGAGTTGAAAAGTGGAGGAATGGAAAAAATGAGTTTAAATAAATTTATTCATATACCCTTGTTAAAGAATGATGCCCAATTAAAATTAAAAAAGTGACAAATAACCACAAAAAAAGAGCAATCATCCAAATTTATTAAAAAAAAAAAATCACGTCAAGTTAAAAAAAAAAAAAAACAATTATCACGCCCAAACCCTAGAAAATCAAAAGAAAAAAAAGAATAGAAAAAAAAAAAAAAAAGGGCAACGATACTGCCCAGAAGAAGGAAAAAAAGAAGAAGGCATGCCCTGCCTAGAAAATCAAAAGAAAAAAAAAAAAAGTGGCAACATTGCCCAGGAAAAAAAAAAAAAAAAGCAACAAGGCAACGTTACTGCCTAGGGAGAAGAAAAAAAAATAAAGGCAACTTGAAAAAATGGGGCATTTTTGTCAATTAAGAAAAAATTCATCCCCACTAAGTTTTCTCTCCATTTTGGGAAGAAAACATTTTGGTGGGCTCTGGAAGAAAACACTTGGGTCCCACCATTTATTTTTCTTCCTTCCTATCTAATCAAATACATTCCAAAAAAGTTTTCATTCTCATTTTCTCTCCAAAGTTTTCCATCCACCCTGTTTCACCTCTAAACAAACACACCCTTGCCGATCCCAACTTTAATGCATTCCCCCCTTTTAGAATCTTCCCCTCCACTATGAAAAGGCTAGGCAAAACCATTCCAAAGCACTCTCCTCTTTCTAAAATTTTAAGGGAAGTAGAAAAAGTTAGTCATGCCTTGGTCTTCTTACGTATTGAGTGAGTTCTTTTCTACCCCTCTCTTAGAATTCTCTCTCTTCTTTTTTTTTTTAAATTTATTATTATTATTATTTTTTTTTTACAGTTAGATTGATATGTTGGCTATTCTTCTTTAAAGAATATGTTTGTTTGTGTGATTGTGATAAAAATTAGGATCAAAGTATGCTAGGTCATTAGTTTATTCTTCAAATATTCTTGGTTGTTCTTTGAATGTTTTTGGTTGTATTTCACATATTCATGCATACACTAGTTTGTGATCTTAAGTTTATGTTAACCTATGAAATAACATGTTAGATCGAGGGTAACACAATTCACACACAATCACCATGTTATTTGTTCAAGTTCAATGATATGCTAAAACTCAGGAATGACACCTATCATAATCAAACACATTTAATTTCAAGCAAGATAACATGGCGTGTTTACTTTCAAGCAATAACATGCAATTGGTTGATGACATGTTTGGTCTTATGGCTGGTGTGACATGATCTTTGGCCAACAAAGCCTATAAGACAAGTTTCACCATGCAAGGTGGACACCTAATAACCCTTTCGACCTTGTAATTTATCTTTTGAACTTAAATTAAAGGTTGTAGATTAGTTCTTTCAATTTAGTTTTATCTTTGTAGAATGTAACTAAGACACAAAGTTATTTACTTTTTCTTTTATAGATTGTATTTAAGACCAAATTCATGTATATTTTTTTATTTACTTTAATAAGGATATATTTTTTTAATTATTCAATATGTACATTTCAATTATAGTTTTTTTTTTATTTTTCATAATTAATAAAATAAGTGGCGACTCTATTATAAAACTCTTAATCTAGGAAAAAAATATAAAAATTCGAACTGCCATTTTGAGGAGCACAAACATTACTCTCCTTTTTCGTGTGGGTTTGACCCACCTAGAATGAGTGGGCCGGGGCATGGTCTCTTCAATTGTCAAGTAATGAGTTGAAAAAAGATAACTTCGAATTGGTTTGAAGTCAAAATTTTTCTTATAGAATACTATACTCCCTCCTCTCACACTATAATAGATCATACTAATTAAATTCATGATATGATCTGCTATTCATATGAAAGGAGGAAGAATTCATGTATGGTGCTCTTGAAATATTTTATAATTCCCTTACCTTAAAAATAAAAACTAAAAAGACAGTTTATTTATTTTGGCAAGGGACTAAAAAGACAATTCTGGTTTCTGGGTTTTGACCCCGGCTACGCATGACAATGGCCAACTATGAATTTGCGTTCTTATTTGTTTGCTAGCTGCTGTAAACAGTGGATGTTTAAAATAAGAGTTTTACAATAACTCATTCCAGCCAGCCATAAGGCAAAAAAAAAAAAAAAACAGGGACGATTATTGAGGTTTCAGTCACCAAATATTTCATTAGATAAACATAGATAAGTAAAAGAAATAGATACTCCTAGAATTAGCATCCCAACATTTTTAAGCGTGGCCAATTTGGAGATATTCCCTTCTTCTGGCTTTTGCATGTTTTCTCATCCTTAGTGTTAGTGGGCCTACTGTTCCCAATATGCTGCTTAGGAAGACTTGCATGCTTCAAATTTTTTGGCACTCTATGAGGTTTTCCCTGCACCAATAACAAGTAATAGTTCAAGTTGCGATTAAAATGCCTTTCATTAACTTCAATTGTGTAGGTTATAGAACTTGCAAAACTAAGGAGTAGATAAGGCTTCTTTTTCTCTTTCTTTCTTCTTCTTTCTTATTTTTTTAACAGTAAATGTGGAATTTGAATTAAATTCTCCTCTCATAAACCAAAAAAAAAAAAACCAAAAAACCAAATAAGATTATTAAGTTATAAGACTCTAAACCTAAATAATTTCGGTATGAACTAAAATGCGGCAAAAAGCTGTGAAAGTAACACGTACATATATACAAACACAAGCAGTTTATGTATCAAGAGACTATGAGTTTCTAAATCTGTCTCTTCGCAGTTCATATAAATTGATCATAATCAGCAGTTAATGTATATGGTACGTGAAGAATAATCAATATTTTTACCTGAATTTCACGCCGATAGAACCCGACGTTGGATATGAGTCTGTCTCCATGAATGTGATTGTTGAAAGTTGGGAGTGAGTTAGATTGTTCCCCCTTGCACCCTTGGCTAGAAGTGTAGCCAGGTGTTAGTGTTGATGCGAGTGATGAAGAGCTTGATGTATTGCTAGATTGCTTCTCTAAGCATAGCTGAAGTGGAACAGATTAATTATCAATATAATCACCACTCTAATTGCTTAATGAAAACTGAATGCAGCCCAAAAAATATATATATATATATATATATATATATGCTATTACAAATCGTTGTTATATGGGATTTAAGTGATAACCTAGAATGCCTAGAGGTAATGACATTTCTTCTAGTGTTTTGTATCTGCATTCAAACCTCAAATTTTTACCTAAATACAGTCTATAAAACTATGGATGTATACCATAGTCTACAAACATGAGTTGACTATTAATGGTTGGCATATCCTTTAAAATTTCTTATCGTCGAAACAATTTGTCTTTTTTGGCGAGTGTGAAAATTAATATTGATATACTATAAGGCTTGTAGGGTTAATTATGAGCACATTTTTAGGATAAACTAAGGTTGAACTTTTCCATGTATAGTCTATTAACTCGTCACAAGAAGAGCAAAGCTATGCCGTAGATTTATTCATAACTAAACTATTATGCCGTATAAAATCATTCTTCAAAACCAAATCTCAACGCAAAATGTGTAAGAATACATTGTGAGTATCTACTCTTGAGAGAAATAGATGAAAGCAAATTTACCTGAAAAAGCCTATGTTCAAAAGCTGCCACCCTATCCAACAGTGACCCTTTAGAGTCAGCCTCCTTCACTGCCAAATCCACTGGTACGCATTGTCTCTCCAGTCCTTGGGCCAAACTATTTCTATCCCATGTTTGTAAGTTTTGTTTTCTTTCTAAATATTTCATCTGTCACGTATATACCCCAAAAGTTATATGTTATAGAATGAAAGAAAAAGGGACAAGAATTGTCATATAAAGAGGTATATTATATGATATTATTCTACAAAATTAAGAATAATTTAGGGGAAAAAAGACAGAGAAACTCACAAGGAAATCCAAACGATCCAACCTAGAAGCAAGAGGCATGGAGAAGTAAGATTGTCTTCCACCTTCCATTTGATGAGAAAATCAGATATTTAGAGCTTTTCACTCTTAAAACAGTTTCATGTGGACTGCTATGATTCTGTGAATTGTGTACACCTCACAATTCATTAGTGGTTTGTTACATTGCGTGGCAAACAACCCAACATTGTAGACCTAACAAAAAAGAGTAATATTAGGCGCACAACATCAACATTTTTCCCAAATCTAATAAAAATAAAAACTCAACTGTATTAGTCAAAGCTATGCATGCATCTATTTTTTTTATAAGACCATGCATGTAATCCTCAACATAAAGTTCTTGTACTCTTTTGGTGGAGTTTTATTTTTGTTATATTGTGTGTTGGTCTTATATCTTAGGGTTCCGTTTCTTTTCTATAATCAAAATGCCCAAATAAATTGAAAATGATATTGTTTGGAAATATATATTTTGTCCTTGTCTTCCAACTTCCATTGTAAGGGCACTTCCCAACTTCGAAGGATTTAGCGAACAACCCTCTACAATCATTCCTTCCCAGAAGATAGCTTGATTTTGTAATTAGGACAAAATTTGTCTCAAAAAAATAACTTTTAATATGAAAAATTAACAATATCAACAGTAATACACAAACAACATAATGACGAGTAATATCTCTAGAGCCCCTTTTTTCTTTTTACGATTTTGAGAACACCTAGGATCTATCCCTTAACCAATGCAAATAGATCTCTTGACATTTAAGTATTTAACCATCCAAGATAAAACTATCAGTCTGTAAAGTGTTGTTGTCTTCCATGGTAAAGAGCAATTTCCCAAGCACGGGTGTACACCGTACACATGTGGAACGGTTTTTGGCCTATTTGTTCATCAAATTACAAGGTGTGATTTTGCTCAATTCTTCACAAAAACACACTTTGAAGGGTCTCAGTGGCTGAATTAGTTCAGTGCGGTCTAAATAGGGGTGTTTGGTTGATTAGTTGGGTGCTACGTAGGGTTCTCTCTCTCTCTCTCATGGCCAGTTTGGAATATACTTACTCATGTTTTGAATACCAGTTTGAACCAGTTCAATTTTGTCTATTGGAATGAAATATTGCGGTACCAGTTTATTTCAATGTATCGTTTCAAGGTTATTACTAAAGTTATATACCTAATTCAACATTACATGATATTATATCATATCAAATTATTAATTCAAAATCAAATAATGTATATTCTTAATATCATCATTACATAATATAACATGTCATATATGAGTAATGTAGGGGTATTGGGCCCAGGAGTTCATTATTTATGTATATATTGGGCCTGGGGTCCAATCCGAGGATGTGAAGCCGTCCGAGGAGGAGTAAACATTGTTAGGGGAGTACGTGTTAGTAAATGAAGAAATTAGTTTTGGTCATAAGGGCCTATGAGGGTGGTCCGAGGGTGAATGCCTTCTCGGCTAACCAAAGCCGAGGTTCTAAGGAGTGTTCTACTGTCCAGGGGGAATGTTTCAGGAAATTCTGTTGATTCAGATAAGCATTACAGAAACATAGGACAAAGGGGAGTCCTAAAATGTCTAAGGAGAAAGCTGCTATCACCACATTGAATGCTTTGTAGCTAACTCTCTAACCGCATTAATGTGGAAGTGATACCTGAACAGTGGTTTTCAGCCTTACAGCTACTGCACAAAGATTTTAAGAAGGTGCTGATTGAACAAGTATCAACACCAACCATCTGGCCTGTACGTGGATGAGAGAGATGAAAGGGAAAGATAGTATAAAAGAAGGAGGCAATGAGAAGAGGAGATCAAGAAATTAAGAGAAAAACACTGTAGCAGTCAAGAACTGAATCTATAATCCAACTTGAGAGAAATATATAAGAACTGATCTCCTCGGACTTTGTCGAGGAAAATTTTCTTTAGTTTAAATCAGTCTATTTTCCTTTTCTTGTCATCTGAATCTGTTTTACTTGTTGTCCAACTCATTAAATCCTAGTTTCCCAACCCACTTTCTACAAATTCATTGTATTGAGTTTTTTGAGTCTAAGTTCATCTATCATTTGAACTAGGGACACAAATTGCGTCCTTACAAGTAAAATATATATCTATGAAAAAAGAACCATGTGACATGTGATTAAAGTAAAGAAGAAAATTACGTTGTCAAAGGAAAACAATAATAAAATGTCATATGTAAGTGAAGTAATATATAAAAAAAAAAATGGGTTTAGAAAAAAATTAATGATTTGTTTGAGTTATTTTTGTTGTTATCTAATTTTTATTGTTATTAGTTGAGCTTTTTTTTTTTTTTTTTTAAGGGGTTGAGGATTATGTTCGTGGGTCATGATTATTTTTTGAGTAATTCTATATCCATAACATTTTCGTAACAAATCTTATGTGATAAACAGCTATTAGTGGGTAAAAAATTAATGTCACTATTGGGCCCAAATTAGAATCATCAATAGCTTACCACCTAAACTTTGTTATGAAATTATTGTAAAAATTTTGTAGATGTAGCATTAATTTTATATTTTTTTGAACATAAATTTTTGCGATTCTCCTGCTCGATACTTTTTTGGGGTGGTCAAAATAGGTTAGTTTAACATATAATTTGATAGATAAGGAAATGAAAAAAGGCTTCGTAAACTAAATTTGATAGATAAGAAAAATTAAAAGGTCTACTAAATTTGATAGATATGGAAAAGAAAAAGGTAGACCGAAATTTATCTTTGGTTTCCATCACTGTTCATGCATCATGCGAGACATTATCTAGTTATCCTATAATTGATTGTAGACATATCGAAGAGATTAATCCAGCAAGAATGTATATCGATCCTATTGTATAGATTCTATAGAACATTGTTGCCTTTTCTGAAAAGAGAAATAAATAAATTAATTAAAACAACATCTAAAGGGACATAATATATAGGTAAAATATGTCTACTTTATATTATGGGAGATAAATATTTTCATTACTTTTTAAATAACTATTTGGATAACATATTGTGATTGGTGCAAAATAAAGCTAATGTTAATGATTTCCAAAAAAAAAAAGAGTGTTATTAGTGTTATTGGTGTCACTGGTGTGTGTGACAATGTAAAACCAATATTGCATTAGTCTTAATTTACCACTTTAGTAAATTGTGAATAAAATTTTTTTATCCCTAATGTGTTTTTCTAATGAGTCACTTTTTAGGAAACATGATTCATTAACACTATGATAAGTGGAAAAAATTATGATCTAAATCAAATTGCAGTGAATTTTTCTTCTTAATTTTTAAAGATAGCCTATTAGCCATCAGGTCTATACTTAATATGGAACAACTCACGGTTTTTGGTGTTTCTTTTTTGTCATTGGTGGTTAAGAATGGATAATATCAAGAAAATAAAAAAACTGGCCGAAGGAGAGTTTCACTCACTTAGCCAATGCGGCAAATTTTCACACACATTGGACCCGTATGTCATTGAGACATTAGTCTCATGAGACCGACGCAGAGATACTATCTCCCCCAGAAGGAAATGGTCATTTCCTAACAGCTAGTTGGACGAATCATGTTTTTTTTGCCCAAATTAAATATTTAAATGCTCAATGTAGGCTACAATGAAGTTGATGTAGACTTCTATTTTATGAGTACTTTCATTAGCAACAGATCATGCTATGACTTGGAATTCTGGAGTCAGGAGATATCAAGGTGAAAATTTGGGACACGCCTTAGCTGAGAAGCTCTAGGGGGACCAAGCGGGATGTGTGGTATTTGTCTAGTTTTTCCTCTCTCTTCAAACATAAAGACATTTATTTTTTAATGAATAAATAAATAAATAAATGTTTTTCATTTTAAACATTCTTTATTTGAAACAAAGGAGAAGTGATCAATTGTTTCCAACTTATTTTAATGGCATTACTATATTTCAATTAGCTGGAAGAAAAATGTAAGATTTTATGTCATCTTTTAAGCTCTATTTAGTATCAGTGATCATACATCTTAATATTTTTATGCCAATATTTGGAGTTTAAAAAAACTGGTGTGAAACTTGTGAAAAAAAAGAAAAAAAAAAAAAAGGAAGTCTATGGTATTACTTAAAGAGAAATGCTAACGAGTGCCCTTAGGGCATTGGTTAATAATCCATTTAGAGAAAGTTTTTATGGGGAAAAAAAAAGTAATTAATATTTTAACAGCTTTTTTCATTTCCCATAAAAGTAATATCAAAACTTTCTTAAAATGAATTATTAATGAGTGCTCTAAAGGCACTTGTTAGCACGACTCTTACTTAAATACCACCATGTTCAGTCAAGCTTAGCTAAGCCACTCAACTAAGTCCAAAGACATGTTGAAGCTCGAGCAACATGTCACCCTTCAACCCACACACAGGCCTCAGGATTGGGCCTATGTGTGGTATACTTAAATATCACCAAGTTCACCCTAACTAAGCTACTCAATTAAGTCCAATTAATACATATTGAAGCCCAAATAATCCTTCAACCCCCACACAGGCCTCGATGTTAGGCCACACTGCTTATCCCACAATTTTTTAGTACTTCGTTTTTATAATAGTAGTAATAAAATTAATTAATTAAGTAATTAAGTTTTAGAGAGAGAGAGAGAGAGAACAGAGGACCTTACCCATCTCCTCTTGCCATCAGTGGCGACTCTACGTTTAAGTGAGGGTGGTCCTGACTTGCAAAAAAAAGAAAAAGAAAAGTATTTATACAATTGAAAATAAATTTATTTACAATTAAACTATTGTAATCACTTTAATAAAAATGTTAAACATCTTAACTTGAGAATCATAAAAATTAAGGTGTAACAAAAATCCTATTTTCCACCTTAGAAAAAAGGTTTAACAAAAATAAGAGCAACGTTGCATCCATAATATTTTCATAATAATTTTATAACAAATCTTATATAGTAAACTATTACCAATTCTAATTTAGACATTGATATAACTTTTTTACCCACAAATGACAGTTATTCGTATAAGGTTCATTGTAGAAATGTTGTAGACATAGCATTACTTCAAAAAAAATTATAGCCCCTAAACATAATCATTAACCCCTTAAAAAAAACTTAAATAACATCAATAAAAATTAGCCCAAATTACAACAAAAATAACCCAAACAAAAATATGACTAGACAAACAACAAGAAGTGAACAAAAGATTCAATAAAAAGTTATTAAAAAAAAAAGGATAAAAATCTCTAATCATTCAAATTTGTAACTCATTTGCCCATTAAATAAAAATTAATCAATAATTGCATTTTAATTTCCTTAAAAAAGTATAAGAGAAATATGGTGGTCTTGAGTTCCCCTTAATGGTAACGGGCTAACGATAGTTATGCTTTCTTTGACTTTAATATTGCAACAATTTTGCTCTCTTTAGCGACTCAATTTATAGTTGTAGCAATTATTCTCTATCTCTCTCTCTTCATTTTTTTTTCTTTGTTATCATTCCAGATTATTTCTCACTTTATTACTTTCATCTAAGCATTCTCAGTTCCCATTGTATTTGTTATCAGTCCCTTTTTTCTATTTCTCTTTGTTAGTAAAAATATATTGCGATACTTAATGTATTTGCATGTTTTATTTTTTGCGGTGTTGATATATTTTAGTTATCTATTTATTAGTAGATTATTAAATTTTGAATAATTTAATTTTCTTAGTGATCGCTCCAACAAAAATTTCTAAAATCACCACAGCTAGTCGTGGAAACAAAATCAGGGTGATTGGAGATTGGGTAGCGCTCCTTTTTTTTTGGTTGAATAATACTTGTCGTTAAAAAAGAAAATAGTTACAAAGAAAGGATTTTTTTTTTTTAAGAAACACAACGAAAGGAAACTATAGTTTCCTTTAATATTACACGAAAGAGTCCATCTATAATCTATAATATATATATATATATATATATATATAATATATCACTCTTTTTATTTTAGTTTTTTTTAGATATACACATGAGTTTACTTTTTTTATTATTAGATTTTTGATGGTTTATTTATATTAAACTTTTTGTTTTTTGTACAATATTAACTCACTTAGAAAAAAACTTAAAAAAAATAGATAGAACATGTGGCATAAAAATAGACAACAATTGAAATCCAATTTAGAATTTAAATGGATTTTCTCTAAGTTTTGACTATATATATACATAGACTAGTATACAATTACAAACTGTACGGCAAAGAGGCTCCTTGGGCCAACCAAAGTGTCCAGGCCCATTGGGACTCTACTTTCCTCGCATGCTCGGAGAACGGCCCGCTAACGTTGTCTACATGCGTGGGTTGTTCAAACCAGTATCCTTTCCCGCGAATCCTCCCCAGTAAACCAACACCTGACCAAACTCATAATCGGGAATCACAGTCGCCGAGCATCCCAAAGTAAGAACCAATTCCAAGGCCACTCCCACCTAAACGCCCACTTACGACTAACAGCATTGGACCTCCAAACGCACTAGCACCAGAGGCAATCATCACTATTTCACTGACATCTAGCTATAAATATGATGGGCTGGGGAAGGAAAAAGGTTGTTGAAAAATTGGAGAGCAGAAGGAGAGAAGATAAGACTAACAAAAAGGGATAGAACAGTTTTCGATCAGTCTCAGCACAAGAACGACCCAGTGTAGGAATTCAAGCCCACCATATAAATAGATTGTGAGTCCAAGCGAGTCACGGCCCAGTAGCCTCGTTTTAGGCGCGCACACAAACAAATCACAATTACAAACATATATTGGTTTAAATTATATCTAGTGGAGTTAAATCTTTTTTAAGCCATAAATATATTCATAAGTTTTACTTTTATTTATATACTAGCATGTAATCCATACAAACGCATGGATACATTTAAAATTAAATACAATTTTTATTCTAAAAATATAAATAATTAGTCAAATTTTTTTTTAAAAAGCATGTAACATATGCATACAAATAGATACATTTAAAATTAAAAACAAATTTTATCATAAAAACATAAATAATTAGTCAAATTATTTTTTTAAAAAGTAAACATAATTAGTCATATATTAAAATTCTTACCTAAATTTAATACTACTTATAATCTTTTTTTTTTTCTAATTTTTAGTAAGATAGAACTTGTGGTAATTTTTCTTGTGAGGTGATTTTTATTGAGTATATGTGATTGATTTTTTTTAAAATAATTTTGTAATTCATTAATATTAAATTCTTAGTATTTTGCACTCATTAATTCACTTGACACAAAGATTAAAAAACTTAAGTGGACACTTGACACAAACTTAAATGGATAATTATGGTATGCTTCCCGCATAAATTTAGACACATGGCACAAAATTGGATTCTAATTTCAAATTCTAATTGAACTTTCTCTAAACTTTACCTATTAATATATACTAGCTTGTAACCCCATGTATATGGATGGATATACTTAAAAATATACAATAAGATGCATAATATAATTCATATATATAATTTAAATACTATTGATAGTTATTTTTATATTTTGTTCACTCTTTAAAAAATTTTGTATGGATATTATTATGTATAAAATGTAAATTGTCCATTTTTTTTAATTATTGTAAAACACTTTTTTTTTTTTTTATGGTTCATTTATTCTAGATTCTTTGGTTTTTGTACTTAATAACTCATTTGGATGAATATTTATAATGTGGTCAATTCCCACATTTGATTCTAAAATTAAGAAATAAAACCTGATGGTGTTAGATAAAAAGCTATCTTCCTGTCTCGTCCACATACTTTGTCCAAGGAAAGAGACCAATAAAAAACTATTCAACGGACTCGTCCCAAAGAAGCCTCGTCCGTCCTTAAGGATGGACAAACGATACAAACAGGATTGCATCTATTCTCAACAAATACAATGTTTAATCATCATCAACCGTTCTACAGAAAACGGTTAAGGATGAAACTCCAAATGTTGTAACTTCCATATCAGTTGTTATGGAAGTTACCTCATGCATCCGCGATGACAGGAGAAGTTACAAAGTAACTGCCTTCAGCAACCACTATATAAAGGACTCACTGGCGGATGGGTAAGATTTAAAGACATTTTTCTTCCATTCTACAGTTATTATCACAAACAATACTGACTTTATCATCGGAGGATCTTTGACCGTGTCTCCACCGGTCACCTTTGATTATCTTTCTTTTCCTTTCAGGCCCTACATCAGAATCCAGATCATTTGACTTACTGATTTTCTTGGGATCATCAAAACCTTTTAAGAATAAATAATTTAGGACACGTGGCATAAAATTAGAACTTTAATTTGGAATTCTAATTTAAGTTTCTCTCAGTTTCACCTATTATTATTATTATTATTATTATTATTATTATTATTATTATTATTATTATTATATAGATTTTAGATATACACTACATGACTTTACTATTTCTTCTTCTTTTTTGGTTTATTGAGTTTTTTATGCCTTATTTGTATTAGACTCTTCGTTTTTTGTACAACATTAACTCACCTATAACAAAAATTTAAGAAAAAAAAATTGATAAAACACGTGCCCCAAAATTAAACAACAACTGGAATCTAATTTAGAATCCATTGGATTTTCTTTCAGTTTTGAGTTTATATATATATATATATATATATATATATTAATCATGTAATCATGGAGGTTTTTAAGTGGAAACAAAAAAAACGTACGGTACAATTGAAGTGGGAAAAAAATTATTATTATCACGATCCAATGGGAAAAAAAATTGAAAACAATAAATATGGATGACAATCGGTTGCTCTTATAAAATTCAAGTGGAAAAAAAAAATGAGAGATGCTATGTCTACAACAATTTTACAACAAATCACAGGTGGTTAGTTGTTATTAGTTCAAATTTGAAATTAATACTAAGATTACTTTTTTGCCCCAACAATAACAACCAGTAACAAGCTGTCATTTAGGATTTGTTGTAAAAATATCATTTCTCAAAAAAAAAAAAAAAATACAACTTAAATGGGCCTTCTTTATTTACTTTGAGAATAGCAATCGGTTGATTTTATACTTACAATATAAGTGAATAAAATTAATAAATTCAATGGTTTAATTGGAAATAAATTACAAGAATAAATTATTAACTTTCTCTAGTGAAAAAAAAAAACTAAAAATAAATATGGAAAGTGTCAAATCTTCAATAAACCTATACGGCAGTCCAAATGCCCTCTATTCAAACTTTATCACATTAACTATATCATTTATTTACAAATATATTATTACCAACTAGCCTCTGAGCACGCACTCACATGCGTGCTCAGAGGCTCTCTTATTTTTTGGGTAAAAATTTAATGATTTTTATCAATTATAATTTGGGATTATTACACTTTCTAATTATAAAAAAAAAACCTAGGGGAGTGATGAAAAAACAAATTGATGTTTTGGCTGAAATATAAAAAAATTCATCACGAACAAATTGAATCTAAAATTAAAGCTCCAAATAATTTAATGGATTTGTTCACTTTTTATAAAACTCAAAAGAACATAGTAGAAAAAAAGACCCCATGTATTAAACTAAAATTAATATTTAAAACAAAAACAGATAACAAATTTTTTTAATAAACAGATGAGGGTAGTTTTAAAAAAGCAATTGTTAAGGAAGTTTGAAATTTTGTTTTTTTTTTGGTTTTTGAAGGAAATGTGGGAAGCAACTTTTACAGTGTTTTCTTTTATGGAATATTTTTAAACTTCGGAAAACTAATAGATATTTAAAAAAGAAAATTATTAACAGTAATGTTTATCCAAAAACTATTTGAATGTATTTGAAAAACCATGCCATGATTTCCACAATTCTCTATTCGAGGGTGTGGTAGTGTCATAGTGGCTAGTGGGTTTGTAATTGTACGTGGGATTTGAATTTTTTTGAAATTGTTTCGGATTTTTTTTTTCTATTTCTATTTCTTAATGAATTTAATTTAGAAATTTACTTGCTTATTGACTCTACCCCACCATTTCTTATTAGTATAGGAATGAAGATAATATTATCATTCCCACCCTTTAAAAAAGATTCATCAATTAGAGAAAATATTAAACACTCATCAAACCGACCAAATAAAAGAAAAGAAAAGATTAAAGAAGAAAAGAAAGAAAAGATAATGATATGAAAAGGATAATGATAACAAAGTAAGGAAACCAAATATAAACCAAAAATAGAAAAACAGATACTTACATTTTTGCCATTAACTACACTTCAAGTCTAAAGTTCAAACTATCCATTAGAGTTGGAGGAAAGAGCACAGAATTGATAGCATTGAAGAATTGAAGAAGAAGCAATTTGAGTTTGAAAACCAATGTGAGAACCAATGTGAGAGTAGTGGGAGTGTAGTCCTATTTTATAAATAGTGTTTTACGTGGGAGTTAAAGAAGCATTTTTACCAAGCTTCGCCCCTATTTAGTTTTTATTTTTTATTTTTTTTTTTATATTTAGTTTTGTTATTGGATAAACGTTGTTGGGTTGTTTAACTTATTTTTATATTAAAAAAAAACTATAAACGTATAGTTGCTTTGAAGAAATGGATTAGTGGAAGAGTGTTCATATTTTGTAGGTAATGTTTTAGTGCAAGTTAGACATGTATTCTTACCAAACTGTTCTTTAGTTTTGTTTCTACTTAAATCTAGAGGTGTAGGGATATTTTGGAACAAAAAAAAAAAAAAAAAATCCAGTCCAAACCAGAGAAGCTCTTTAAATAATAGTATAGAAACATACAAGGCCTCCTTGATCTTCTTTCCGAACCTTTTCCCTCCTTGTGGGTTCCAATTAGCTCAACTGATAAAATCTTTAATGGTTGTATAAGAGATGTAGCGTTCAATCTTCATTTACACCAAAAACTTATTGGTGTCTTGGTCTGATGATAGCTCAGCGAATGCCATAGGTTGAAACTCTCTCTCTCTCCAAAAAAAAAAAAAAAAAACCTTTCCCCTCCCTCAACACCTCTTTATCATAAATACTTATTTTTTACTCCCTCAACGTATATACTTGTTTATATATATATATATATATATATATATATATATTTATCTCTCTCTCTCTCTCTCTCATCTTGATCTTTGATTTATTTTAATGCTATGCATTTTATAGATTGCTTTCTTTATATATGAAAATTTAAGTGGAATGATAATCTAAAATTTTATTTTTCAATGTATTATTGTTTTTGATCTCTACTATCATAGGTACTCTCTCTCTCTCTCTCTCATTTCTATTTCTCGATAATCTTGATCTTTGATTTGTTTCAATACTTTGCGTTTTATAGATCGCTTTATTTGTATATGAAAATTTGGGTTGAATGATCATTTTGCAACTAAAGGTCTCTCTCTCTCTCTCTCTCACAAAATTTGTTGGGTTCCAGTTAATATTATCACTAATTTATCAATTCAAAGTAGTAATCACACACAAGAATACAAATATTTGCATGGAAAAACCCTTTCTCCTTAGAGGAAAAAACCACGAGACAAACTCCAAATCAATTCACTATTTTCAAATCAATTATAATAATTCTCAAGTTTATGCCTAACTTGAGATTCACCAAATACAATAATAAATCTACTAGTGTATGTCTCACGGCTAAAGAAAATCCCATAGTTTTCTTTGCTCTCCACACTTTAATTATTTTTCTCAGAGGCGGCAACACTTTTCTTTCCCCTTTCTATTTTCTTCTCCACAAGGACGGAACTACCTTAGGGCTGAGAGGGGCCATGCCCCCCCCCCCCCCCCCCTCTCAAACCTTTGAAAAAAAATTCCCTAGTATATAAATTAGTATAAAAATATATACTTTTGGCTCTAAAATTAATATACTTGGCCCCCCTCTCCCAAACAATTTACAAGCTGACCCATGAAACAAAAATGGAAAAAATTATCAAATCATCCCTTGTCTAGTTGTCCCAAGAATATCAGGAAAAACCTTTAGCTAAACATTTGGACAATTTACTAATCCGGACAACAAGGAGAATCTACAAAACAATTCACATATTCAGATAATAATTAAAAAATTCTTTGGACACAGTCTAAGTTATATATATATATATATATATAACAAATCAATTATAAATTCTAGCAAAACAAATCACAAAAACCCAATAACCTCTACCCAATTTCTACCTCTCATTTGAGAGCTTTTTGTCCCTCTCAAGTAACTCCACCCCATAGTCATAGAGACAACTCTTATGTTGCTAGTTACTTCATCCACACACCAGTTATTGTACCAGCAACTTGTTTTAGTTGGTGTCTTTAACTCAATCCATGAAAAAAAATTATTTTTTTAAAGATCTATTGCTCACTTGGATCAGTTGGTGTCTTTTAAAAATTTACTTTAACAATGCATTATTAGCATTAATTTATTCTTGATTATAATATCTACGATTGATTTAAAAAAAAAGAAAAAATACAAAAAAAAATAAAAAATTAATGTTAATAATACATCATTGTCAACCTTTAGTATTAATATTCTAACTTTTTAAAATTCTTGAACAACGAACTTTGACCCCCCCTAAGTTTAAATCCTGGTTCCGTCCCTGCTTCTTCACACATAACACTCTCTCAGCTGTCTTCTTTTTCTTTATGTGGCAGACCTTGTTGTTGCTCTCTTTTCTTCCCTTTTTTTCTCTTGTGCGGCTTTCGTTTCTCTTCTATATGGCACACTCAAAAATCACATATAAACCTTGTTTATATGACCTAGCCGCCTCATACTCCTAGTAGCACACAAATCCTAATTCAACTTGAATTAGGAGTACTTGCTACCTATTGGGCATGGGAATAACAATACAATCCCATATGTAGGCTTTAACTTTATGTGGGCAGAACCATGGAGCTTGATGCACCCAACAAAATTTATTGTTATTAACTATTATTGTTTAATTCAACCAGCTTTTGATAAAGTGGTCAATTTGGACCAAAATATTATTAGTTTCTGTATGAACTTTTATTTACGAAGGCTACTATATATATATATATATATATGACAAAATTTAGCTACAAAATGGACTGTAGCTTTAAACTACAACTTTATTTAATATCTTTTGAAGATATGAATATTGATCAATGGATAATAGTACTAATTGATCCCAGTGAAATTTTGAGAATACAAGGTGGGGAAGCAATGGAGGTTAGTATTTTTGCTGCTGTTCTTTGTAACCAAATCTGGATGAACAGAAATAAAGCAGTGTGGAGTAACCAATTGATAGATTCAGTCAAGCTCTTTAACCAAATAAATAAGGTGTTTATACAACACAAACAAGCTTGGCAATTGACCCTTGAGAAAAAAGAGAATTCCTCTTCATGGAAGCCTCCTCTCCTCTAGGATGGATCAAATGTAACTTTGATGCAATAGTGAAGCTTGATAAGGTGGTGTTGAAAGTGGTTTGTAGAGATATCGTTGGTTCCATAGTAGTAGCTCAGACTCAAGAAGAATGCCCAGGTGAGCCTATTTGGGCAGAATCTTAAGCTACTCTACTAGCAGCTAGATGAGAAGGCTTTGATAGAGTATTAGAGTTGTGTTAGAAGGAGATGCTTAGGCTGGGATAAAAGCTATCTTAAACCTATCTGCAACTCCTCATTGGTCCATCAGTGCTATTCTAAAAGAGACTCATGTTATTTTAAATTCTTTTGTACACTGAAATGCTTGTTTTGTTTTTAGAGACTTTAACTTTGTAGCTCATTCCCTAGCCTAATAATGGTCTTTTTTTGGGACAGATTTGGGACTCCCCCCTTCTGTAGTTTCTGAGTTTGTAGAGGGAGGAGTTGGTTGAGTCCCATCCTTTCTTTTGGTTTTGTTTGTTTGGTGTTGGTTGCGTTGTTTTCCTTTCTCTTTTAATGCAATTTCTATTTCAGAAAAAAAAAAGTTTTTTTTAATAAAAAAAAATACAAAGCTTTAACCTCTTCATCTAATCATTTTTTTTTTTTTTTGATAAATCATCTAATCATTTTTATCTTATATTCTGTTTTTGTGTTAAATTATTTATTTTATTGGCGTGGTGTGGACCGTGAAGTGTCGAAATTGGACTTTTTATCAAAGTTCACCTCCACTACTTGGCATTCTAATTCAAATTGAACTTTTTTTTCGGAATAATATAACCATTTTTCACAACCTTCCATAAAGAATCTATCCTAAATTTGGACTCTATTCTACTTCTACCACATCAAAATAGTACGTGCCTATTGGTTTGCCAGATGAGATGATGAGTGGGATCAGACTCAGATTACCAACCTCATTGACAGCTCGAGTGGGAAATCTCCTTGGTACACACTCACTCAAACTCACTTCATACTGTATACTCCTGGCTTCCAAGAATATTCCTTCAATCTACTACATGACCTATTACATTATAGTTTTATCGTTGAAATAGTCATTCATATGTATTTTTAGTTACGAATGACAGGACCTTTTAAATAAGTTATATAGTTTATTTAAAAATATTTCATAGATGGTTTTATAATACGCAAACCCTCCACTGAAAACTACTGTTTAAAATCAGAACCAAACAGGCTATAAAACACTAGTTCCATTTCCAATAGATAGACAGAGAGAGAGAGAGAGAGAGGGGGGGATACACACACGTCCAAGACCAACCAGCAACCACATCTCTCTCTCAGTCTCTCATTTCTTCCTTTGTGTGAAATCTACGCCTAGAGTTGGTTGGTTGGCTTTCATTTTCTTTTTGTCGTACCCAACCTCTTCTCTTGTGGCTCTCACTTCTCATACAAAGTGCCAAAAAGATTCCTTAATTCCCTTTCATTTGTTGTTTGCCTTTTCACAGATTCTCTTATTCTGGGGCAACCCATTTCAGAGTTCCATCCAAAGCCTCCTTTTGGGGACCCAATTCATTCTTTTCATTTCATGGGTATGTATATATAGCTCACTCTTTCTTTGTATATTATATATAGTATTATATTTCTATACGGGTATCTAACACTTTTCTTTTTCTTTTTTGTTTTAATCAGATTCTGCTGTCTGAGATTGGAGGCCAACATTCTTGCTCTTATTGGGCGTCCAATAATTTTCGCTCTTATTTCTTTGGATTCTCTCGGTGACTCTGAACTCCGCTCCAGTATGTTTCCTACTTCTGTTCAATTGCTTTGCATCTTTTATTTTGTTTTGGGTTCTGTTCTTTTAAGATTCATATATAAAAATGCATTTGTGAATTTCTTTTAGTTGTTAAGATAAACATTTAGAATTAATGCCAAAAAAAAAACCCAATACAATAGTTCAATAGTTGCATGTTGTGTGTTTCATTGTGGACTGATTTGGAAACATTGAATCTACCCAGTTCCGATTCTATGACAATGGCACGTTTTATGTGTTGAAGCTGAAATTTCAGTATGTTTAGTGTAAATTTAGAAATGGTTTTCAAAAGGAGCTGTGGAATTCAGTTCAGTGTGTGTGAAAATTATTGGGGTGTAGTTAACAGCACAGACTTTTAACCGTACATATTTGATTTGACACTTGGAAAACAATTATAATTAAGCATCCATCGAAAGAAATCGATTTTGTTACTAATGTCACTGTATTGGTGTGTGAAAGGAAATGAAGATTCTCTTTTGATCTTTCTAGAGCAATTTAAAAATACTAGAGCATCTCAAGCATCTACATTTCCAATTATGTAAATCTCATTTTATTATTAAATGTCCTGTTTTGAACTCTTCCTTGTAGAGACTTCTAAACCGATATTTTCTCTAAGCTTAGAAAACTATCCCTTACTTTTTGTGCATATAGGATTTGATTTAATCTGAGATCAGAAGTAAATTCCCTGATTTCCTGAGGCTTAGTTGCACAGGCATCCTCAAAACTTTGAAGTTCAAAGAAGTTTTTTGCATGCTTTAATCTATTATGATAGTTTGGGAAAATAACAATAAAAGGATTACAAAAAAAAAAAAAAAATTATTTACTATCTGCAGTGAATGAAAATTATCTTGTAGAGGTTCTCGTGTCCAACAACTCAGCTAAATTCAAAAACTGTTGGTTTCACAACATTTGTACTTGATGGTGAGAGATGATGGATTGTAGCTCAATTTCTTAGAAGAGATGTCCATATTAACTTTTCCATCAACTAAACCTTTAAGGGTGGAGATGTATGTCGAACATGCATATGTAAGTGGAATTACGTGGTAATAAAATGTTTTCATTTTGTTTTGAGGGGGGCAACTGGAAAGTTGAAATGGTGTTGCTTGTGCCGTTGCGATGGAGAAACAGTGGATCATCTTTTACTTCATTGCAAGTTCGCACGCACCTTATGGAGTGAAGTGTTTTTGATGTTTGGTTTGTAGTGGGTGATGCCAAGGACGGTTGTTTCTCTTCTTTTTGCATGGGAGAATTATTTGAGGTTACACTCTTCTTCGGTTTGGAATATGGTTCCAGCCTATTTGATGTGGCTAATTTGGAGGGAATGAAATACCTGCACTTTTGAGGACATTGAGAAATCTGTGGATTTTTTGAAGTCTTTGCTAGTTGGGACATTGTTTGGGTGGTCTCGTACTTGGGGTTTTACACAATGTATTTCCATTTTTGATTTCATGCATTCTATCCCTGTTAGATTTGTTTGTATTTGTTTCTAGTACATTTTGTTCATCATCATGAACATGACGTACTTTTTTTAATGAAGATATCTATTACCTATCAAAAAAAAAAGTTGGTGCTTAGGAAATAGAAATACAGAGAGAGAGAGAGAGAGAGAGAGAGACTGATAATTATAAACTGCTTGAGTAAATTAGAACTAAAGATTGTGTCATTATTAACTTCAGGTTGGAAGGATAGAAGCTGGGTAGATGAGCACACCTTTTCATTTATTCCTTAAGCCAATCAAATTACGTTTTTTCTTACATAGATGAATGAATAGGTATAAGGAGTAGCTTGTCTTTGTCAAGAAATGGAGGTAAGGAATGGTGCTACGATTTGTAGTAAAGAAAAGAGTTGGTAGGTTAATGAAGAAATAGCAATTCCTTCAGCATCCTTCTATTTGGTAAGCACCAATGGTCGTATCTCATGTGTAGAACCTCAGCACCATGTTAGATAATGAGAGACTTGGGGCAAAGCATTACTAAAATGTTTGATACTAAAATTGAAACACTCAACTTTGTAATTCGTATTCCAAGTACCCTCTCATATCTCTTCCTGGCTAAAATGTTTCTTTACTCATGTATATATCAGAAGTAAAAATGATAAAGACCCTTTTACTATCTTTCTACTCCCACCACCTTAATATTAATGGGGAAGATCCTTATCTTCCTGCCTATGCATGACATTGACTTACACTTGTAGCTAGCGTAAGACCAAGATATTGAACTAATGTACTGGTTTTCCATGTGCAAGTTAGAAAATGGATTTCACCCATTGATTCTCTGGCTGTTCAGAAGCAGGAGACAAGAGAAGCATTATTTTGTTAGATTATCATTGTTATTTTTATACTAAAAAGGTAACATTAGACATCTTATGGGATTAGGGGAAAACTATTATAAGCGTCTCGCCTGTTATTACTTCTCCATTCTCTCCCATTTTCAACTCTCTTTGGGCAGATGAGGAAATGTGGGGCCTATTTTGAAAGAACCCTCATCTTCCTTTGCAATCCCTCCATTTTTTTTCCCTTAACAGACATTGAAGAAATACAATCTGTCAATCCACCCTTTCATTTCCTCACCCCCCACCCCAACACCCAAAAAAAAGAAAAGGAAAAAAAGTATCCCTAAATAAACTTGTTTGTGCCTACCCTACTTTTGATTGGTTTATTATATATTCTTGATAAAAGCCCTTATTGGCAACTATAGCACTTTAACTTTTGAAACTCCTAAGTATCTTTCCATAAAGGCATAAAGACTCACTTGCTTCAGGTGTTAATGTAAACGTTGTATCTAAGCAAAGTTTTCAGAGGCTTTCTGTAACTACTATGACACAACATGAACCTTAACCTTAACCAAGCTTGTAAGCAATCTAGGTTGAATCTTTTAGTTGCATAGAGTAGTTAATGAGCTCAATTGTGCTTGCTATATAGTTGGGCTCATGTTATATAAACTTCTTAGGCCACAAAATCATCTACCATACTCATTCTTCATTTTGCTTTAGATTGATTTGGAACTTAAAAAAAAGAGTCTTTTGAGTAATATTTAGCTGACTCACGTTGTTGAAAATGATTTGGTTGTGTTGAATGTAGCTAGCTCTCTAGCCAATGATCTATTGATTGTGTTGTGATTATGTGTTAGCCCTACCAGTGAGAAATTGTGGTTAAATTATGAGGATCATTGGATTTTCATGTCATTTTTCTTTTTCCTTGATAGGTAAGTAGTTCAATTTTATGACATGACATGGATTTTCATGTTATTTTTCTGTATGATTCCATCAAACAACTCAAATTTTCAATTCAATGTCATTGTTAGAAATAGTTCTAGGAGCAGTGACATAAATTTTTTAGGTTTATGTGCATGTAGATGTGAAAATCCTGTAATATAATCCTAAACACCACAAGACAAAAATTTTAATGTAGTTCAGCTAAATCTATGCCTACATACACAAGTACTGTCAATCAAACCCCAATATTTGGAAATAATGCTCAATCCTCTTAAACACAAACTAAAGACTCACCAATGTTAAACCTCAATGCAGCCAAAGATACCCTCAGATTAATGTACTAGATTACTAGATAAAACTGTTTTTCAAATCTCTCACACATGGAAAAAGCTACACTACCACTTATTTCTTTTTCTTCTCAATATTGGATTAGTACTCTCAATGGTAATTATTCCACCTCTTTATTATTCTTCTAATTAATGTAGGATTTCAAGATTAAAATTCTTCTTTTTAATTTCAAATTCCAAAACCAACAAAGAGATCTTGAGACTTATTTCTAATCCCCTCATGGTTGGACTTAACCAAATCTCCACCTCTAGTCATGAGGAGGTGTCTTCACTTCTGTACTTTGGGTTACCTCCTTTGCACCCTTCTTATTTGTAGAGATCAGGGAAGTCAAGGGCAATCCAAGCACTCAAGCAAGGTGAGGTGCCACTACAGCCCTTTGAAGCCTTGGGGTGAGGCACCTTTAGTGGGGTGCTTGTCTTTAGAACCTAGGCGAGTGCTGGAGTGCCTTAAACAGATTGTAATGCTTTTGAGGGCAGAACCTTAATGAATTTAGCAAGTGCTTTAACAGGTTCTAATGAATTTAATGGATTCATTGCCCCATAGCTTTTGAGTTGTGGTCTTTGGTGTTTTGTTTGTTTGGAATTCACTGGGTTATGCCACATAAGGTAATTGAGGTGTTTGAATCTTGGCAAGGTAAGTTTGGGCGTCATCACAATATAGGCCTTTGGAGACTAGTGCCGCATTGTTTGATGTGGTGCATTTGGAGTGAAAGGAATGCTAGATGTTTTGAGGGATGTGAACGATCCTTGATAGAGATTAAATCTTTTTTCTGTCACACTCTCCTTGCTTGGAGTGTGGCTTTATCGCATTCTACTTGTTCTTCCATTCCTGTTTTATTTGATCATTGTAATTTTGATTCTTGATTTTTGCCCCCACAGTACATCCCCAATGTACTCGGGTTGGCTATTTTTCTAATAAAATTTTCGTTATCTATCAAAAAAAAAAAAAAAAGAAGGCAGTTTCATAATTGGCAAAGAAGGGTAGATCTATGCTTTAATTCTAATTAGTAGGTGTCTCTTTCTTTTACTTTCTTCTCTCTTTCTCTAACCTCTCTTTCTTTTTACATGAATTTAGATTTTAAAAAAAAAAAGTTCTGTCATATAATCTTTTTGACTTTGCTCTCTTTTTTACTTTTGAAAATTTTTATAAAAGATTGTTGAATAGTTTATTCTTAGATTAGTTAATAGAGCCTCATTGCAATTGAAAAATTCAAATCATGCCTAATAAGCATTAACTGCTTATTATTTGGGTTCATTATATGTATGATAACTATATTTAAAGCGGTACCTTGCTTCACCTGGGTGAGCCCCTTTTTGGTGTCTCACACTTCAGGTGATAGAAGATTTGTTGCGTTAAAGTTGCCTTCCACCTTTAACTACAGGGTTAGAGATGCTCCACCATGTTCTCAACAAGAGTTGTGATCAATTGATATCAAGAAATACTTGAAATTCTCGATCAAACTTTGCTCTGCACCATATTAGTTACATTTTTCATAAATCCTACTCACTTATAAGAAAAAAAATTCATAAATCTTACTCTTTTCCATTCATTATCTTCTTTCCTTTATTATGCTTTAACCAAATGATTCTCTTAGTGTTTTACTCCATTCAAATGAATTTTAAGTATCTCACCAATTAACTCATAAAATTTTTAAGTTCACTCTACTTTGATTACCACCAAAGCACATTTACTAGCTTTCATAACTTCACCTCTTGTAAAATATCCATAATCTATGGAATCTATTCAATCAAAAGAAGTCAAATTCCTTCCAAATTTCGCCTCTTTTATAATATCTATCAAATGAATCTGATCAGTCAAAAGAAAATAATCCTTCCAAATTCTAGTATATCATGTATGAGCCCCTCTTCAATGCAGAGCCAACCCAACTGTTTCTTTAAATACAACTAATCTCTAAGCGACTTTGACATATATATCTTCTCTAGCATTTCCCACCATTATTTGGGAGGATGCTCATTTAAGACATTGTACTCTACCTTTAGAGCAAGAGTCAAAAGAGATAGTCTTCAATACCTTCATCTCGAACTCCTTATTCATAATTGGACATAGTGGCCTGCTTCTTCATTTCTTGTATAGTTCCCCGAACAAACTTTGTTGCACCCAAACATCTTTGATAGTTTTTTTTAAATTTTTAAAATTTTAATAAATAGGAAAAAATTTATTGATAACGAAACAAAAGTAGCCAAATACACTGGATGTGTATGGCTGGTACAACAAACTAGCCATCTTTGATGGTGCTTTGACTAAAACTCAAATTATTATTCCCATCAAGTAGTTCCACCTCTAACTTTGTGTTTGTCATCTAGGATCCTTAACCAACAACATTGATAACAATTTATTTTGAGATACTCATAAATAGAATACTAAGACCACAAGATGCAATGTAATGTGGTTGAAGTAACTCTATGCCTACATTCACGGGTAAAGCCAACTAAAATCTACTATTATCAACATAGATTACTACACTCACAAGTAATCCAATTTTAATATTTTTTTTTAGTTGTCCCAGAACCCCCGAAAGTGTTGTGGATTGTAAGAAACTTCAGTCCAACTTTTGCTGTTGATTCTTCTTGATGTTGGGAGGCACAAGCTATTAACTTTTATGTAGTTTCTGCTTATAATATTAAATAATGATCCATTTTGTGAAGCTTGTATTGCCAATTGGATTCCTTTTCTTTTTATAAATAACGTAAGATATTTTATTAAAAACAAAAAAGCCAAGTACACTAGAAACGTACTATAGTGGCAGCAATCAAAAAACCAAATTACAATGATCACTGGAACAAAGAGGGACAAACAAGAACATGATGGCAAAACTAGATTCCATTCATGGAGAGTACGAAAGAAGAAAGACTTTATATCCAAGAAAGACCGTTCACAATTCTCAAAGCATCTAGCATTCCACTCCCACCATAAGCACCAAAACAAACAATGTGGCACAAACCTTCAAAAATATATATTTTGGTATTTACCGAACTTGCCCTTCTAGGAAGCTAACAGCTCAATAACTTTATATGGCATCACCCGATGGATACCAAACAAATAGAATACCATCGACCATAGCTAATATGCTATACGACAATGAAGAAAAATGTGATCCACTGATTCCCCACACCTTTTGCACATACAACACCAATCTAGCACTGCAATATGCCTCTTCCGAAGATTATTTGTAGTTGAAATATTACCTAAAGTTGCAGTCCAACAAAAGAGCGTAACTCTAGAAGGAACCTTCGATTGCCTTATCATTTTTCCAGGGAAAAGAAAGGACAGAAGAACGGGATAAAGAGTGATAAAAACCTCGAACCTCAAAACCTCTCTCTGCTGGCTTCCAACAAACTTTGTCAGCCCCAACACCTCACACATCCTTGGAATAAAGCATATCCCAAAACAAGGCCAACGCTTCTAACTCCCAATCCTGCACTGGACAATGGAACTGGATGTCCCAATGAATCCTCCCATTAGAGAAACACATAACCTCTGACACGGAATACTTCCTTGCCTGACTAATACTATACAATTTTGGATTCCTTTTCTGTTCTCTAAGTACCCAGTTTTTTTTTCTTGACTGCTTCGGTTTTAGTACTATTGCTTAAAGTGTTCATCTGGTAATATATATTTTTGATGTGTGGTCATATTTATGTTTTATTTTTCAAATGGATGCTTGTGTAAAATTGCTGTTATGTTTTCTGCTACAAGCCTAAAGCTCTAATTAGATCTATTCTTAGCGTTGTTTATTTCAATAATAACCCTCTCTCTCTCATGGGATAAAGATAAATAATTTTTTTTATTGATGATATTATCTTGTGTCCATTCAAAGATGTTTCTTATAACATTGAAATTTGCAGATGGGGGATGTAGCAAAGGACTTAGCTGCTGGCACTGTTGGAGGAGCAGCCCAATTGATTTGTGGTCACCCCTTTGACACCATTAAGGTCAAGCTCCAGAGCCAGCCTGCTTCGCTCCCAGGCCAACCTCTCAAGTATGCGGGTGCAATGGATGCTGTCAGGCAAACATTAGCTGCTGAAGGCCCTAGAGGTTTGTACAAAGGTATGGGGGCTCCATTGGCCACTGTGGCTGCCTTCAATGCCGTCCTCTTCTCAGTGAGGGGACAAATGGAGGCATTGTTGCGGTCTGAACCTGGTGCCCCCCTTACAGTTAACCAGCAAATAGTCTGTGGGGCAGGGGCTGGAGTTGCTGTTTCCATCTTAGCATGCCCCACTGAATTGATCAAGTGCAGGTCAGTATTTTAGTCATTTACTTTGCCTGTCCTTGTAATATATGATCTAATTTTGAAGTCCCGAGATTGAACTTAGATATCTTTTCGAATCAAGCCACCTTATCTGATTTATTGAAGTATGATTCAACAGTTAAGTATTGCAAAATCTCAACTGTTGAGCAAATCATGATCTTTTTCCATAAATTGTACATAATTTTTCTGATCTTGTTTATGATACTCTTTAAATTCTATGGGAAACTCTTCAAACCTTCAAGTTTACCTGCTAACTGCTTTGGATTTACTGCTAAAAAAACAGGTTGCAAGCCCAGAGTGCATTGGCAGATTCTGGTTCAGCTGGCGTTGCAGTGAAGTATGGAGGACCAATGGATGTGGCCAGACATGTTCTTAGATCAGAAGGGGGTGTAAAGGGTCTCTTCAAGGGATTGGTTCCCACTATGGCACGTGAGGTTCCAGGAAATGCCGCAATGTTTGGTGTCTACGAAGCCTTGAAGCAGTACCTTGCAGGTGGCCAAGACACATCAAAATTGGGAAGAGGCTCTTTGATGTTGGCTGGAGGCTTAGCTGGAGGTGCCTTCTGGATCTCAGTCTACCCTACTGATGTTGTCAAGAGTGTAATTCAGGTAGATGATTACAAAAATCCCAAGTACTCGGGTTCCATTAATGCTTTTAGAAAGATCCTGGCCTCAGAGGGAGTAAAAGGCCTGTATAAGGGCTTTGGACCTGCCATGGCCCGAAGTGTGCCCGCAAATGCTGCATGCTTCTTGGCATATGAGGTGACAAGATCAAGTTTGGGTTAATTGGTTCTTTGGTGCCACTGGTTGATGATTTGCTCGAAAGTTTATTGTTTGATCTTGCTTATCTCAAAGCAATCATCAAACCATTGAATGGAGCTGTTTAAAAAATTTTTCTGCAATAGTGGCAAGCTCTTACTATTCTGTAATTTTTGATTTGGTTGCTGGAAGAAACATTGTTTCTCCAATTCATATATAAAGGCACCAGGTGCTGAACATTTATTTTCAGATTCTCTCTTGAGTGACCATTTATGTGATAAATATATAATTGAATTGAACCTCGATTTTACTGCATATCAATGGGCACGTTGGATGCAGTCCAAATCAATTTTTTGCCAAAGAAGTGGGAAAATGATGAAGGTTTCTCTTTAAGAGTATGTTTGAAAAGGAGGGAGATAGAGGAAGAAGAGAAGAGTAGAAGGGAAGGTAGTAAAAATATACGACTTTCTTTACCACCTTTCCATCTCCTCTCCTCTCCTCATATTCCATCTCCCTCTATACAATATTTAGGTAGAGCCAATTTGGTGATAGCTAGCTGGTATGGTGACAATTATTTATGTGAAGAAATGTGTCCAAAGAAGCTCAGGTTGATACCAGATGACCTCTTGGCCATCAAGAAGGTCAAGGAGTTTCTTGAGCGGTCAATCTTACGGTTGTGGATGGAGTGGCTGGCATAAAAGGGACTATTTACACCCTCCAATGACATGTTGCCACCTCATATTTTTACATATTAAAACAATAAACTTAACACACACTATCACTCCCTCACAAATACCAACCCAAATCTTCAGAAATCAAAACCCAGTTTCACTGTGAAAATCACATGATGCTCATAGTCTGAAAGTGCCACCAGGACCAGATGGTTGTGGTCAATACCTCACCTGAAAGCACAAACCCAAAGCCTCTCCCTCCGCCTCTGGTTGTCTGCACTTTCTTCTTCTTCTCCTTAGTAAATGCCAATAAAAAATGGTTTGATATGTAATTCTTGATCAAACCCACTTTCCATTATCTCTGGATCTTTCTTGTTTTTTTTATTTATTTATATTTTTTTTAGTGTGTTTAAATGTTATTTTAAAATAAAACTAAAAATTCTCTAGGACGGGTTAAGTAGATTCACATGCCTAGTGCGAAAGTGAAACAAAAGCCATTCTATTTTCTTTTTTTCCTGATAATGCTCAGACCATCCTTCTCCTTGTTAATGTTGGCCATTTTTCTAAGTCTCAGTTACTTGGAGTTCCTGTTTACAAATCTCTAGCAACTTCTCAGACTTGGGAGTTCCTGTTTTTTATGTAGATGTTGGATTTAATTTTTTTTTACTTAAATTTGGTATTTGTGAGTGAGTGGTAGTGTGTGTTAACTTTTATTCTTTATTGATTTAGGGGTAAATAAATTTCAGCTCCCACAGTCCACACTAGACACACTACAATGAAAATCTAAACAATGTCTCATCTCCGTTCAGTGTCTGGTAGCCTATAGCCAAGAAAGCCAAAAGGAAAGTGCTCTTCTTCTTCACAAAGAATCCCAAAATAAAACCCAATGGCCTTGATCCAACCACATCGGCCAAGGACCTAGCCTCCACCACAAAATTGCCATGAACCACCACATCAAACTAATAATACTCATATCAGCCAAACCAAACCCAAAATCCAGTCAACCCAATTGCCATTAACTCATAGAAAACTGCTGACCCACTGCCACAAGAACTTCATCACCAAAATAGAAAGATGATCGAAGAAGAGATGAGAGAAATAAGATATGAGGTAAAAATATACTGAAAGAAAGAGAGAGATTCAAGTGTGAGATTAGATCCAAGGAAGAAGAAACAGAAATGACAGAGAGAGAGAGTCAGTTGAGAAAGAGAAACCATTGCCCACGTGCGCAAGAGTGATGTGTAAAATTTGGGAATAGTAAAAGTTAAAGGTGGCAAATGAGTAGATTTGGGTAGGTTTGAAATGAGCATAATTGAGTTAAATATATAAAATCCATTTAACTAATTCTTTAACCCAAATCCAACCCAACCCAATTATTATAAGTAAACCCCAACCCACCCAATTACCCAATTATCAAAATGCCACTAAAGTAAAAATGACCAAAGTACTCTAAAATCTTCAAAAATGACCAAAATACCCCCCAAAACCGAAAAAATGACCAAAATACCCCTAAAACCCAAAAAATAACCAAAATACCCCCGAATTCAAAAAATGACCAAAATACTCCCAAAACTCCAAAAATTACTAAAATACCCCCGAAACCCAAAAAATTACCAAAATACCCCCGCATCCAAAAAATTAGCAATATTTTTGTTGCAGAGCTCCAACTATTTCTTTGATGCCTTGTCAATTCCATTACTTTATTTTTTATTTCGTTTTTGTGTTTTTATTTTTAACATCATTATTGTAAGTGTCCTCTTGATGAGGCTAGATTATTATTATTTTTTAACATACCCAAAAGAGATGCCATCATTCGCAAGGCGAAGGAGGTGCCCTACCAACATGACATTTGAGATTCATCCACATACACGTGTATGGCTTAATACTCAAGGCTTAAATAATCTTAATATACACACTGTAAATCAAGCCCAAATATCTTTCGGCTTTTGCTAAGCAGTAAGGTCCATAAGAAAAAGAAGTTGGGTAGGCCCAATTTCTCTGTCCAATTTCTGGAAAATGTACAAGAAAAAATGTCTATGAATAAATCAAATATGACTAGAGATATTAACACTAACTTTATGAAAAATAAATAACTTGAACATCACATCAAACTCAAAAGGACAGTCAGCAAAATAGTCTCCAAGAACTGAAATATTTTCAGTGAAGCAGTCCCCATTAGCTCATAAGGTTTTGCCGGAAATACATAGAGGTGAACAATGGAGGCAATGGCCATCTGCACATTACTTGAATTTTGCAGGAGAAAAAACTCCAATCCAATCATCCGAGGATGGATTGGGGCTTACGAGGTCCACATTACCCATTCAATACCCTCACCCTGTAATCATATAAATCAGAAACACATCACAAGCTTTGCACCTCTCACAAAATGGTAAAGTACCATGATCACAAAAATCCAAATACAGTATCCAAATTCTTATACTACAAATAGATTCAAAAACCAATATTACAGTCATTAGTCAACGTATAGAAAAACACCCAACAAATAATATAATAGATGGAACATTACAATATACACCAAACCACTTCAAATTTGCAACCAATTAATCATGGTGTAAATGGGGTGCCAAAAATAGGAGGTCACAAAATTTGACACTCCATGATTGCTGGTTACACATCAATCAATCAGATTCCAATGCTTAATGGTTCATAAATTTGACACACACCAAAAAAGTAAATGATCCACACAATTATAACATACAATTGAAAGCACAATACTGCAGAATGTTGAAGAAAAAAACCTATACCTTTAAGCCAAGAAGAGAAGGGCTGACTATAACGGAGGCATTGTTGTTGAGAGCAAGTGTGGTTCTGTGAATAGCAATCTTTGACAATGGCTGCTCTCCAAAACCATTAGTGTGAGCCAAAGCCAAACCCAGCAAGCTCAATAACACCAAAAGCAATAAACTTTTCTCCATTCTTTTTTCCTCTGCAAAACAAAAACTGCAAAATGTGTGATTTTCTATATTTTGTTTCTCTTGGGTGTGTGGGATTTGTATAAAGACAGACAAAGGAAGGTAGAAATAGACCTCTGCAAGCGTATTGCAGTTTGTATGGGGTGCCCAGTTCTTGGTCTATTCAACTTCAAACACTGTCCTATTTGCCCCTGTAGACAAAAAGAAAAACAAAAAGAATACAACTTTACATCCCAAACAAGAATAGAAAAAAGTAATACAAATCAAACATATCTAAGAACAAAATGTAAAGCAAAATCATTGCATTCCATGATATCCTATCTCTCCTTGGCATTCTATCAAACACTAACCGTGCACTTTGAACATCACCACATTTCACATACATGGTAATCAATGCATTCACCACATCCACATCTGACTCAAACCCAAATCTTAAACACATGCACATGAACCTCCCTTCCCCTAACCAAGTCCGGTACACCACCATAAGTCCTCAAAACACAAGTATACACATCAGGCTTAATACCAACCCACAACATCCTATGTACAAATCCAATGCCTCGAAAAAAAACCCTGCTTTTGCTTACCCACCCACCAACACATTCCAAGAAAACACATCCCTTTCCTCCATCTTCCCAAACACATACCAAGCATTACCCAGATCACCAAACCTCACAAACATACTCAACAAAGCATTACCGATGCTTACCGAAAAGATAAAATTAGAAGATGTAAATTGTTTGGTAATAGAGAAAATGAAGGAAAGCAAAAGAAGACTTTTGAGTAACTAAAGAGAGGAACCAAATCTGAGATTTGAAGCTTACCGATGAGTGCTTGAGTGACCGGAAAGAGATAGCGTGAATATTCCAGCGAACAACTCAGAAATCTGCTGAAGCTTTGAAGAGTTTTGATGTGTCCGAAGCTTTGAAGCTGCTGAAGCCATGATTGGACGCCGAGAAAATGAGGGAAAATGAAAACCTAACCTAGAAACGTCTGAGGTGACTCAGGTGAGGGCTGGGTGTTTTTTTTTTTTTTTTGGGATGGGCTAGGTTTAGTTTGGGTATATTATTTTTGGGTTAAATGAGGTTCAATGGGTTTTTAGTTAGAACCCAATTATTATTGGGTCTAATTGGGTTGATGCCCATTTAACTCAATTAATAATTGGGTGGGTTTGGGTTTAATTAGAGTGGGCAGGTTTGGGTGGGCAAATAAGTTTGGGTTTACTTTACCGCCCCTAGGTAGAAGTTATTAGGAAAATGCTGACATGGAGATTTTTTTATTGGAGGGCGTCAAATCCATGTTTTATGCGAGTGCAATTCAGCAGCATTTTTCTACAACAATTTGACAATTGAGCTTACACTATTACAACATAAGATTCAAGTTTTACTAATCAAGAACTAGAGTACTATTTACTATAATTTTCTAATTGCTTAAAATGATAAAAAAAAAAATTTTTGATTTAAAAATCTATATTACAAAAACTCTCTAGCTATGGTTAGGGATGAACCCACGTTAGGGCCCAAAGGGGCCTAGCCCCTTGAGATTTCAAAAGTAGAAAAATAAATAGTAGTGTAGTCAATGAGTCAATTCTACAAAGTTTTCTCTGTACACATGAATATTCGTTAAAGCCATCAAGTAGTAGGCTAGTTTCAATTTGAATTTATTCCAAACCACATATTTTGTTGTCCTTAGAATATATAAATGAATGGAAATGTTAACGAGTGCCTTTAGGGTATTAATTAACAATCTATTTTAAGAAAGTTTTAACATTACTTTTATGGAAATGAAAAAAGATGTTAAAACATTATTTTTTTTTCCCCATAAATACTTTTTTTAACTGGATTGTTAATCAATACCTTAAGGGCACTCCTTAACATGACCCATAAATGAATGTGCCCCTAATTGACTTGGGACTTTGTGTGTGTAGTTAGAAAGTTAATACCGTACCGAAAACTATGATGGCCATTTACAATTAAGTTTAATGTTGATGTTAGGCTGGTCCTTAATTAATGAAATTGTCTCATATCATGTACACAAGTCTTAATGAAATATTAATATTCTTTTTGCAGAGATTCTATCATGGATAAGGTCACTGTTTCAAAATCTATCAAGATTGATCCAAGCATAACTAGTGATTGGCATCAATATTTCGATGCCACATTTGTCATCACCGCTTGCATTATTATGCTTGTTACGGTGATGATATATGTGGCATATCGATATCGTTCTATTAGGGTTGGTGCGAGGGTTCGCACATTCGTTTTTCACGACATGTCCGATGCTTCGTATAACATGGAGGAATGTAGTATATGTCTTGACGACTTCGTTGATGGAGATTTATTAGCAAGTCTTCAACCATGTAACCATGTGTACCACCAAGAATGTATTGCACTCCACTTTGCTCGAGCCCCAACATGCCCAATGTGTCGATGCATTATTTCAATTGGAGACAATTGAGGGTGACATTCAATTGCCCCGTTTGTCCCTCTCTATTCCTGTGATCATTGTAATTTGGTTTTTTGATTGCTGCCACTATAGTACGTTTTTAGCGTACTTGGCTTTTTTGTTTTTAATAAAATATCTTACGTTCATCTGGATGTCACACTCAATCGTCTCCAACTGAAATGGGGCATGTAGGGGCTTGAGCCAAGTGGTGTGCAATACATTCTTGGTGGTACACATGGTTAATTGCACACCACTTGGCTCGAGCCCCTACATGCCCCATTTGTCGATGCGTCATTTCAGTTGGAGACGATTGAGTGTGACACCCAGATGAACGTAAGATATTTTATTAAAAACAAAAAAGCCAAGTACACTAGAAACATACTATAGTGGCAGCAATCAAAAAACCAAATTACAATGATCACAAGAATAGAGAGGGACAAACGAGGCAATTGAATGTCGCCCTCAATTATCTCCAATTGAAATAACGCATCGACACATTGGGCATGTTGGGGCTCGAGCAAAGTGGAGTGCAATACATTCTTGGTGGTACACATGGTTACATGGTTGAAGACTTGCTAATAAATCTCCATCAACGAAGTCGTCAAGACATATACTACATTCCTCCATGTTATACGAAGCATCGGACATGTCGTGAAAAACGAATGTGCGAACCCTCGCACCAACCCTAATAGAACGATATCAATATGCCACATATATCATCACCGTAACAAGCATAATAATGCAAGCGGTGATGACAAATGTGGCATTGAAATATTGACGCCAATCACTAGTTATGCTTGGATCAATCTTGATAGATTTTGAAACAGTGACCTTATCCATGACAGAATCTTTGCAAAAAGAATATTAATATTTCATTAAGACTTGTGTACATGATATGAGACAATTTCATTAATTAAGGACCAGCCTAACATCAACATTAAACTTAATTGTAAATGGCCTACACAGTTTTCGGTACGGTATTAACTTTCTAACTACACACACAAAGTCCCAAGTCAATTAGGGGCACATTCATTTATGGGTCATGCTAACGAGTGCCCTTAGGGTATTGATTAACAATCCAGTTAAAAAAAGTTTTTATGGGGAAAAAAAAATAATGTTTTAACATCTTTTTTCATTTCCATAAAAGTAATGTCAAAACTTTCTTAAAATAGATTATTAATTAATACCCTAAAGGCACTCGTTAACATTTCCCTTCATTTATATATTCTAAGGACAACAAAATATGTGGTTTGGAATAAATTCAAATTGAAACTAGCCTACTACTTGATGGCTTTAACGAATAGTCATGTGTACAGAGAAAACTTTGTAGAATTGACTCATTGGCTACACTACTACTATTTATTTTTCTATTTTTGAAATCTCAAGGGGCTAGGCCCCTTTGGGCCCTAACGTGGGTTCATCCCTAACCATAGCTAGAGAGTTTTTGTAATATAGATTTTTAAATCAATTTTTTTTTTTATCATTTTAAGAAATTAGAAAATTATAGTAAATAGTACTCTAAAGTTCTTGATTAGTAAAACTTGAATCTTATGTTGTAATAGCAGAAGCTCAATTATCAAATTGTTGTAGAAAAATGCTACTGAATTGCACTTGCATAAAACATGGATTTGACGCCCTCCAATAAAAAATCTCCATGTCAGCATTTTCCTAATAACTTCTACCATTCCCAAATTTTACACATCACTCTCTCTCGCATGTGGGCCATGGTTTCTCTTTCTCAACTGACTCTCTCTCTGTCATTTCTGTTTCTTCTTCCTTGGATCTAATCTCACACTTGAATCTCTCTTTCTTTCAGTATTTTTTTACCTCATATCTTATTTCTCTCATCTCTTCTTCGATCATCTTTCTATTTTAGTGATGAAGTTCTTGTGGCGGTGGGTCAGCAGTTTTCTATGAGTTAATGGCAATTGGGTTGACTGGATTTTGGCTGATGTGGTTGGATCAAGGCCATTGGGTTTTATTTTGGAATTCTTTGTGAAGAAGAAGAGCACTTTCCTTTTGGCTTTCTTGGCTATTGGCTACCAGACACTGAACGGAGATGAGACTTTGTTTAGATTTTCATTGTAGTGTGTCTAGTGTGGACTGTGGGAGCTGAAATTTATTTACCCCTAAATCAATAAAGAATAAAAGTTAACACACACTACCACTCACTCACAAATACCAAATTTAAGTTAAAAAAAATTTAAATCCAACATCTGCAGAAAAAACAGAAACTCCAAGTCTGAGAAGTTGCTAGAGATTTGTAAACAGGAACTCCAAGTAACTGAGACTTAGAAAAATGGCCAACATTAACAAGGAGAAGGATGGTCTAAGCATTATCAGGAAAAAAAGAAAATAGAATGGCTTTTGTTTCACTTTCGCACTAGCCATGTGAATCTATTTAACCTGTCCTAGAGAATTTTTAGTTTTATTTTAAAATAACATTTAAACACTAAAAAAAAAAATAAAAAAAAAAAAAAACAAGAAAGATCTAGAGATAATGGAAAGTGGGTTTGATCAAGAATTACATATCAGACCATTTTTTATTGGCATTTACTAAGGAGAAGAAGAAGAAAGTGCAGACAACCAGAGGCGAAGGGAGAGGCTTTGGGTTTGTGCTTTCAGGTGAGGTATTGACCACAACCATCTGGTCCTGGTGGCACTTTCAAACTATGAGCATCATGTGATTTTCACAGTGAAATTAGGTTTTGATTTCTGAAGATTTGGGTTGGTATTTGTGAGGGAGTGATAGTGTGTGTTAAGTTTATTGTTTTAACAGGTAAAAATATGAGGTGGCAACATGTCATTGGAGGGTGTAAATAATCCCTTTTATGCCAGGTCCGTTTTTAATTTAATCTCATATCAAAAATACCCAAATAACATTACTCAAACTCCTCTACCAAACGAACCCTAAATATCAGAACATTTTTAATTTACAAAGTTCACATCTAAAAATCAAAAAACTCCTACCGCGTACTTATTTACAAAGTGGGCCTTTTTAGATACAAACTTTTTTTTGACACGCTTTTAGATACAAACTAGTACAATACTTAATACAAAAGATTAACAATACTTATTGATTACTATTGAATGCAGATTCAACCACATGTTCTTCACAAAGAAACCCAAAAAACACCCAATGGAATTGATTCAACCACATCGGCCAAGGGCCAAACCTCTGACACAAAATTGCCATCAACCACCACATCAAACTCCAAATACCCACTTCAACCACACCCAAAATCCAGTCAACCCAATTGCCAAAAGGAAAGAAAAAAAAAATACTGAAAAAGAGAGATTCAGATGTGATTTATGAAGATTTGGGAGTATAGTGTGTTAAAGTTTATTGTTTAGTGGGTATAAATCTGACATCCCCCCCCCCCCAAGATTTGAAAAATCACATATGTATATTAAACAAAAGTTCATAATTTTGTCCCTGAAATGTATATTTTGGCCCCCCCTCCCCCAAAATACTTTTCAAATTGACACATGAAATCAAAAGAAAAAGCTTTCCTGGCCATTACTGCATTCCATTTGCCCAAGAAAAACAAAAACCTTGAGACAATCCTTTGGATAATTCACAAAACCGGAGAACAAAAGAACCTTTAGACAGGGTTAGGCTTAGGTCCAGTGCATCAATGCATTGAACCCGGTCAGATGGTGACATGTCATCATGTCAACGGGTCTAGTACTACTGGACACTAGACCTAAACCAAGTCCCTTTAGACAAACTAACAAAACCATTCACAAATTCAAATAACAAGAAAAACCTTTAGACAAATCACAAATCCAGTCTAAACATAAAAAAAAAAAAAAAAAAAAAAAAAAAAAAAACTAACAACACAACAAATCTCAAATCTTGACAAAACAGATCTTTGATCTGATGAATACAGTCAATATCTGGCAGAAACAAATTTAACAAAATGTAAAACAATCAATATCCTTGAAACCTAGAAAGAGATTTACGAATGCAGATAGAAAAATTTACAAAAGTTAGGGAAGAAAATGGGAATGCTTGGGATTAGGATTTGCATAAATTTTTTAGGTGGACTATTCACAGTGAAAATACCTCTAATATCATCTGTTCTCAAATTAATGGGCAGCTGAAGTGTTAATTTTCTAGTGACTGATAGGAAATTACCTGCATCATGAATGAAATAAGCAAGTAATGGTCACCCCCCAAGGAACTCTACAATTTGTACACATGATAGAGTTGGAAAGGATTTGATCATCATAATAAATAAAAGATTAAACAATAAAATGGCGACTGTAGAAATATGCCAAGACCTTTCTTTGCTTTTTGATCTGTTCATTCTTTAGAAAATAAGGTAGCAGAGAGAGAGAGAGAGAGAGAGAGAGTTGATCCACACCTGGAGCTGGTACAGTCAAACTCTGAGCATTTATTGATGCCTTAGCATTGCTTGTCCAAATTGGTATCCTCAAGTTCAAGGTAGAGGATTGGCCTGCCCCCTGCAGTTCATTTTTTAATTAATTAGTCACCTTCACACTTAATTAGTACTTGAAAACAAAGCATATGTTTTTCAGTCTCCACATTCTAACCCTGAGCTCTATATCAGATGGTTCAAGTACTTTTTTAACACAACATAACTGATGGTCAGCTTGGATGTTGTCTTTGTTATACTCTCCTTTATTGTAAATACCAGTACCGTCATATGTGATCTTTGGGTTTTATAAGGATGAGTGTTTGTCTATGCATTCACAACTCGTGTTGCTTGAGCATTGGCGTGTGTGGCTTGTGTGAATGTGGATGTGCATGTGTGAGAGAGAGAGAGAGAGAAAGAGAGTGTGGTGCACTTGAATTGGTTTGGAAATTTGTTATCAGTTAGGCTAGACCTTCCAATGTCTTTGTTTGTAGTACTGGAGAACAGGGGAGTTTTGGGGAGTTATTTTCTTTGTGTTTCTGTCATATTGTGGGGAAGCTGGACTTTAGTTTGTATGGAGGGCCCCAGGTCTCTTTTTTTGTATACGTGTTTTTGATAAAATCAGTTGATACAACTTACCAAAAATGAGTTCGTTGATGTTCAAATCGATTCATAAGAGATAAGATACGTATGTTGTAATTTTTTCCAAGAGCTTTTTGGAGAAAAGACAAGTAGACAACCCCATTTTAAAGTATAACTAGTTTGGGCTGCACGTGCAAGGCACGTGCTAGCCAGTACGTTGAATAGTGATATAAGATCAAGTATAGAACCTACTATAGCTTTCACCCATAATATAAATCTCACATCTACAATAAATTCCAATTGAAGAAGACATATTATATGTCATGAAATAATGAAAAAATATTATTATATGTCATAAAAATTGATCTTTCTCTTCACTTCTTATACTTCTAATTCTATTTCTGGTCCACACTTCTTACTCTACCAAAGGTTTAGGCTCTCAAGTATCCGTTGTCTTAAGCCATAAAACCTTCATAAGTTGACATCGCCACATCACACAAGGTAACCGCCTATTAAGGAATGAATGTTGTTTATTGCACCATACATACAATACAAATTATTAAACAAAATTCTTTTATGAACATACGAAAGAACAAAATCAAGTAATCAGTTGTATCTATTATCTAGCAAGACAAACTGCTAAAATAGAATCAGATCAATGTTAGTGTATAGCAAAAATTTTGAAAAGTAATGTAATAACATCTATTCGCAAATTTTAAATAAAAGTCTAAAAAAATATGACACTCTTGTTCAAGATTCATGATGCTCACCATTAATCTAAATGAGGAAAATATAACATGTATAGTTGGTCCAAATCCTTTTTATAAAGGACTGAAAAATAGAATCCCTTGGAGCAAGCTGCAAACAATGACCAAGAGATCATGAGGTCCCTAATTAGTAAGCACCCATCAGAATATATCCCAAGTATTCAAAGCAATTACAACAAACAACAACGTTTTCATGATTTTAGGATTCTTACTGTCACTATCCAGTTTACATTACATACAATGAGGCTTTAGAGAATTTAATTGAACAATAAAAATCTGAACAAAATATTTATTTTTGAACAGTGAACTGAAACTCTTGGTAACGTTAGAGACAATCATTACAATGAACCTAAATTGTCGATAGTAAAAGTATATTTCTAAAGAACTTGCAATACTTTAGAAGGAAGTCTAAACAAATTCCCTATAATTTATATTAAAGAACTTGCAATACTTCAGAAGGAAGTCTAAACCAATTCCCTATTTTAAAAAAGCATAATTTTAAGGCTGTAGCGTTTTTAGTGTTGTTGAGCCTAAATTGAGAAAATGGCTTAAACATTTACTCTACAATAACATAATGGCTAGTCTATATATAAAAAGAGTCAATAGGTTCATGAACAGTAATTTTGGTTTAGTGAGTTGCCTTTTCCCTTCTTTTTTTTTCCCCCCCCCCTTCATGATAAAGAAACAATTAAACTGTAAACCATAGAAGTACTACTTTTCTAAAAGTGAATTGCCACTCAGAGAACAGAAAATAGAAATTGACTAATAAAATATACTGAACACACCAATAATGTTAGAACAATGACACTTCCTCTCCTCTTAAAAACCGACTGGAGGGTAAGGTCACACTACACAATCCAAAAATGAAAAACAAATAGTAAAAGATGACAAGGGGCCAAGTCTACCCAGGTCTAACCAATTACTTAAAAAATAAAAATAAAAATACAAAACATGCACTTTCAGGAACTCAAAATTATACTTTTGTTCCTGGAATCCCAAAACTAATATAGCTCCTAATTGATCTTAAAAGTTTCTCCTCACATGAATAAAAAAAATTACAAAGAAACAAGTGCATACTTAAGAAAATCATAGAACAATGCTGGCAAAAGAAAGCACCACCATACACATGAATTGAGCATCAAAATACAGACAAAAAATAAAATTTACATACCAAAAATGGATCATATTCTAAACATATAGCATTTCAGAGAAACCCCACATGAAAAAATCAGTGCTTTAACAAAACCCTAATGGAAAAAAAAATATACAAAAAAAAAACATGAAAAAGTGAGCACAGGAAGGGAGTTAAACAGAGTTGATATGTACACATACCTGAAAGGTGTGAGCAGGTAGTTGCCATCCATGTTTTCTCACCATAACTGCCTCAAGTCAGACCCCAAAAACCAGCAACCAATATAATATGAAGCTCCAAAGAATGTCGAGATACTATCTTCCCACTAAAAGCAGAACCAATGCAAAATATGAATGATATTGCAACTCCAAAAACATACTTTCAGGATGCTAAACTACATAAAACACATGTAACACCTTAACCACCACTGTTAATATGGTTTATTATCAAAATTCAGACCAACTTAATATAGCGACCAACATAATATAAAGCTTAAAAGAACTTGAAGATAGTATCTTTCCCTCTAAAAAGCAGCAATATGATGCAAAATATTGGCATATATTCACCAATATCAGAAGCCCAATCAAATTCCCACAATAGGATTACATTACAAGTTTACAAATATACCAAAGAAATACCTCTACTTACTGATTCTAATGCAATGGAAGCTGAAAACCAATTCAGAATCCAAAATAAGCAACTGGGTATTCACCTAAACTTCATTAAGAAGTACAAGATAAGAAAAAGAAAGAAACTTGGGGGACCTACAGAGAATTGAGTTTTCATGCCACTAAAGTGTCTCTCTCTCTACCGTATCTAAGGTTAGAGTGCTTATGTTAGCGATTTTTTAGGGAGGGTAAATAGTAAACACCTAAGCCATCATCTACTCCTAGCGTCCAGACCACATTTGATCCCAAATGCATAAACCTTTCGCTCACATTCTTTAAAAATAACTAAAGCTTTTTTTTTTTTTTTTTTTTTTGAGAAACCTAATCCACTCATTAAACAGTAAAAGTTCCAACTTAACTTATTTTATAATTTGTTATGCTTCCACAGAATACACTATTTTTTGCTTCAAATTTATTTCCACTAAGGTGACCCCACTATTTGGACACTTATGGTAAAGAGCACTGAGCACATAAACTTGTGGAGTATATATTCCACTTCAAAAGTTCTTATGTGATCATTTAATATCAAAAAGTCTACCAAATAACTTAATCAAAACCAATCCAGGCAAAATACCCAAACCTAAATCATATATATTAACCAAAAAAAAAAAAAAAAACCTTTATTGGTAGTGGCAAATTTTTTGGTTATGGGTTCTATAATGAGTAATTGGAAACTTTATAGTTGGCATGCTTTTCATAAGAATAACCCACCAAATTGTTCAAACAAATTTTCAAAGGAAGAAAGCATAGTTAACAATAATAAAGGCGCAAGTTAGAATGGCGCAGACAATAACATTTAGCATGTCTATAAAATTATTTTATGATTTCTCAGGTTTCTTTCTTGACTGTTCAAACTACCAACCCATAGCAAAATATTTACTGCTAAAGCAACCAATTAAAAAATGTAGCAAATGCAAACAATAACTCAATTGAGCCCCCAATATGATGTGAGAAAATAAAGATCCAAAGCTTCAAATCAGCAAACTATGATGTGTGAAAATAAAGTGGTGAAAGAATGGAAGTCATATTCATAAAATATAATATGGTCACTCAATTTAGTGCCACTGATCTCCTATTCTCTCGCAGTACATTTATCAAAAAACTGATAGGCATTTTCGACTAACATTGTTCTTTTTAAAGAAAGGAAAATAACCTCCAAAGACTTTATATGCTTTCTCACCAAAGCATCTCTAATGATGCCAACACAAAGTGTGCAGAAAATTATGAAAGGATTAAATGATTATAAACCAACTGAAGAAGAATGATCCATATAGGCTAAGAACTACAATAATACAGCGGAAAAAGTGTCCAGATTTAGTGGGGATATTGCAAGCAGAAGAACAAAGACAAAGGCAAACACAAAACTCGAATGATATGATCCATACAGGCTAAGAATTGCAATAATTCTTTGCATCGGAGTGGTAAAGGTTGGGCATGAGAAAATCAATTCCTAGCTATAAACAATTATAGATATAAACATGTTTAGAACTCTATTTTAAAAGAATCCAGCCACAAGAAATTACAAACGGCTACACATATAATTCCTATGTCATTATTTGTTGTTGAAAATGTAACTTGATCTAAAATATAACTTAGTTAAATATGATTAAGCAGGATGAGAATGGTATGGACATACCAGCAATATTTCAAGACCAAAGAAGATATTGTCGTTCATCTCTTTGAAGGCTTATAAGATGCAAAGATAAAGTGCATATAGTGAGGCTAAACTGTCTAGAATACAAAAATAAATATGAACATGGTTAGGCTACAACATCTAAGTTGCTCCACATCAGACACGTGGTGAGGGAAACTATCTAAACAAAAGCTAATTGTAAAATCACATTTCAAACAAAACATACATACACATGCATTTATGTTACCAATCTCAGCACGTAATACAAAGTTTGAAGAGTATCAACCCAGACCCACAAACAAAAAGTAAATGATTTATGTGTTCCATCCTCAGTTAATAGGTTGAGTCAAAATAATAAACAAATAGATAACATATCTTTCCGATTTCAATGCCTTAAAAACAAAGATTTACCAAGCAACTAACTAAATTTGAATGCTGAAACTAAAATTCTCAATGCATCTGTTTGGCTGCATTGAACTTTAAAAAAATAACATTGACTCAAAATTCAATAGAATTCACCCCCTCACATCCTAATCAATAATTGTTCAACAGCTATAGTTTTACATGTAACTAATTATTTATGTAGATTTTTGTCAACCGTGTTTCTTTTGTAAACTAACTCCAAAACTAATCATAAATTAATCTCAAAAACCAAATTTTGTTGGAACTTGAACATATAGCACAAATTAATCAACCATTTATTAACAAAAGAATAAATTAAGAACAAGAATGAAAAACCCACAAGGAAGAAAGAAAGAAAGGAAGAAATAAAAAAATAAAAGCAAAGTATATAGAAGCAAAAAGGAAGAAAGCAAAAGATCATACCTTTCAACTCAAAGCCTTCCCTCACTCCGATCTACCCATCCCCTTTGCTCTATTCAGATCGGCAGATATACCACCACAGACGTCCAAAAAAAGCCATCGGCAACCATGGCTTGCTCATACGGATCTTTTAGGTTTTGATAAAGAAAGGAGATTTGGTATTAGCAAACAATCAAAGATTGAAACCCACAAGGAAATAAATACAAACACAGATCTTGAGAATCCCCAAAAAAAAAAAAGGAAATTTTGAAGAAACGGAGAACCAAATCTCCTTTCTTTATCAAAACACCCGTATTAACAAACAATCAAAGATTGAAACCCACAAGGAAAAAAATACAAACACAGATCTTGAGAACCAAAAAAGAAAAAAGGAAATTTCGAAGAAACGGAGAAAAATAAATAAAAAAGAGATACATACAGTAAAAATTAGTCGGTCTTTCTTCCAGAGCCGATTTGGTCCTGTCGTCTTGAAATGATAGAGAGAAAAGAGAGAGAGAAGAGACACAGAGAGTTCCAGAGAGAAAAGAGAGAAAGAAGTTATCTTTCTCTCTCTCTGATTCTTTTTTTTTTTTTTAAATATATTTACGATAAGATTCACAGATCTAAGCGGTTCAGCTTCGTTCTCCGCCAAATCAAATGGCTTTTTTTTTTTGCAGAGAAAAATCCGTTTGATTCAGAGACAAATACAGGTAGTTTATTAAAATTTAAAAATAATAATAACAATAATTTTCACACACTATTTTCAGAGAGAATCTCCCTAGTCACGTGCAGAGAGAAATATATGGTTGTTGAGGTTCGAATCGAGGAATAGCCAGACTAAACTAACCAACCAAACGCCGACTTTCCCGGGAAACGAACAACGAACAACGCACTCTGAGAGAGAGAGAGAGACAATAAGCAAGAGAAGCAGAGAAAGGGCAGAGAGAAAGAAGGAGAAGGAGATTTTGAGTTCTCTTTGAAGAGACAGGCCTGGCTTTTGCCTAAAAAAATACAATAAAGTTGACAAATTAGACAAAAAGTGGAGCCCACCGCATAACCCTCACCACATACACACACAAGCACACAGATTTTATCAGAGCATCTCCAACACGTTCGGTATCCAGGAATATTAGCTAAAATTTGGAGAATTTGTACACTATTTATGCTCCAGCAGATTCGGCAAACCTGAATTTTTTTTTTGGCTCATGAACAGTAACCCTTCAAGTCTGATGGGCTACTGTTCATTAGCTATTGAATTTTTTAGATTAAAAAATTAAGCCAGCTACTTATTATATCAATTCTTTCCCTCTCCTCCGGTTTTTTTTTTTTTTCTCTCATTCTCTCCATTTCTCACATAATCCAAACACAAAACACAAAACAAAATCCAATTCTTAAAATAAAGTTGAATCAGAACAAGCAAAAATGAAAAAAAAAAAAAAAATTTCATAACAATTCTCTCTCAAACATCTCTAAAACTCAAGCATAATCAAAATACAACTCAAAAACATAATCTTAAAATTAATCAAACCATAACAATAAAAGCTAAAAAAAGACACAAGCTATCTACCATCTGGGCTGCGTCGGGAGGCAGATGAGCGGCGGCGGCGGAGCGGAAGGCACAGCGGCACAGAGAGCGGAGCGAAGGCGTTCTGGAATGAAGTAGAAACCATCTTTCTCTTTCTACCTCTTTCTCCGTTTCTTATCACAGAGAGAGCTGGATAATGCTTTGGAATCAAGTAGAAAAAGAAAAAAAAAAATAGAGAAAGAGAGCTGGAGAAAGAAAGAGAGAGTTCTGGAATGAAGTGGAACCCAGAAAGTAGAGAAAATAAAGGAGAGGGTGAAGATAAGGGTATACGTGTGTGGTGGAGAAAAATCAAGAGAAAAGAAAAAGAAAAAGTAAAAAAAGGAAATGTATGGCTGGGTTGAAAGAAACAAAGGACAGATACTATTTAAAAATTCTATTACAATATTTTCACAATAAATTTTAAGTAGTATATTGTTATTAGTTAATATTGATGAGTAAAAATATAATTTCAATGGTGGGTTCATATTAGAACTAGTAATAACTTTCCACATAAATTTTGTTGCGAAAATATTATAAAAAATGTTATAAATATAACACTTTTTATTAAAAAATATAATTGTTGAGAATAAATATAAGAAGAATAAATGATGATAAAAAATAAATAAAAAATGAATAAAAAAATAATATTTAAATGAGATAGAAAATTTATTGAAAATATATTTAAAAAAGTGAGAAAGCAAAACTTAAATATTACTGTATATTAGCTAAACAGTACAAAAATTTGGCTGCAGGAGATGCGCTCAATCTTCTTCTTTTTTTACGACTATCACGCAGCCGACAGTCCTCGTCCCAGTCAACATCACACACCATGTGACTATCACTAACACCTAATTCTCATCCAACGGCCCATATCTCCTACAAACCATATCATCACCCGGCTGAGATCTCAGCTCTCGAGGATCCAAAAGGGTTTCGCAAAATCCAAAGCCCCCATTTCCAACCGCGATTCCTTTCCTATGCACTATTGACTATACAGTAGTACAATATATCACATCCAACGGCCCGATCGCCTCGTACCGCATATCACAGAAAGCAGTTGGTGAAATCATAACATTAGGCATTCCAAAAGAGAAAGAAAGAGAGAGAGAGAAACAGAGAGCAGAGAAACGAAGCTATGGATAAAGAGAGAGAACATTTGGTTTACTTGACTAGACTTGCTGAGCAAGCTGAGCGATACGATGGTATCTTTTTTATTTCTATGGATCTTTTTTTTTTTCCTTTCTATTTCAGCAAAATTTTGATTATATATATATATATATATTATTCGTGTTTTTTTTTTTTTTGCTGTATTGGTTTGTAGGTGTATGATATTCTATTCATTTTGATCATTACGGTTTGTTTGATTTGTGTTGTTTACTTGTTTTTACTCATGTAAATAGTGCTGATTTGTTTCGCTTATTGGATTTTTTTTTTACTACAAAATGGAGCAAATACTAAATTTAAAACAAAGTTGTTTGGTGAAATCTGATAAAATTTTTAAGCAAGTGTTATTGTAAAACAACGAGTTAGAGATTAGAGAAAAGAAAAAACTCTTTGGTAAAGTGAGCTTAACGATCTCATCTAGGTTTTAATTAATTAATTAATGTTGAAAAAATGCCTAATCGAGATATTGTTCATCAGTGAGTGTTTTCCTTGCCTTATACTTTTCCAGAACCCAAAAAAGCCTTAATGATCATGATTTGGGGTTTACTGTAGCGGCATAGCCGCATAGAAATAGACATTGATTGGCAAGTATCGCCGCATTTTATATAGTTAATAGAAATAGACATTGATTGGCAAGTATCACCGCTTTGAAAAATCCCTAATATTTAAGCTAATTAACAAAATAACAAACCCATTTATAACACACACATTAACATTTGATATGGTTTTGGAAACCATTTTCTTTGAAAGCGATTGTGCATCTATTTAAGCATAACATCCATTGTTATAATTTTCCAACTAGGACAAGTGATAATGGACAACACTGTTAGTTCATTAATTGTACAAAAATTGTGTTTTTTATTCTCTTAATTTATTTTAAGCATACAATCTTTTATATATACATGTATATCGAATGTCTCTTAGAAATGAATTTGAGGAAACATTAAACAAACAAACGTGTAGTTAATTAGCACTTTGTATCTCTTAGCGTGCTCTAAAAACTTATGTTGATCGATGACATGAATTTCCAGTTACAACTTGCTTTTCTCCTCCAGTGGTTCCAAGTGTCATGACAGGAAAGGTGGGATCTACGCATGAATTCTCATTAGTCATTCTCAAGACCCATAAAAAGATGAGACTATATTTTCATGCATTCGAATAATGTTGGATTTTCTGAAGATAGTTATTAAAAAGTCCTATCAAACTCTTTATTATGAGTTTGAGAGAAAAAGGTATTGATATTTTTGAAGTAAGATAATAAATGTCTCCCACTTTATATAAAAAATGAGTTCTTTGATGTTCAAATCGATTCATAAGAGATAAGATACGTATGTTGAAATTTTTTTCAAAGAGCTTTTTGGAGAAAGACAAGTAGACAAACCCCATTTTAAAGTACAACATGGATTGGCAAGTATCACCACTTTGAAAAAGTCCTAATATTTAAGCTAATTAACAAAATACCAAACCCATTTATAACACACACATTAATATTTAATATGGCTTTGGAAACCATTTTCTTTGAAAGCGATTGTGCATCTATTTAAGCATAACATCCATTGTTATAATTTTCCAACTAGGACAAGTGGTAATGGACAACACTGTTTAGTTGTACAAAAATTGTGTTTTTTATTCTCTTAATTTATTTTAAGCATACAATCTTTTATATATACATATATATCGAATGTCTCTTAGAAATGAATTTGAAGAAACATTAAACAAACCAACGTGTAGTTAATTAGCACTTTGTATCTCTTAGCATGCTCTAAAAACTTGTGTTGATCGATGACATGAATTTCCAGTCTTATATTGCATCTCTCATTAGGCCTGCATGTACTTGATGATAGAATAAACAATTAACATTATATCAAATATCAATATAATGTTAATTTGTTTAATCTATCATCAAGTACATGCCTGCCTAATGAGAGATGCAATATAAGAGCACTCACAACAGTGGTGCTATATTGCTATATTTTAGCTCCTCAAACCCTAAAATCAGCACCTAATAGTGGAGCTAAATCTATTTTTTTTAGCTCTATTATTACAGTGCACATCTATCTATAGATGTGCACTGTTCATGAGAGCTAAAAAAAATTATTTTATTAAATTTCTCTCTCCTCTTCCATTAAAAAAATATTTTATCTTTCTTTCTTTTTCTCTCTCTCTCTCTCTCCGACTTCTCTTCTTTCTTCCTCTTTCCTTCTCATTTTTTTTTTCTCTCCCTCATCTACTGTCTGCTTCACAAGCCACCGCTCGTTGTCATCCCACGCCGCCGACCCAAGCTCCACCGACACCGCCTTCATCAAACTCAAGCCGTCTCAGACCCACTTCTCTTCCGCCGATTAAACCCACGCCGACACTGTCCTCCCCAAGCTGCAAGCCACCGATGCCGCCCATCTCTCTATTCTCTTTGTTGTGATTGAGTTTTTATTTTTTATTTTTTTTAATGTATTTTCATATGGGTTTGGTGGTTGTGGTGGTGAATGATTTTGACAGTGGGTTTGTGGATTTTGGTTGTGGTGGTGGTGGATGATTTTTGCTTTGGTAGTGGGTTTTGTGTATTTTGGCTATGAGTTTTGTGGTTTATGGTTGTGGTTATTATGGTTGGTTGTCATGGTTGGTGGTTTGTGGTGACTGGTGGTGATGGGGTTGTGGTTGTGGTTTTGGTTTTGTTTTTGTTTTTGTTTTTGTTTTTTTTTCTATGTTGTGTTGTGGTTGCCAGAGTAGAGTAGTGGTTGTGGCCGGTGGTGGTGGTTGTGGCTATGGCTGATGGTAGAGGTGGATGTGGTTGTGGTTGTGGTTAGTGCTGTGGATGTTTTTTGGGTAGTGGGATATATTATTTTATTATAGGGGATATATTATTTTACTATGATGTTTATATTATTTTATTGTGTTGAAAGCTAAAATAGATTCACTGTTGCAACATGTGTGTAAGTAAAATAGATAAAGTAATTTTTGGTGAAGCTAAATTGCTATAATTTTAGCTCCACTGCTGTGGATGCTCTAAGACTGAAAATTCATTTCATCAAAAAAATTTAACATTATATTGATATTATCCTTATTAGCTGACTTCATAATTTGAAGACGTCAACATATATATATATATATATATATATATTATATACAAATACAATTAAAGAAATCTTTTACTGGAAAATACTGTTCATTATAAGAAGTAAAAATGAAAAACAAATTTTAGTTCTAGTTAACTCAATTAATAAAGTTTTTATGGTTAAATAAGAGATTTGAGATTCAATCTCACTTTATACAAAAAATTAATTGATATTTTGGTCTTAATATAAAGAGTTATCATTAAGAGTGAATATTATAGAGTAAAACTCTCTTTAATAAAAATACAAGCCTTTAAGGCTTAAAGAAAGTACCGCTCCGCCTAACGTCAGCGAAGGTTTATTCCGATTTCTGAGTTCAGAAAAACACGGAAAGCATGCAAGCTTCGTGAATCATGAATCATGCTTTTTTTTTTTTTTTTTTTTTTCGGTAGGAGGTATTGCACACTCGCTATGAGTGCACGTGATATTGCATAAATTGCATAACTTGCTAAGGTTAATTATGTAAACTTGTACTGTTTGCATCGGTCTGTTCGGTTGCCAATGGAAAATACAATATAGCCGTTGATTTCTTTTTGTCTACACTCTCGCAAGTCATCAAATCGATTGGAATCAAATACTTTTTTGAGGACCATTATGCCTTTTCAGTGTTTTTTTTTTTTTCTTTTATATATATTTTTTTGCTGTATGCCTTTTAAGTTATTCGTGAAGAAATTTGTTGTTATGAAAATATGATTTGAAACAAAAATATTCTATTTCAATTATATAGAGAAGAGATTGACATGGATTGCTTGGGGAAGAAAAAAGAAAAGAAAAGAAATATATATATATATATATATAAGAAAAAATTAAAAGCAAAAGGGCAGAAAGAAAAGAGAAGAAAAACAATGTTTGTACTGACGTGGTGACTATATATTGGTCACTTGACCATACTGAAAATATGCAACTGGATGTAACAATCCATTTGCTTGCGGTGGGGGGAATTACCGTTGAAGGAGTTCACATGAAACCACTGTTTATATATTGACAGTGATAATTTGTTTCTGTGCCATATGGAACTAGAAGAAGAAGAACCAAAGCCAAAATCTTATATTATGTGTACGTTTATACGCTTAGTTCATGGGTATGGTTTATTCTTTTCATTCAATAGTTTTTAGTACCAACAAACAGCATTTGCATGTACCCATTTCTAAAGCAAGTTCAAGGTCCTCACAGAACTTCGTTCTCTTACTCTAACCTCATAGACCACTGTTTGTCACTAAAGTCTTTAACTTTTGCCAAAACCATTCATGCCCAGTTGATAAAAGTCGGGTTTGATAGCCATACTTTTCTGGGTAATCGCTGTCTTGACTTATACTCTCGGTATGGCACAGTCAATGATGCCTTGAAAGTGTTTGATGGTATTTCTGACAAAAAATTGTATACTCTCGCCTCTGGCTTTCTCTTTTTTTTTTCTTTTTTTTCTTTTTTTTTTTTTCAATTCATTTTTCCGTTTGGTTTTGGACTATTGGGTTTAGTGGGTTTATCCTTTTTTGTTTTTTTGTTTTTTTTTTTTTACATGGGCTCTGGGCTAGCCGACTCAATGGGATAGTCTTCTTCTTGTTTTCTTTTTGAAAAATTTATTTACTAAATTTTTTTTTTTGGGCCCGGGGGGCCAGGCCCCCTTAGGTCCCCACTTGGGTCTGTCCCCGTAGCTGTGAAAGAACCGTTCAGTCTATTGGATTTTGTTGCACTGATTCGGCTGACAGATTTATTTCAAGCTCACTAACCACATCCATAAATCCCCTACTGATCTACTAGCTTTTAGTTTCGCAAATATTGATGGGGAACCACGATCACTGCTGAATTGCCATTCAAAAGTTTTTTTTGTTTATAAATCAAAGACAATTAACTCCAGCTTAGTAGGGGTGATTTTGAGTTACGGGTTGGTTCATTTGGGGTGGTAGTTGATTTGCTGTTTGGACTTTGGCTAGGTGGTGGTGTGGTATTTGGTTTTTGTGAGAACAACAAACCAATCATAGCTGAAAACATGAAATATGCCAAATAGAAAAACCATGCTTATTTAATTCATTATCATTCCTTTCCATTCATTTCATTTCTATCAATTCTATTCTATTCCATTGTTATACAAGATTTAAAGGACAACAACAAATCTAGCATGTTATGCATAAATTGCAAACCAGCTCTTCCATTACTTCTAAAAATAGAAACTCTTTTCTTTTCTTTCTTCCTTTCTCTTTTTTCTTTAATCAGTAAATGCCAGCTTTGCAATACTAGTTACTGAATATTATTGCCACCTTGTTGAATCTTTGACTCTAAGAAAAGCCTTACTGTTGAGTATATTATAGAAGGTTCAGCCATTGCACCATTGCCATAATCCCCACAAGCCAGCCTTTTCGTGACTGGAGGGATGAGAGAAATACCAAGCTCATCAAATAAACTACATGTCGTTTTATGTATTAGTAGTTAGGCTACATATAGTTTTACTATATAGAAGAGTTAGTTAGGGGTTGTTGACAGATGGCACTTGTTCATTGGTTAGTTAGTAAGGTGTAGTAAGTTGGTTCTGTTTTCTATATAAGAAACATAGCTTCTTGTTTTATTTTATTCGGTGAATGAGAATTCAATGCATAATCAGAAATCCCCTTCTTTTATCTAATTCCTCCATTGATGCATATTCCGAGGAAGGAAGATACGTTTAAGCAAATCCACATTCCAACAGTTATTATCATAATCAATCAAATGACTAATCATAGATACCTAAGGAGATAGAGTTCTAGGAGATACCACTCAATACGAGGAAAAATTAGGAACTCCCGGGTAATCCCAAATTCTAATCCTTTGCCCATTCCCAGCACGCCATCTTATGCCTTTTTCGACAATGTTCTTTGCAACAAAAATACTCCTCCAAACATATGAAGGTTTGTTTCCCAGTGAGGCTTGGTGGATTTAGTATATGAGTGGCAGTTGCAGTGGTCATGTATCACTACAACAAAAAATGTTTATTACAACAACAAAAATTATTGCAATAACATTGAAGTCATTGCAATAGTTTATGTGAAGTGTTGCAATAAAATTTGAGGTAATAAGTTTGAACTACAAAAAATTTTTGTTGCAATAAATCTTAAATATTTTAATGAAAATTTTGATGCAAAAATATATTTGCCATTGTAATAAACAGTTTATTACTTTGAATATCTTCTAGCAATAGGCTATTATTTCAAGAATTTTATTACAATAGATTGTAAAGAATTGACAAAAATAATTTGGGTTCAAATTATTGCAACGGTATATTTATTGTAATAGTTATTTTTTTTTCATATTTTCTCTTAAAATATATTGTAAAATAATTGGAACTAGATCATTATAATAATATATTCATTGCAGCTTCATGTTTGTCATTGCAATAAATTGTAAAATAATTTATATTTTGGTTATTGCAATGTTAAATTTGTTGCAATAAGTCATCTCTTTGAAATTTCTATTATAATATATCGCAAAATATATAATTGGTATCAAGTTATTACAATGATTTCTTCAATTTAAGTTATTGCAAAAATTTTTATAGATTCAATTTAGTATTAAAATCTTTATTGCAACTAAAAATTATAAATTAATACAACTAATTATTATTAATGTAATAATTTCCATTAGCCAGTCTTCTTGATGTTGGGAGGCACAAGCTAGTAACTTTTGTATAGTTTTTGTTGATAATATTAAATAACGATCCATTTTGTGAAGCTTGTATTGCCAATTGGATTCCTGTTCTTTTAATAAATAACGTAAGATATTTTATTAAAAACAAAAAAGCCAAGTACACTAGAAACGTACTATAGTGGCAGCAATCAAAAAACCAAATTACAATGATCACAGGAATAGAGAGGGACAAACGGGGCAATTGAATGTCACCCTCAATTGTCTCCAATTGAAATAACGCATCGACACATGGGGCATGTTGGGGCTCGAGCAAAGTGGAGTGCAATACATTCTTGGTGGTACACATGGTTACATGGTTGAAGACTGGCTAATAAATCTCCATCAACGAAGTCGTCAAGACATATACTACATTCCTCCATGTTATACGAAACATCGGACATGTCGTGAAAAATGAATGTGCGAACCCTCGCACCAACCCTAATAGAACGATATCGATACGCCACATATATCATCACCGTAACAAGCATGATAATGCAAGCGGTGATGACAAATGTGGCATCGAAATATTGACGCCAATCACTAGTTATGCTTGGATCAATCTTGATAGATTTTGAAATAGTGACCTTATCCATGACAGAATCTCTACAAAAAGAATATTAATATCTCATTAAGACTTGTGTACATGATATTATTGCAACAACAAAAAATTATTGCAATAACATTGAAGTCATTGCAATAGTTTATGTGAAGTGTTGCAATAAAATTTGAGATAATAAGTTTGTACTACAAAAAATTTTTGTTGCAATAAATCTTAAATATTTTAATGAAAATTTTGATGCAATAATATATTTGCTATTGCAATAAACAGTTTACTACTTCGAATATCTTCTAGCAATAGGCTATTATTTCATGAATTTTATTACAATAGATTGTAAAGAATTGACAAAAATAATTTGGGTTCAAATTATTGCAACGGTATACTTATTGTAATAGTTATTTTTTTTCATTTTTTTCTTAAAATATATTGTAAAATAATTGGAATTAGATCATCGTAATAATATATTCATTGCAGCTTCATATTTGTCATTGCAATAAATTGTAAAATAATTGATATTTTGGTTATCGCAATGTTAAATTTGTTGCAATAAGTCATCTCTTTGAAATTCCTATTATAATATATCGCAAAATATATAATTGGTATCAAGTTATTACAATGATTTCTTCAATTTAAGTTATTCCAAAAAAATAAATTGATTCAATTTAGTATTAAAATCTTTATTGCAACTAAAAATTATAAATTAATACAACTAATTATTATTAATGTAATAATTTCCATTAGCCAGTCTTCTTGATGTTGGGAGGCACAAGCTAGTAACTTTTGTGTAGTTTCTGCTGGTAATATTAAATAACGATCCATTTTGTGAAGCTTGTATTGCCAATTGGATTCCTTTTCTTTTAATAAATAACGTAAGATATTTTATTAAAAACAAAAAAGCCAAGTACACTAGAAACGTACTATAGTGGCAGCAATCAAAAAACCAAATTACAATTACCACAGGAATAGAAAGGGACAAACGGGGCAATTGAATGTCACCCACAACTGTCTCCAATTGAAATAACGCATCGACACATGGGGCATGTTGGGGCTCGAGCAAAGTGGAGTGCAATACATTCTTGGTGGTACACATGGTTACATGGTTGAAGACTGGCTAATAAATCTCCATCAACGAAGTCGTAAAGACATATACTACATTCCTCCATGTTATACGAAACATCGGACATGTCGTGAAAAATGAATGTGCGAACCCTCGCACCAAACCTAATAGAACGATATCGATATGCCACATATATCATCACCATAAAAAGCATAATAATGCAAGCGGTGATGACAAATGTGGCATCGAAATATTGACGCCAATCACTAGTTATACTTGAATCAATCTTGATAGATTTTGAAATAGTGACCTTCTCCATGACAGAATCTCTGCAAAAATAATATTAATATTTCATTAAGACTTGTATATATGATATTATTGCAACAACAAAAAATTATTGCAATAACAAAGAAGTCATTGCAATAGTTTATGTGAAGTGTTGCAATAAAATTTGAGGTAATAAGTTTGTACTACAAAAAAATTTTGCTGCAACAAATCTTAAATATTTTAATGAAAATTTTGATGCAATAATATATTTGCTATTGCAATAAACAGTTTATTACTTCGAATATCTTCTAGCAATAGGCTATTATTTCATGAATTTTATTACAATAGATTGTAAAGAATTGACAAAAATAATTTGGGTTCAAATTATTGCAACGGTATATTTATTGTAATAGTTATTTTTTTTCATATTTTTTCTTAAAATATATTGTAAAATAATTGGAATAAGATCATTGTAATAATATATTCATTGCAGCTACATGTTTGTCATTGCAATAAATTGTAAAATAATTAATATTTTGGTTATTGCAATGTTAAATTTGTTGCAATAAGTCATCTCTTTGAAATTTCTATTATAATATATCGCAAAATATATAATTGGTATCAAGTTATTACAAAGATTTCTTCAATTTAAGTTATTGCAAAAAATTTTATAGATTCAATTTAGTATTAAAATCTTTATTGCAACTAAAAATTATAAATTAATACAACTAATTATTATTAATGTAATAATTTCCATTAGCCAGTCTTCTTGATGTTGGGAGGCACAAGCTAGTAACTTTTGTGTAGTTTCTGCTGATAATATTAAATAACGATCCATTTTGTGAAGATTGTATTGCCAATTGAATTCCTTTTCTTTTAATAAATAACGTAAGATATTTTATTAAAAACAAAAAAGCCAAGTACACTGGAAACGTACTATAGTGGCAGCAATCAAAAAACCAAATTACAATGATCACAGGAATAGAGAGGGACAAACGGGGCAATTGAATGTCACCCTCAATTGTCTCCAATTGAAATAACGCATCGACACAAGGGGCAAGTTGGGGCTCGAGCAAAGTGGAGTGCAATACATTCTTGGTGGTACACATAGTTACATGGTTGAAGACTGGCTAATAAATCTCCATCAACGAAGTCGTCAAGACATATACTACATTCCTCCATGTTATACGAAACATCGGTCATGTCGTGAAAAATGAATGGGCGAACCCTCGCACCAACCCTAATAGAACGATATCGATATGCCACATATATCATCACCATAAAAGGCATAATAATGCAAGCCGTGATGACAAATGTGGCATCGAAATATTGACGCCAATCACTAGTTATGCTTGGATCAATCTTGATAGATTTTGAAACAGTGACCTAATCCATGACAAAATCTCTGCAAAAAGAATATTAATATTTCATTAAGACTTGTGTACATGATTTTATTGCAACAACAAAAATAAAATTTGAGGTAATAAGTTTGTACTACAAAAAATTTTTGTTGCAATAAATCGTAAATATTTTAATGAAAATTTTGATGCAATACTATATTTGCTATTGCAATAAACAGTTTATTACTTCGAAAATCTTCTAGCAATAGACTATCATTTCATGAATTTTATTACAATAAATTGTAAAGAATTGACAAAAATAATTTGGGTTCAAATTATTGCAACGGTATATCTATTGTAATAGTTATTTTTTTTTCATATTTTCTCTTAAAATATATTGTAAAATAATTGGAATTAGATCATTGTAATAATATACTCATTGCAGCTTCATGTTTGTCATTGCAATAAATTGTAAAATAATTGATATTATGGTTATTGCAATGTTAAATTTGTTGCAAAAAGTCATCTCTTTGAAATTTCTATTATAATATATCGCAAAATATATAATTGGTATCAAGTTATTGCAATGATTTCTTCAATTTAAGTTATTGCAAAAAATTTTATAGATTCAATTTAGTATTAATATCTTTATTGCAACTAAAAATTATAAATTAATACAACTAATTATTATTAATGTAATAATTTCCATTAGCCAGTCTTCTTGATGGTGGGAGGCACAAGCTAGTAACTTTTGCGTAGTTTCTGCTGGTAATATTAAATAACAATCCATTTTCTGAAGCTTGTATTGCCAATTGGATTCCTTTTCTTTTAATAAATAACGTAAGACACTTTATTAAAAACAAAAAAGCCAAGTACACTGGAAACGTACTATAGTGGCAGCAATCAAAAAACCAAATTACAATGATCACAGGAATAGAGAGGGACAAACGGGGCAATTGAATGTCACCCGCAATTGTCTCCAATTGAAATAACGCAACGACATATGGGGCATCTTGGGGCTCGAGCAAAGTGGAGGGCAACACATTCTTGGTGGTACACATGGTTACATGGTTGAAGACTGGCTAATAAATCTCCATCAACGAAGTCGTCAAGACATATACTACATTCCTCCATGTTATACGAAACATCGGACATGTCGTGAAAAATGAATGTGCGAACCCTCGCACCAACCCTAACAGAACGATATCGATATGCCACATATATCATCACCATAACAAGCATAATAATGCAAGCGGTGATGACAAATGTGGCATCGAAATATTGACGCCAATCACATGTTATGCTTGGATCAATCTTGATAGATTTTGAAACATTGACCTTATCCATGACAGCATCTCTGCAAAAAGAATATTAATATTTCATTAAGACTTGCGTACATGATTTTATTGCAACAACAAAAAATTATTGCAATAACATTGAAGTCATTGCAATAGTTTATGTGAAGAGTTGCAATAAAATTTGAGCTAATAAGTTTGTACTACAAAAAATTTTTGTTGCAATAAATCTTAAATATTTTAATGAAAATTTTGATGCAATAATATATTTGTTATTGCAATAAACAGTTTATTACTTCGAATATCTTCTAACAGTAGGCTATTATTTCATGAATTTCATTACAATAGATTGTAAAGAATTGACAAAAATAATTTGGGTTGAAATTATTGCAACGGTATATTTATTGTAATAATTATTTTTTTTTCATATTTTTTCTTAAAATATATTTTAAAATACTTGGAATTAGATCATTGTAAGAATATATTCATTGCGGCTTCATGTTTGTCATTGCAATAAATTGTAAAATAATTGATATTTTGGTTATTGCAATGTTAAATTTGTTGCAATAGGTCATCTCTTTGAAATTTCTATTATAATATATCGCAAAATATATAATTGGTATCAAGTTATTACAATGATTTCCTCAATTTAAGTTATAGCAAAAAATTTTATAGATTCAATTTAGTATTAAAATCTTTATTGCAACTAAAAATTATAAATTAATACAACTAATTATTATTAATGTAATAATTTCCATTAGCCAGTCTTCTTGATATTGGGAGGCACAAGCTAGTAACTTTTGTGTAGTTTCTGCTAATAATATTAAATAACGATCCATTTTGTGAAGTTTGTATTGCCAATTGGATTCCTTTTCTTTTAATAAATAACGTAAGATATTTTATTAAAAATAAAAAAGCCAAGTACACTAGAAACGTACTATAGTGGCAGCAATCAAAAAACCAAATTACAATGATCACAGGAATAGAGAGGGACAAACGGGGCAATTGAATGTCACCCTCAATTGTCTCCAATTGAAATAACGCATCGACACATTGGGCATGTTGGGGCTCGAGCAAAGTGGAGTGCAATACATTCTTGGTGGTACACATGGTCACATGGTTGAAGACTTGCTAATAAATCTCTATCAACGAAGTCTTCAAGACATATACTACATTCCTCCATGTTATACGAAGCATCGGACATGTCGTGAAAAACGAATGTGCGAACCCTCGCACCAACCCTAATAGAACGATATCGATATGCCACATATATCATCACCGTAACAAGCATAATAATGCAAGCGGTGATGACAAATGTGGCATAGAAATATTGACGCCAATCACTAGTTATGCTTGGATCAATCTTGATTGATTTTGAAACAGTGACCTTATCCATGACAGAATCTCTGCAAAAAGAATATTAATATTTCATTAAGACTTGTGTACATGATTTTATTGCAACAACAAAAAATTCTTGCAATAACATTGAAGTCATTGCAATAGTTTATGTGAAGTGTTGCAATAAAATTTGAGGTAATAAGTTTGTACAACAAAAAAATTTTGTTGCAATAAATCTTAAATATTTTAATGAAAATTTTGATGCAATAATATATTTGCTATTGCAATAATCAGTTTATTACTTCGAATATCTTCTAGCAATAGGCTATTATTTCATAAATTTTATTACAATAGATTGTAAAGAATTGACAAAAATAATTTGGGTTCAAATTATTGCAACGGTATATTTATTGTAATAGTTTTTTTTTTTTCATATTTTTTCTTAAAATATATTGTAAAATAATTGAAATTAGATCATTGTAATAATATATTCATTGCAGCTTCATGTTTGTCATTGCAATAAATTGTAAAATAATTGATATTTTGGTTATTGCAATGTTAAATTTGTTGCAATAAGTCATCCCTTTGAAATTTCCATTATAATATATCACAAAATATATAATTGGTATCAAGTAATTACAATGATTTCTTCAATTTAAGTTAATGCAAAAAATTTTATAGATTCAATTTATTATTAATATCTTTATTGCAACTAAAAATTACAAATTAATACAACTAATTATTATTAATGTAATAATTTCCATTAGCCAGTCTTCTTGATGGTGGGAGGCACAAGCTAGTAACTTTTGTGTAGTTTCTGCAGGTAACATTAAATAACAATCCATTTTGTGATGCTTGTATTGCCAATTGGATTCCTTTTCTTTTAATAAATAACGTAAGATATTTTATTAAAAACAAAAAAGCCAAGTACACTAGAAACGTACTATAGTGGCAGCAATCAAAAAACCAAATTACAATGATCACAGGAATAGAGAGGGACAAACGGGGCAATTGAATGTCACCCACAATTGTCTCCAATTGTAATAACGCAACGACATATGGGGCATCTTGGGGCTCGAGCAAAGTGGAGGGCAACACATTCTTGGTGGTACACATGGTTACATGGTTGAAGACTGGCTAATAAATCTCCATCAACGAAGTCGTCAAGACATATACTACATTCCTCCATGTTATACGAAACATCGGACATGTCGTGAAAAATGAATGTGCGAACCCTCGCACCAACCCTAACAGAACGATATCGATATGCCACATATATCATCACCATAACAAGCATAATAATGCAAGTGGTGATGACAAATGTGGCATCGAAATATTGACGCCAAACACTAGTTATGCTTGGATCAATCTTGATAGATTTTGAAACAGTGACCTTATCCATGACAAAATCTCTGCAAAAAGAATATTAATATTTCATTAAGAGTTGTGTACATGATTTTATTGCAACAACAAAAATAAAATTTGAGGTAATAAGTTTGTACTACAAAAAATTTTTGTTGCAATAAATCATAAATATTTTAATGAAAATTTTGATGCAATAATATATTTGCTATTGCAATAAACAGTTTATTACTTCGAATATCTTCTAGCAATAGACTATTATTTCATGAATTTTATTACAATAAATTGTAAAGAATTGACAAAAATAATTTGGGTTCAAATTATTGCAACGGTATATCTATTGTAATAGTTATTTTTTTTTCATATTTTTTCTTAAAATATATTGTAAAATAATTGGAACTAGATCATTGTAATAATATATTCATTGCAGCTTCATGTTTGTCATTGCAATAAATTGTAAAATAATTGATATTATGGTTATTGCAATGTTAAATTTGTTGCAAAAAGTCATCTCTTTGAAATTTCTATTATAATATATCGCAAAATATATAATTGGTATCAAGTTATTGCAATGATTTCTTCAATTTAAGTTATTGCAAAAAATTTTATAGATTCAATTTAGTATTAATATCTTTATTGCAACTAAAAATTATAAATTAATACAACTAATTATTATTAATGTAATAATTTCCATTAGCCAGTCTTCTTGATGGTGGGAGGCACAAGCTAGTAACTTTTGCGTAGTTTCTGCTGGTAATATTAAATAACAATCCATTTTCTGAAGCTTGTATTGCCAATTGGATTCCTTTTCTTTTAATAAATAACGTAAGACACTTTATTAAAAACAAAAAAGCCAAGTACACTGGAAACGTACTATAGTGGCAGCAATCAAAAAACCAAATTACAATGATCACAGGAATAGAGAGGGACAAACAGGGCAATTGAATGTCACCCGCAATTGTCTCCAATTGAAATAACGCAACGACATATGGGGCATCTTGGGGCTCGAGCAAAGTGGAGGGCAACACATTCTTGGTGGTACACATGGTTACATGGTTGAAGACTGGCTAATAAATCTCCATCAACGAAGTCGTCAAGACATATACTACATTCCTCCATGTTATACGAAACATCGGACATGTCGTGAAAAATGAATGTGCGAACCCTCGCACCAACCCTAACAGAACGATATCGATATGCCACATATATCATCACCATAACATGCATAATAATGCAAGTGGTGATGACAAATGTGGCATCGAAATATTGACGCCAAACACTAGTTATGCTTGGATCAATCTTGATAGATTTTGTAACAGTGACCTTATCCATGACAGAATCTCTACAAAAAGAATATTAATATTTCATTAAGACTTGTGTACATGATTTTATTGCAACAACAAAAAATTATTGCAATAACATTGAAGTCATTGCAAAAGTTTATGTGAAGTGTTGCAATAAAATTTGAGGTAATAAGTTTGTACTACAAAAAATTTTTGTTGCAATAAATCTTAAATATTTTAATGAAAATTTTGATGCAATAATATATTTGTTATTGCAATAAACAGTTTATTACTTCGAATATCTTCTAGCAATAGGCTATTATTTCATGAATTTTGTTACAATAGATTGTAAAGAATTGACAAAAATAATTTGGGTTCAAATTATTGCAACGGTATATTTATTGTAATAATTATTTTTTTTTCATATTTTTTCTTAAAATATATTTTAAAATACTTGGAATTAGATCATTGTAAGAATATATTCATTGCGGCTTCATGTTTGTCATTGCAATAAATTGTAAAATAATTGATATTTTGGTTATTGCAATGTTAAATTTGTTGCAATAAGTCATCTCTTTGAAATTTCTATTATAATATATCGCAAAATATATAATTGGTATCAAGTTATTACAATGATTTCCTCAATTTAAGTTATAGCAAAAAATTTTATAGATTCAATTTAGTATTAAAATCTTTATTGCAACTAAAAATTATAAATTAATACAACTAATTATTATTAATGTAATAATTTCCATTAGCCAGTCTTCTTGATATTGGGAGGCACAAGCTAGTAACTTTTGTGTAGTTTCTGCTAATAATATTAAATAACGATCCATTTTGTGAAGTTTGTATTGCCAATTGGATTCCTTTTCTTTTAATAAATAACGTAAGATATTTTATTAAAAATAAAAAAGCCAAGTACACTAGAAACGTACTATAGTGGCAGCAATCAAAAAACCAAATTACAATGATCACAGGAATAGAGAGGGACAAACGGGGCAATTGAATGTCACCCTCAATTGTCTCCAATTGAAATAACGCATCGACACATTGGGCATGTTGGGGCTCGAGCAAAGTGGAGTGCAATACATTCTTGGTGGTACACATGGTCACATGGTTGAAGACTTGCTAATAAATCTCTATCAACGAAGTCTTCAAGACATATACTACATTCCTCCATGTTATACGAAGCATCGGACATGTCGTGAAAAACGAATGTGCGAACCCTCGCACCAACCCTAATAGAACGATATCGATATGCCACATATATCATCACCGTAACAAGCATAATAATGCAAGCGGTGATGACAAATGTGGCATAGAAATATTGACGCCAATCACTAGTTATGCTTGGATCAATCTTGATTGATTTTGAAACAGTGACCTTATCCATGACAGAATCTCTGCAAAAAGAATATTAATATTTCATTAAGACTTGTGTACATGATTTTATTGCAACAACAAAAAATTCTTGCAATAACATTGAAGTCATTGCAATAGTTTATGTGAAGTGTTGCAATAAAATTTGAGGTAATAAGTTTGTACAACAAAAAAATTTTGTTGCAATAAATCTTAAATATTTTAATGAAAATTTTGATGCAATAATATATTTGCTATTGCAATAATCAGTTTATTACTTCGAATATCTTCTAGCAATAGGCTATTATTTCATAAATTTTATTACAATAGATTGTAAAGAATTGACAAAAATAATTTGGGTTCAAATTATTGCAACGGTATATTTATTGTAATAGTTTTTTTTTTTTCATATTTTTTCTTAAAATATATTGTAAAATAATTGAAATTAGATCATTGTAATAATATATTCATTGCCGCTTCATGTTTGTCATTGCAATAAATTGTAAAATAATTGATATTTTGGTTATTGCAATGTTAAATTTGTTGCAATAAGTCATCCCTTTGAAATTTCCATTATAATATATCACAAAATATATAATTGGTATCAAGTAATTACAATGATTTCTTCAATTTAAGTTAATGCAAAAAATTTTATAGATTCAATTTATTATTAATATCTTTATTGCAACTAAAAATTACAAATTAATACAACTAATTATTATTAATGTAATAATTTCCATTAGCCAGTCTTCTTGATGGTGGGAGGCACAAGCTAGTAACTTTTGTGTAGTTTCTGCAGGTAACATTAAATAACAATCCATTTTGTGATGCTTGTATTGCCAATTGGATTCTTTTTCTTTTAATAAATAACGTAAGATATTTTATTAAAAACAAAAAAGCCAAGTACACTAGAAACGTACTATAGTGGCAGCAATCAAAAAACCAAATTACAATGATCACAGGAATAGAGAGGGACAAATGGGGCAATTGAATGTCACCCTCAATTGTCTCCAATTGAAATAACGCATCGACACATGGGGCATGTTGGGGCTCGAGCAAAGTGGAGTGCAATACATTCTTGGTGGTACACATGGTTACATGGTTGAAGACTGGCTAACAAATCTCCATCAACGAAGTCAGAAAGACATATACTACATTCCTCCATGTTATACGAAACATCGGACATGTCGTGAAAAATGAATGTGCGAACCCTCGCACCAACCCTAAGAGAACGATATCGATATGCCACATATATCATCACCATAACAAGCATAATAATGCAAGCGGTGATGACAAATGTGGCATCGAAATATTGACGCCAATCACATGTTATGCTTGGATCAATCTTGATAGATTTTGAAACAGTGACCTTATCCATGACAGAATCTCTGCAAAAAGAATATTAATATTTCATTAACACTTGTGTACATGATATTATTGCAACAACAAAAAACTATTGCAATAACATTGAAGTCATTGCAATAGTTTATGTGAAGTGTTGCAATAAAATTTGAGATAATAAGTTTGTACTACAAAAAATTTTTGTTGCAGTAAATCTTAAATATTTTAATGAAAATTTTGATGCAATAATATATTGGCTATTGCAATAAACAGTTTATTACTTCGTATATCTTCGAGCAATAGGTTATTATTTCATGATTTTTATTACAATAGATTGTAAAGAATTGACAAAAATAATTTGGGTTCAAATTATTGCAACGGTATACTTATTGTAATAGTTATTTTTTTTCATATTTTTTCTTAAAATATATTGTAAAATAATTGGAATTAGATCATTGTAATTATATATTCATTGCAGCTTCATGTTTGTCATTGCAATAAATTGTAAAATAATTGATATTTTGGTTATTGCAATGTTAAATTTGTTGCAATAAGTCATGTCTTTGAAATTTCCATTATAATATATCGCAAAGTATATAATTGGTATCAAGTTATTACAACGATTTCCTCAATTTAAGTTATTGCAAAAATTTTTATAGATTCTATTTAGTATTAATATCTTTATTGCAACTAAAAATTATAAATTAATACAACTAATTATTATTAATGTAATAATTTCCATTAGCTAATCTTCTTGATGTTGGGAGGCACAAGCTAGTAACTTTTGTGTAGTTTCTGCTGGTAATATTAAATAACAATCCATTTTGTGAATCTTGTATTGCCAATTGGATTCCTTTTCTTTTAATAAATAACGTACGATATTTTATTAAAAACAAAAAAGCCAATTACACTAAAAACGTACTATAGTGGCAGCAATCAAAAAACCAAATTACAATGATCACAGGAATAGAGAGGGACAAACGGGGCAATTGAATGTCACCCTCAATTGTCTCCAATTGAAATAACGCATCGACACATGGGGCATGTTGGGGCTCGAGCAAAGTGGAGTGCAACACATTCTTGGTGGTACACATGGTTACATGGTTGAAGACTGGCTAATAAATCTCCATCAACGAAGTCGTCAAGACATATACTACATTCCTCCATGTTATACGAAACATCGGACATGTCGTGAAAAATGAATGTGCGAACCCTCGCACCAACCCTAACAGAACGATATCGATACGCCACATATATCATCACCATAACAAGCATAATAATGCAAGCAGTGATGACAAATGTGGCATCGAAATATTGACGCCAATCACATGTTATGCTTGGATCAATCTTGATAGATTTTGAAACATTGACCTTATCCATGACAGCATCTCTGCAAAAAGAATATTAATATTTCATTAAGACTTGCGTACATGATTTTATTGCAACAACAAAAAATTATTGCAATAATATTGAAGTCATTGCAATAGTTTATGTGAAGAGTTGCAATAAAATTTGAGCTAATAAGTTTGTACTACAAAAAATTTTTGTTGCAATAAATCTTAAATATTTTAATGAAAATTTTGATGCAATAATATATTTGTTATTGCAATAAACAGTTTATTACTTCGAATATCTTCTAACAGTAGGCTATTATTTCATGAATTTCATTACAATAGATTGTAAAGAATTGACAAAAATAATTTGGGTTGAAATTATTGCAACGGTATATTTATTGTAATAATTATTTTTTTTTCATATTTTTTCTTAAAATATATTTTAAAATACTTGGAATTAGATCATTGTAAGAATATATTCATTGCGGCTTCATGTTTGTCATTGCAATAAATTGTAAAATAATTGATATTTTGGTTATTGCAATGTTAAATTTGTTGCAATAAGTCATCTCTTTGAAATTTCTATTATAATATATCGCAAAATATATAATTGGTATCAAGTTATTACAATGATTTCCTCAATTTAAGTTATAGCAAAAAATTTTATAGATTCAATTTAGTATTAAAATCTTTATTGCAACTAAAAATTATAAATTAATACAACTAATTATTATTAATGTAATAATTTCCATTAGCCAGTCTTCTTGATATTGGGAGGCACAAGCTAGTAACTTTTGTGTAGTTTCTGCTAATAATATTAAATAACGATCCATTTTGTGAAGTTTGTATTGCCAATTGGATTCCTTTTCTTTTAATAAATAACGTAAGATATTTTATTAAAAATAAAAAAGCCAAGTACACTAGAAACGTACTATAGTGGCAGCAATCAAAAAACCAAATTACAATGATCACAGGAATAGAGAGGGACAAACGGGGCAATTGAATTTCACCCTCAATTGTCTCCAATTGAAATAACGCATCGACACATTGGGCATGTTGGGGCTCGAGCAAAGTGGAGTGCAATACATTCTTGGTGGTACACATGGTCACATGGTTGAAGACTTGCTAATAAATCTCTATCAACGAAGTCTTCAAGACATATACTACATTCCTCCATGTTATACGAAGCATCGGACATGTCGTGAAAAACGAATGTGCGAACCCTCGCACCAACCCTAATAGAACGATATCGATATGCCACATATATCATCACCGTAACAAGCATAATAATGCAAGCGGTGATGACAAATGTGGCATAGAAATATTGACGCCAATCACTAGTTATGCTTGGATCAATCTTGATTGATTTTGAAACAGTGACCTTATCCATGACAGAATCTCTGCAAAAAGAATATTAATATTTCATTAAGACTTGTGTACATGATTTTATTGCAACAACAAAAAATTCTTGCAATAACATTGAAGTCATTGCAATAGTTTATGTGAAGTGTTGCAATAAAATTTGAGGTAATAAGTTTGAACTACAAAAAATTTTTGTTGCAATAAATCTTAAATATTTTAATGAAAATTTTGATGCAAAAATATATTTGCCATTGCAATAAACAGTTTATTACTTTGAATATCTTCTAGCAATAGGCTATTATTTCAAGAATTTTATTACAATAGATTGTAAAGAATTGACAAAAATAATTTGGGTTCAAATTATTGCAACGGTATATTTATTGTAATAGTTATTTTTTTTTCATATTTTCTCTTAAAATATATTGTAAAATAATTGGAACTAGATCATTATAATAATATATTCATTGCAGCTTCATGTTTGTCATTGCAATAAATTGTAAAATAATTTATATTTTGGTTATTGCAATGTTAAATTTGTTGCAATAAGTCATCTCTTTGAAATTTCTATTATAATATATCGCAAAATATATAATTGGTATCAAGTTATTACAATGATTTCTTCAATTTAAGTTATTGCAAAAATTTTTATAGATTCAATTTAGTATTAAAATCTTTATTGCAACTAAAAATTATAAATTAATACAACTAATTATTATTAATATAATAATTTCCATTAGCCAGTCTTCTTGATGTTGGGAGGCACAAGCTAGTAACTTTTGTATAGTTTTTGTTGATAATATTAAATAACGATCCATTTTGTGAAGCTTGTATTGCCAATTGGATTCCTGTTCTTTTAATAAATAACGTAAGATATTTTATTAAAAACAAAAAAGCCAAGTACACTAGAAACGTACTATAGTGGCAGCAATCAAAAAACCAAATTACAATGATCACAGGAATAGAGAGGGACAAACGGGGCAATTGAATGTCACCCTCAATTGTCTCCAATTGAAATAACGCATCGACACATGGGGCATGTTGGGGCTCGAGCAAAGTGGAGTGCAATACATTCTTGGTGGTACACATGGTTACATGGTTGAAGACTGGCTAATAAATCTCCATCAACGAAGTCGTCAAGACATATACTACATTCCTCCATGTTATACGAAACATCGGACATGTCGTGAAAAATGAATGTGCGAACCCTCGCACCAACCCTAATAGAACGATATCGATACGCCACATATATCATCACCATAACAAGCATAATAATGCAAGCGGTGATGACAAATGTGGCATCGAAATATTGACGCCAATCACATGTTATGCTTGGATCAATCTTGATAGATTTTGAAACATTGACCTTATCCATGACAGCATCTCTGCAAAAAGAATATTAATATTTCATTAAGACTTGCGTACATGATTTTATTGCAACAACAAAAAATTATTGCAATAACATTGAAGTCATTGCAATAGTTTATGTGAAGAGTTGCAATAAAATTTGAGCTAATAAGTTTGTACTACAAAAAATTTTTGTTGCAATAAATCTTAAATATTTTAATGAAAATTTTGATGCAATAATATATTTGTTATTGCAATAAACAGTTTATTACTTCGAATATCTTCTAACAGTAGGCTATTATTTCATGAATTTCATTACAATAGATTGTAAAGAATTGACAAAAATAATTTGGGTTGAAATTATTGCAACGGTATATTTATTGTAATAGTTATTTTTTTTCATATTTTTTCTTAAAACATATTGTAAAATAATTGGAATTAGATCATTTTAATAATATATTCATTGCAGCTTCATGTTTGTCATTGCAATAAATTGTAAAATAATTGATATTTTGGTTATTGCAATGTTAAATTTGTTGCAATGAGTCATCCCTTTGAAATTTCTATTATAATATATCGCAAAATATATAATTGGTATCAAGTTATTACAATGATTTCTTCAATTTAAGTTATTGCAAAAAATTTTATAGATTCAATTTAGTATTAAAATCTTTATTGCAACTAAAAATTATAAATTAATACAACTAATTATTATAAATGTAATAATTTCCATTAGCCAGTCTTCTTGATGTTGGGAGGCATAAACTAGTAACTTTTGTGTAGTTTCTGCTGATAATATTAAATAACGATCCATTTTGTGAAGCTTGTATTGCCAATTGGATTCCTTTTCTTTTAATAAATAACGTTAGATATTTTATTGAAAACAAAAAAGCCAAGTACACTAGAAACTTACTATAGTGGCAGCAATCAAAAAACCAAATTACAATGATCATAGGAATAGAGAGGGACAAACGGGGCAATTGAATGTCACCATCAATTGTCTCCAATTGAAATAACGCATCGACACATGGGGCATTTTGGGGCTTGAGCAAAGTGGAGTGCACATTCCTAGTGGTACACATGGTTACATGGTTGCAGACTGGCTAATAAATCTCCATCAACGAAGTCGTCAAGACATATATTACATTCCTCCATGTTATACGAAACATCGGACATGTCGTGAAAAATGAATGTGCGAACCCTCGCACAAACCCTAATAGAACGATATCGATATGCCATATATATCATCACCATAACAAGCATAATAATGCAAGCGGTGATGACAAATGTGGCATCGAAATATTGACGCCAATCACTAGTTATGCTTGGATCAATCATGATAGATTTTGAAACTGTGACCTTATCCATGACAGAATCTCTGCAAAAAGAATATTAATATCTCATTAAGACTTGTGTACATGATTTTATTGCAACAACAAAAAATTATTGCAATAACATTGAAGTCATTGCAATAGTTTATGTGAAGTGTTGCAATAAAATTTGAGATAATAAGTTTGTACTACAAAAAATTTTTATTGCAATAAATCTTAAATATTTTAATGAAAATTTTGATGCAATAATATATTTGCTATTGCAATAAACAGTTTATTACTTCGAATATCTTCTAGCAATAGGCTATTATTTCATAAATTTTATTATGATAGATTGTAAAGAATTGACAAAAATAATTTGCGTTCAAATTATTGCAACGGTATATTTATTGTAATAGTTATTTTTTTTCATATTTTTTCTTAAAATATATTGTAAAATAATTGAAATTAGATCATTGTAATAATATATTCATTGCAGCTTCATGTTTGTCATTGCAATAAATTGTAAAATAATTGATATTTTGGTTATTGCAATGTTAAATTTGTTGCAATAAGTCATCTCTTTGAAATTTCCATTATAATATATCGCAAAATATATAATTGGTATCAAGTTATTACAATGATTTCTTCAATTTAAGTTATTGCAAAAAATTTTATAAATTCAATTTAGTATTAATATCTTTATTGCAACTAAAAATTATAAATTAATATAACTAATTCTTATTAATGTAATAATTTCCATTAGCCAGTCTTCTTGATGTTGGGAGGCACAAGCTAGTAACTTTTGTGTAGTTTCTGCTGGTAATATTAAATAACAATCCATTTTGTGATGCTTGTATTGGCAATTGGATTCCTTTTCTTTTAATAAATAACGTAAGATATTTTATTAAAAACAAAAAGGCCAAGTACACTAGAAACGTACTATTGTGGCAGCAATCAAAAAACCAAATTACAATGATCACAGAATAGAGAGGGACAAACGGGGCAATTGAATGTCACCCTCAATTGTCTCCAATTGAAATAACGCATCGACACATGGGGCATGTTGGGGCTCGAGCAAAGTGGAGTGCAATACATTCTTGGTGGTACACATGGTTACATGGTTGAAGACTGGCTAATAAATCTCCATCAACGAAGTTTTTAAGACATATACTACATTCCTCCATGTTATACGAAACATCGAACATGTCGTGAAAAATGAATGTGCGAACCCTCGCACCAACCCTAATAGAACGATATCGATATGCCACATATATAATCACCATAACAAGTATAATAATGCAAGCGGTGATGACAAATGTGGCATCGAAATATTGACGCCAATCACTGGTTATGCTTTGATCAATCTTGATAGATTTTGAAACAGTGACCTTATCCATGACAGAATCTCTGCAAAAAGAATATTAATATTTCATTAAGACTTGTGTACATGATATTATTGCAACAACAAAAAATTATTGCAATAACATTGAAGTCATTGCAATAGTTTATGTGAAGTGTTGCAATAAAATTTGAGATAATAAGTTTGTACTACAAAAAATTTTTGTTGCAATAAATCTTAAATATTTTAATGAAAATTTTGATGCAATAATATGTTTGCTATTGCAATAAACAGTTTATTACTTCGAATATCTTCTAGCAATAGGTTATTATTTCATGATTTTTATTACAATAGATTGTTTGACAAAAATAATTTGGTTTCAAATTATTGCAACGGTATACTTATTGTAATGGTTATTTTTTTTCATATTTTTTCTTAAAATATATTGTAAAATAATTGGAATTAGATCATTGTAATAATATATTCATTGCAGCTTCATGTTTGTCATTGCAATAAATTGTAAAATAATTGATATTTTGGTTATTGCAATGTTAAATTTGTTGCAATAAGTCATCTCTTTGAAATTTCTATTATAATATATCGCAAAATATGTAATTGGTATCAAGTTATTACAATGATTTCTTCAATTTAAGTTATTGCATAAAATTTTATAGATTCAATTTAGTATTAAAATCTTTATTGCAACTAAAAATTATAAATTAATACAACTAATTATTGTTAATGTAATAATTTCCATTAGCCAGTCTTCTTGATGTTGGGAGGCACAAGCTAGTAACTTTTGTGTAGTTTCTGCTGGTAATATTAAATAACTATCCATTTTGTGAAGCTTGTATTGCCAATTGGATTCCTTTTCTTTTAATAAATAACGTAAGATATTTTATTAAAAACAAAAAAGCCAAGTACACCAGAAACGTACTATAGTGGCAGCAGTCAAAAAACCAAATTACAATGATCACATGAATAGAGAGGGACAAACTGAGCAATTGAATGTCACCCTCAATTGTCTCCAATTGAAATAACGCATCGACACTTGGGGCATGTTGGGGCTCGAGCAAAGTGGAGTGCAATACATTCTTGGTGGTACACATGGCTACATGGTTGAAGACTGGGTAATAAATCTCCATCAACGAAGTCGTCAAGATATATATTACATTCCTCCATGTTATACGAAACGTCGGACATGTCGTGAAAAATGAATGTGCGAACCCTCGCACCAACCCTAATAGAACGATTTCGATATGCGACATATATCATCACCATAACAAGCATAATAATGCAAGCGGTGATGACAAATGTGGCATCGAAATATTGACGCCAATCACTAGTTATGCTTGGATCAATCTTGATAGATTTTGAAACAGTGACCTTAACCATGACAGAATCTCTGCAAAAAGAATATTAATATTTCATTAAGACTTATGTACATGATATTATTGTAACAACAAAAAATTATTGCAATAACATTGAAGTCATTGCAATAGAGTATGTGAAGTGTTGCAATAAAATTTGAGGTAATAAGTTTGTACTACAAAAATTTTTTTTTGCAATAAATCTTAAATATTTTAATGAAAATTTTGATGCAATAATATATTTGTTATTGCAATAAACAGTTTATTACTTCGAATATCTTCTAGCAATAGGCTATTTTTTCATGAATTTTGTTACAATAGATTGTAAGAATTGACAAAAATAATTTTTGGTTCAAATTATTGCAACGGTATATTTATTGTAATAGTTATTTTTTTTCATATTTTTTCTTAAAATATATTGTAAAATAATTGGAATTAGATCATTGTAATAATATATTCATTGCAGCTTCATGTTTGTCATTGCAATAAATTGTAAAATAATTGATATTTTGGTTATTGCAATGTTAAATTTGTTGCAATAAGTCATCTCTTTGAAATTTCCATTATAATATTTTGCCAAATATATAATTGGTATCAAGTTATTACAATGATTTCTTCAATTTAAGTTATTGCAAAAAATTTTATAGATTCAATTTAGTATTAATATCTTTATTGCAACTAAAAATTATAAATTAATACAACTAATTATTATTAATGTAATAATTTCCATTAGCCAGTCTTCTTGATGTTGGGAGGCACAAGCTAATAACTTTTGTTTAGTTTCTGCTGGTAATATTAAATAACAATCCATTTTGTGAGGCTTGTATTGCCAATTGGATTCCTTTTCTTTTAATAAATAACGTATGATATTTTATTAAAAACAAAAAAGCCAAGTACACTGGAAACGTACTATAGTGGCAGCAATCAAAAAACCAAATTACAATGATCACAGGAATAGAGAGGGACAAACGGGGCAATTGAATGTCACCCTTAATTGTCTCCAATTGAAATAACGCATCGACACATGGGGCATGTTGGGGCTTGAGCAAAGTGGAGTGCAACACATTCTTGGTGGTACACATGGTTACATGGTTGAATACTGGCTAATAAATCTCCATCAACGAAGTCGTCAAGACATATACTACATTCCTCCATGTTATACGACACATCGGACATGTTGTGAAAAATGAATGTGCAAACCCTCGCACCAACCCTAATAGAACGATATCGATATGCCACATATATCATCACCATAACAAGCATAATAATGCAAGCGGTGATGACAAATGTGGCATCGAAATATTGACGCCAATCACTAGTTATGCTTGGATCAATCTTGATAGATTTTGAAACAGTGACCTTATCCATGACAGAATCTCTGCAAAAAGAATATTAATATTTCATTAAGACTTGTTTACATGATATGAGACAATTTCATTAATTAAGGACCAGCCTAACATCAACATTAAACTTAATTGTAAATGACCTACACAGTTTACGGTACGGTATTAACTCTCTAACTACACACATAAAGTCTCAAGTCAATTAGGGGCACATTCATTTATGGGTCATGCTAACGAGTGTCCTTAGGGTATTGGTTAAAAATCCAATTAAAAAAAGTTTTTATGAGGAAAAAAAAAACAATTAATGTTTTAAAAACTCTAAAAAAAAGTATGAGACTTAATTTGTAATAATCTAAAACTTTAGGGATAAGTTTTAAACTTTGAAATTTTATAAAAACAGACAAGACAAGACTTTGCTTAGCTTTCATCATCTAAAAACCAGACAAGACATAGTGACATAGTCATACTGGCCTTTTGTTATCAAAGAGCAAGATGCTGGCACTAGTACTTTAAACCCGGTATACACTCTCCATCATAAACCATATGATACGACCCAACACGATAAGATTTAGTTGAGTAAAATCCGCAAATGCTATTCTAAATAGGTCTCGGTTAAGATAGAGAAGTGAAATACTCGAAAAAATATCATAAATGATCTAGGGTCTTTCAGGCTATTGCAAGAGATAATAATAATAAAAATAATTTAAGTTTCTACCCTCCACCTCTGAAACAAAATCAACTTAAGAATTGCAAAGCCTCCAGTTGAGAGTGGAGATAGAATCTGGGTTGTCAGGTTTGAAAGAGTTCTTGAGGGGGAGAATGATGATTCTCTCTCTCTTTGGCCACCGGTGAAAGAAGAAGAAGAACTCCTACTAGATTATCAGTTTGGGAGAGAAGAATGCAAGAAAGAAAAGGCTCCCTTGTTTGTTTTTTTGTGTGTTTTTGCTTTATACGTTACCTGCTTATTCGGTAACCAGTTTTCATTAAAAATAAATAAATGCTTGAGTTGGGCAGCATCGGAAGTCGCTTCTTGGTTTCGATCTCGCCACTGAGAAATTCCGGCTCTATGGGATGCCGGTTCCACCAGAAAACTATCTGTCTACGATTTTGGATGTGTTGGGAGGACACCTCTGTTGTATTGTTCATGATCACATGTATTGTGATGTTTATTTGATGAAAAAATATGGGGTAGAGAGTTCTTGGACTCAGATTTTTAAAATTGAGAAAAATGTACTATGTCAGAACTTGTATTGGGAGTCTTCTTCTCCTTGTATTGGAACTTGTATTTGATGTTTTTTTTTTTTTTTTTTTTTTTTTTTTTTTTTACGTTTACATGGGCTCTGGGTTGGCCCGCCTCAAAAAAAAAAAAAAAAGCAGAAAAGAAGACGGATATGTATATATACACACAGAGAGAGAAAGGGCTAAGATAAATACAAAGCAGCAGTATTCAAAAGTTTACAATCATAATATATATATATATATATATATATACAGAGAGAGAGAGAGAGAGGGCCAAAGATAAATATATAACAATGAGCAGTTTTGCAGTGGGGTTTATTCTGGAGTTCTGGGTAGTGAGTCTTGTATTACTTGATCATATATTGTTCTGTGTGTAGTTCTGATTTGAGTAGAGTGAATCTGCAGTTCTGCTCTTTTATAATAGATGATAGTTGTTCTGTGTGTTAAGCATTTTCTATTTTGGCTCACCAGTGATCGTTGTTTGTGTGTTAAGCATTTTCTATTTTGGCTCACCAGTGATCGTTGTTTTGTTCCATTTAGAATTGTATACATAGAACTAGACTACCCTTTATTTCTACCCACCGAAATCTTCTACCAAATTTTATAATTACCGGTAGTTACGTTCTTCCAAGTTCCTAATAAGGCCATAATTTAGTGAGTTATGATATGGAAAACACTAAGGTGTCAAGAGCCTTACTCCTTATGCAAAACGTCTACAAGGTATCTCAACTACTCTAGCAAGTCTTACTATGGTTTTAAATTACTCACTACACCAAAATAAGTCTATTACATCAACTGTTAATACAACAAAATTAGTATAGTGGTATTAGACATAATATCACATCTAAAAATTAAAAGTCGTTGCAATAGTAACTTAAAAATAGTAAATTATTACATTAATAATAATTAGTTGTATTAATTTATAATTTTCAGTTGCAATAAAGATTTTAATACTAAATTGAATTTATAAAATTTTTTGCAATAACTTAAATTGAAGAAATCATTGTAATAACTTGATACCAATTATATATTTTGTGATATATTATAATAGAAATTTCAAAGAGATGACTTATTGCAACAAATTTAACATTGCAATAACCAAAATATCAATTATTTTACAATTTATTGCAATGACAAACATGAAGCTGCAATGAATATATTATTACAATGATCTAATTCCAATTATTTTATAATATATTTTAAGAAAAAATATGAAAAAAAATAACTATTACAATAAATATACTGTTGCAATAATTTGAACCCAAATTATTTTTGTCAATTCTTTACAATCTATTGTAATAAAATTCATGAAATAATAGCCTATTGCTAGAAGATATTCGAAGTAGTAAACTGTTTATTGCAATAGCAAATATATTATTGCATCAAAATTTTCATTAAAATATTTAAGATTTATTGCAACAAAATTTTTTTGTAGTACAAACTTATTAGCTCAAATTTTATTGCAACACTTCACATAAACTATTGCAATGACTTCAATGTTATTGCAATAATTTTTGTTGTTGTAATAAACATTTTTTGTTGTAGTGACTCCTTATGCAAAACCTCTACAAGGTAGTCAAGAGGCTTGTACGGTTTAGCATTACCTGCTATTCTTTATGAAGAGAAGAATTAGGGTTCGATGCTACGGATCTCACTCTTGATTGTTGTAATTATTGAATTTATATTAAAAAAAACCTGCAAGGTACATTAGCATTATACATCAGCATTACGACAAATCATATAATTTTGAGAACATATTACTAAGCAATGTATAATAGATGGCACTTATGAAGGTAACATGATCATTACACTATTGATCTGCTATGCTTTATTTCAACTCTAGACATTAAAGATAATAATTATTTCTCGCTATTGGAGCTTAACTCAGTTATCTTCAAGTTATTATTTGTTGAAGTATGAGCACAAGGTCCTTTGTGATGATGTCTCATAAATCATCACTTTTAGAAAAGAAAAATAAATTTTGGCTTTAAATTGGAAATTCCAGGTAGTTTATGATTTATACTGTCCTATTAATGAAATCATGTTTGAAGTTCGGATTATAATTTGATATTGTTATCTCCTTAAGTCCAAGAAACCAAAAACAATTCACTAAAGCAAGCTAACTAAAACTAACTACACATATATAGTAAAAGTGAATTTTATGTTGTAATAGTAATAGGAAAATTTCATCAACAATTACCGCAGTACATAAGCAAGTCTCATAAAATGCGAATGTTATCATGGTGATAATGGGGAAGTCGGGAAGAGGAAGAGGTAAAACAATGGAGCTAAAATGAATTATTTTTTGTTTTGGTTTTTTTTTTTTACCTTTACATGGGCTCTAGGCTGGCCCGCATCAAAAAAAAAAAAAGCAGAAAAGAAGACGGATATGTATATATACACAGAGAGAGAGAGAGGGCTAAGATAAATACAAAGCAGCAGTATTCAAAAGTTTACAATCATAATATATATATATATATACACAGAGAGAGAGAGAGAGGGCCAAAGATAAATATATACCAATGAGCAGTTCTGCAGTGGGGTTTATTCTGGAGTTCTGGGCAGTGAGTCTTGTATTACTTGATCATATATTGTTCTGTGTGTAGTTCTGATTTGAGTAGAGTGAATCTGCAGTTCTGCTCTTTTATAATAGATGATAGTTGTTCTGTGTGTTAAGCATTTTCTATTTTGGCTCACCAGTTGTCAAGATTCAGATAAAGGCATATAAAGGCATTGATAAGAATAAGAAGAAGAAGCCAGATGCAAATGTTGATGAGAAGGACTGAAGTAATGTTGATGAGAAGGACTGAAGTAATTGAGTTCCAGCTACGACTTGTAGTCTGAAGTATTTGAGTTCCAGCTACGACTTGTAGTTTAGCTTGATGTTAGTTACCAGATTTATATATGTGGACACGTGTAATAGTAGAGTTGGTTGGATAGGTTGTTAAGAATCCGTGTATTACGGAGTTAGTTAGAGTTAGTTATATTTGAGTTTTCAGGTCTTTGATCTGTAATATATATATGCATTGTACATTGAGAATTGATTCAATTAATTCAATTACAGAAATTTCATCTTCGTTTCTCTCTAGCTTTTACTCTCTCTCTCTCTCTCTATGTCTCCCTAGTCTCTGTTTTTCTTATATGGTATCAGAGCTTTGTTTCTCTATCAATGGCTGATCAAAATCAATCTTCTTCTCCAACTGTTGCTCATCGTGAGCTTTCTCCAATGGAGGATCCAAGGAGTCCATTTTTCCTGCACCATGGAGAATCACCAGGTGCAATTCTTATCACTCAGCCCTTAACAGAGAACAATTATCCGAATTGGGCTAGGGCCATGCGTATGGCATTAGATGCAAAGAGTAAACTAGGATTTGTGGATGGATCTGTAACAGCTTCCATGGCCATCACTCCTCTTGAAAAGATTGCTTGGTCGAAGAACAATTCTATGATTTCTTCATGGATATTGAATTCAGTTTCACCTCACATATCTGGCAGTGTGATCTATAGAAATACTGCAATGGAGGTCTGGAATTCACTGAAGAATCGTTTCTTGCAAGCAAATGGTCCATGGATTTCGTAGCTTCAAAAGCAGATTTCAACAATCATGCAAGGAGATGCAACAGTGACTACTTTCTTCACTGATCTCCAAACTTCTTGGGACCAATTGCTCAATCTCAGGCCTTTGCCATGTTGTTCATGTGGAAAATGTGCCTGCGGAGTGAATGACAAAATTACACTGTTTCATCATCAAGATTCTTTGATGCAATTTCTCAATGGCTTGAATGAGGTTTACTCACAAGTTCGAACTCAGATTTTAATGATGGAACCAAGTCCCTCCATTGACAAGGCTTTTTCTTTGGTAATTCAAGAAGAAAGACAGAAGGCTTTAGGTTTCAATGGAGGATATTCAGTTGATTCTACTGCTCTTGCAGTCAAAACTCAAGCATTCAATCAAATTGGGAAGAACACAAAGGGAAAAGGTAGGCCTATATGCAGTCACTGTGGCAAACCAGGTCATTTCATGGAGAAATGCTACAAGTTAATTGGCTTTCCACCAGGATACAAGCAGAAGAGCAAGGTCTCCATGGCAAATCAAGTGAGTATTGATGGTGATTCTGGTCAATGTGAGACTGCTTTACATTCAGGGTCTTTTCCTTTCACTTCAGAGCAATGTCAGCAATTGCTATCCCTGTTGAGTTCTCACGCATCATCTTCTGCTAGTCCTGATGCTATTCACTCAGCCAACTCAGCATTATCAGGTATTTCTTGTGCTTCTTTCCAGGATCCTACTTGCCTTAATTTGAAGAATTCTATCTTTAATGAAAATCCTTCAAATAAAACAGCTTATCATGAAGAAACCTGGGTTCTTGATACAGGGGCTACTGATCACATTATTCATTCAATCTCTTTGTTTACTAAAATTACTAGTTCCATATCTTCCTTTGTACATTTACCAAATGGTGAAAAAGTCCTTGCCACACACATAGGCACGGTTCAAGTTACTGCATCTTTACTTCTTGAGGATGTCATTTGTGTTCCTGCATTTTCTTTCAATCTGATCTCAGTTAGCAAATTAACCAAATCATTGTCATGTTGTTTGGTATTTCTGTCCAATTATTGCTGCATACAGGACCTTACCTGTTGGAAAATGATTGGATTGGGTAAGCTTCACAATAATTTGTATTTGCTGCAAGCTTCAAACCATTACAAATCCATTTCAGAAGCTTCTACCATTCTAGAATCAGTTCTGAAGTCCTTTGTCAATTCTGCCTTTCATGTTCCTACTGTAACCAAGCCTTATTTGTGGCATCTTAGACTAGGACATGCTTCTGATGAAAAGCTTCAGCATTGTATTTCTGATATGTCTTCCTTTCATTCAAATAAAGACTGTGTTGTGTGTCCTATTGCTAAGCATAAACGACTGCCCTTTCCTAATTCCAATCACTTATCTGTTCATGCCTTTGACTTGATTCACTGTGATGTTTGGGGACCTTTTGCCAAAGTTACTCATGATGGTTTTAAATACTTTCTTACAATTGTAGATGATGCCACAAGGTCAACATGGGTTTATCTTATGAGATCAAAATCAGAAACTAGGCCCTTATTGATTTCATTTTATAAAATGATACAAACTCAATTTCAAACTAATATCAAAGTGTTTAGAACTGACAATGCTCAAGAATTTTTTCTCAAAGAGTTTTATGCTCAACATGGGATTGTTCATCAACATTCTTGTGTTGCCACTCCACAACAAAACTCAATAGTGGAAAGAAAGCATCAACATATCTTAAACATTGCAAGAGCATTGAGATTTCAATCAAACATACCACTTTGCTATTGGGGAGACTGTGTTTTAACAGCAGTTTATATAATCAATAGGCTGCCTAGTGTTGTTTTGAATCATAAAACCCCTTTTGAAAAGCTTTATGGCATGGTTCCTTCTTATCACCATTTAAAAGTGTTTGGCAGCCTTTGTTTTGCTAAAACATTGGCTCACAATAGGTCTAAGTTCTCCCCTAGATCTATTCCTTGTGTCTTTCTTGGATACCCCTTTGGTGTTAAGGGATACAAGTTGCTCAACTTGCTTACCAAACAAATTTTCATTTCAAGGGATGTTTCTTTTCATGAAACTATTTTCCCTTTCATCTCTCAAGTCTACTCTCCACATACTTCTATTTCACTTCCTCATATATGTCCTAATGTAGCAATTCCTCATGATCCTATATTTTCAGAACCCCTTACACCTTCTTTACATGTTCCTAATTCAAACTTTAATCCTCCAAATAACCCTGATTCAGCTTTAGATCCTACTATTTCTGTTTCATCAGATTCAATCACACCAGATTCTATTATTCCAGCTTCTGGTTCTTCTGATGATATTTTACCAGGTTCTATAGCATCTGATTCTTTGGTTTTTCCTCAAGAACCAGACATAGTTCAACCAAGTATAGCCCCTCCCCTTCGAAGATCATCTAGGACTACCAAACCTCCTTCCTACTTGCAGGATTACAAATGCAGCAGCATCATTTCTACTGAACTTCCCCAATCCAATTCAATCAGCAAGTCAGGGCCTTCCTTGGTCACTCCCAGGTATCTTCTCTCTGATTATGTTGATACTTCCCTCCTTTCTTCTTCCTATGCCATGTTTTGTTCTGCCATTTCCTCTATTCCTGAACCAAGGTTTTATCATGAGGCTGTTAAGGATCCTAAATGGCAAGAAGCCATGAATACTGAAATTGATGCTTTAGTCACAAATAACACCTGGACCCTTACACCTTTGCCTTCAAATAAAAAGGCCATTGGCTGTAAATGGGTTTATAGGATCAAATACAAAGCTGATGGCTCTGTGGAAAGGTATAAAGCAAGGTTAGTTGCTAAGGGATTCACTCAACAAGAGGGGCTGGATTTTACTGACACTTTCTCACCTGTTGCAAAGCTGAATACTGTGAAGACTCTTCTAGCCATATCTGCTGTGAAAGGTTGGCATTTGGTGCAATTAGATGTAAATAATGCCTTCTTAAATGGTGATCTTCATGAAGAGGTATACATGCAACTACCTCAAGGCTTTCACAGCAAAGGGAGGCATGTTGTTTGCAAATTGAACAAGTCTTTGTATGGGCTCAAACAAGCTTCAAGGCAGTGGAATGCAAAGTTTTGTTCTGTCATTAAGCATCATGGATTCACACAATCCAAAGCTGACTACTCTTTGTTCACAAAGAAGTTCAATGATTCCTTTATAGCTTTGTTAGTTTATGTTGATGATATCCTCATAGCTAGCAATAATGTTCAAGCAGTTGAGGAGCTTAAAACTTCTCTGAATCAGCATTTCAAACTTAAGGATCTTGGAGGCTTGAAGTATTTTCTTGGACTGGAAATAGCTAGATCAGCCAAGGGTATCACTTTGTGTCAAAGAAAATATGCTATGGAAGTGTTGAAGGATGCTGGAATGTTAGCATGTAAGCCTAGCAAGGTACCAATGGAACAGAATTTGAAGCTAAGCAAGTTCCAAGGAAAATTGCTAGCTGATCCAGGAGTGTACAGAAGATTGGTAGGCAGATTGCTTTACCTAACTATCACCAGACCAGATATTGCATATCCTGTTCATAAACTAAGTCAATTCATGTCAAAACCCAGAAAACCTCACTTAGATGTTGCATATAAAGTGCTACAATACATCAAAAGTTGTCCTGGTCAAGGTGTTTTCTTAGCAGCTGCATCAGATTTTCATTTGAAGGCCTTCACAGATGCGGACTGGGCCTCTTGCATTGATACCAGAAGATCAACCATAGGATATTGCATCTTTTTGGGTGATTCTCTCATATCATGGAAGTCCAAGAAACAGTCCATAGTGTCCAGATCTTCTGCTGAAGCAGAATATAGGGCAATGGCTGTTACGGCTTGTGAGATGACTTGGCTTTTAGCATTGTTGAAGGATTTGGAGATTCATCATCCTCAACCTGCTCTATTATTTTGTGATAATCAAGCTGCAATTTATATTGGGGAAAACCCGGTATTTCATGAAAGAACTAAACACATAGAAGTAGACTGCCATGTAGTAAGGGACAAAGTACAGGACAATATCATTAGGTTGTTCTTTACCCCTTCTCATTCTCAATTAGCTGATTTGCTTACAAAAGCCCTTAACAGTCAACAATTGAGATATTTGTTAAGCAAGATGAGTTTAGTGAACATACATAGTTCAGCTTCTCATCTTGAGGGGGAATGTCAAGATTCAGATAAAGGCATATAAAGGCATTGATAAGAATAAGAAGAAGAAGCCAGATGCAAATGTTGATGAGAAGGACTGAAGTAATTGAGTTCCAGCTACGACTTGTAGTCTGAAGTATTTGAGTTCCAGCTACGACTTGTAGTTTAGCTTGATGTTAGTTACCAGATTTATATATGTGGACACGTGTAATAGTAGAGTTGGTTGGATAGGTTGTTAAGAATCCGTGTATTACGGAGTTAGTTAGAGTTAGTTATATTTGAGTTTTCAGGTCTTTGATCTGTAATATATATATGCATTGTACATTGAGAATTGATTCAATTAATTCAATTACAGAAATTTCATCTTCGTTTCTCTCTAGCTTTTACTCTCTCTCTCTCTCTCTATATCTCCCTAGTCTCTGTTTTTCTTATACCAGTGATCGTTGTTTTGTTCCATTTAGAATTGTATACATAGAACTGGACTACCCTTTATTTCTACCCACCGAAATCTTCTACCAAATTTTATAATTAGCGATAGTTACGTTCTTCCAAGTTCCTAATAAGGCCATAATTTAGTGAGTTATGATGTGGAAAACACTAACAACTTTGCATGTAGCCATGGTACTGTGTTAGAATGCCACAATCTTAGCTTAAAATCCATGGGAAGGTTGATATATATAGGTGTAGAATAGGGTTCCAAAAGCTCATTTACTGGCAAAGAGCCGTTGAAGCACATGCCAAAGAGCAAATGGCTGTGCACATAATATGGCCCAGTCTGCAGACGCATCCCGCATGAAGAAACTCAAGACTTGTTACACTCACTAGTACTGTGTGTGTATGTTGTCCTCTATATCAAAGTAAACTTAGACAACCCAATTTTGCTTTTCCTTTTTAATCTTTTTGGAGAATTTTTGTGATAGAATATTTTCTTTAACGATTTTTTTTTTTTTTGTTTTGTTTTTATTACTTATCTCTTACAAGTAACAACAGTTTAAGATAATTTTATTTTCATTGCCATCCAATTTTTTTTTTTTCAAGCGAGAACTACAAAAACCTCAATTAGGTTCATTGGAATCTACCATTTGAACAGTTTGATTCTTCAATCTTCAAATGCTACAATATTGCTCCATTCCAAAACCATAACATATATATAGACTGTTTTAACCAAAAAACACTGCAACTCCTAAAAAAGACATGGGTGATGGCTTTGATCAGTTTTGGGTACAGCATAATAACTATGTTTACCATCTTGTCCTACTGGTATTATTTGGCGGAAGTAACCTATCAAAAGATCAAAGTAGCCGTGAAGTTAGGATTTATTCAGGTAACATTAAAATAGAAGATTGAAAACAAAATTAATTCTAAAAGGGTTAAGCAATAAATAGCCAAACAAATAACTAAATAGAATATATTAATTGACATACAAAATTTACTGCGAACGTAAACTATAATTTGTGAAGAGGCTAAAATCTGGAAGTATTGGGCCTGACGGGCTTATTTCTAACGGGCCATTCTTTGTGGGTCGAAATTAAAATGGGCCGAATAACCATGACATCTTAAGAATTCTAATACATAGCATAGTTCTAGAAGATACTGAAAATACCTTGGCGATCACGTTTAGGGTTCTACAAGGAAATAATTCCGCGGTTTCTTCTCATAAAGACTCCTATAAGGAAAAGACTTCTACTTCAAGAAGGAGAGGTCTACTTTTTACTACTATAAAAGCCTCGATACCCTCACAAAACAAGGTACGCATAATTTACCCTCTCTAGCACTCTAGAGTTGTGAGAATATTTCTGACTTAACCTTCGGAGGGTATTCGGCCGGCACCACACCGGTGCTCTTCGCAAGGTTTTCTCTTCTCTTTGTTGTGTAGGTTCACATTCGTGCGTGTAGGTATCGTGAGGCTCATTGGTGAAATTCTTGACTTCATCAGTTGGCGCCGTCTGTGGGAAACACTCTTACGCGATTCATAAGCCATATTATCGCTTCCCGGACAAAAGAGTTGCATGGTACTCACGCGCTCAATGGCAACCACCAACGACGTTCAAGGAGAAGAACCCCCCACGACCGCCCTCGACAGACAAGTACGAACTCTTGCTGCGGCTGTTGAGCGCCTCACTAAGCAGAACAATGACCTGGAAGAACAGCTGCGCCAGAAGAACGCAGGACCAAACGACTTACAGGGGGACCAAGAAGGAACCAGCGCTGCGAGAAGAAACCAGGAGAGAGTTGAAGCCAGCCACGCCCCGACAGGGACGGAGAGACAGAACGTAAGCATGCCGTCTCTCACGGATGCGACCCCTCCACACTTCATCATAGAGATGCAGGCAATGAGAGAACAGATGGAGGTTATGATGAACGCGCTCAAAGGGCGAGTTTCCAGTGATCTTGACGACCTAGTCAATCGCACTGATTCACCCTTCACTGCGGCCGTGAATTCCTTCCCCCTGCCGCACAAGTTTCGGATGCCGAATATTGATAGTTATGACGGACTGAAAGACCCTCTGGATCATCTAGAGACGTTCAAAACATTGATGCACCTTCAGGGGGTCGCGGATGAAATAATGTGCAGGGCTTTCCCCACCACGCTGAAAGGAGCCGCCAGGATCTGGTTCAGTCGGTTGACACCAAACTCTATCAGCACATTCAAGGAGTTAAGTGCCCAATTCACGTCCCACTTCATCGGGGGACATAGGTACAAGAAATCGACGGCTTGTCTAATGAGCATCAAGCAGCGGGAGGACGAGACATTGAGATCCTACATAGCCCGTTTCAACAAGGAGGCACTCTCGATTGACGAAGCCGACGACAAGATACTGGTGGCAGCCTTCACGAATGGGTTGCGAAAGGGTAAATTTTTGTTCTCAATATACAAAAATGACCCGAAAACCATGACGGAGGTCCTCTACAGGGCCACGAAATACATGAATGCGGAAGACGCATTACTAGCAAGGGAGGATAAGCCGAGGAAGAGAGAACGACAGGAAGACACCCGGCAGGACCAAGAGCGCAAAAAACTCAAAACTGGGGACCGAAGGGACGACCGACGATCCAAGCCCCAAGGAAGAAAGTTTACGAGCTTCACGCCATTGAATACCCCAGTAGACCAAGTCCTAATGCAGATTAAGGACGAAGAGGCTCTAACCTTTCCAGGAAAGCTCAAAAGCGATCCAAGCAAGCGATCTAGAGAGAGGTACTGCCGTTTCCACCGCGACCACGGACATGATACGTCTGATTGCTACGATCTGAAACAGCAGATTGAAGCCCTCATCAGACAAGGGAAATTACAAAAGTTTGTAAGAAAGGAGAGGACGGATCCCCCGCCCCAGGAACAGCAACCCCGAAGGGATAATGAACGACCAAGACCCCCAGTCGGAGACATAAGGATGATAGTAGGTGGAACTGCGACAGCAGGTTCGTCCAAGAAGGCCCGAAAAACTTATCTCCGAATGGTCCAAAATGTTCAGCTGACGGGCTCGGTCCAAAAGATGGCCCGTAAGGATAGCCCGATCATCGGATTCTCGGAAGAAGATGCACGACGACTTCATCATCCACATGACGACGCCTTGGTCGTCACCCTACGAGTCGGGGAGTATAACATGCACAGAGTGTTGGTCGACAATGGTAGCTCAGCGGATATCCTATACTATCCCGCATTCCAGCAGATGATGATTAATAAGGAACGACTGATACCAACAAACGCACCCCTGGTGGGGTTTGGAGGGACGAGAGTATTTCCATTAGGAGCAATCACACTTTCGGTGACGGTAGGAGATTATCCCCAGCAGATCACACGAGACGTGACATTCCTTGTAGTGGACTGCTCGTCCGCATACAATGCTATCCTCGGACGACCAACTCTCAACGCCTGGAAGGCAGCAACCTCAACATATCACCTGATGATTAAGTTCCCCACGGAGTACGGGGTCGGAGAATTACGAGGGAATCAGGTGGCTGCCCGTGAATGCTACTTGGCCATGATAGACATGGAGGATCAACAGCAGGCAATGTGCATAGAGGAACAGCGACTTACAGCTGAACCCGTCGAGGAACTGGAAGAAGTCGCTCTGGACGAGTCGAGACCTGAACGAACGACAAGAATAGGAACCTCAGCCAGTCAGCCCGTACAGCAGGCCCTCAAAGCGTTCCTCAAGATGAACCAGGACGTCTTCGCCTGGAGTCACGAAGATATGCCCGGGATCAGTCGCTCAGTCATGGTCCACAAGCTGAATGTGAATCCCAGTCGTTCGCCCGTTAGACAGAAAAAGCGAGTCTTCGCTCAAGAACGGGACAAGGCAATAGCAGAAGAAGTAAAAAAGCTGCTCGAAGCAGACTTCATCCGAGAGGTATATTATCCCGACTGGTTGGCAAACGTCGTGATGGTCAGAAAGGCGAACGGAAAATGGCGAATGTGCGTCGACTTCACGGACCTCAACAAGGCATGCCCAAAAGACAGCTATCCATTACCTCGAATAGACACTCTGGTGGATTCAACGGCAAAGCATCAACTCTTGAGCTTCATGGACGCCTTTTCAGGCTACAATCAGATCAAGATGGACGAAGCTGATCAGGAGAAGACCTCCTTTGTCACAAGCCAAGGGCTTTTTTGCTACAACGTAATGCCGTTTGGGCTCAAGAATGCAGGAGCGACATACCAAAGACTAATGAACAAAATGTTCGCGCACCAAATTGGAAGGAACGTACAGGTGTACGACGACGACATGCTTGTTAAAAGCCTTCTGGAACAAGACCACCTTAAAGACCTGCAGGAGACGTTCGACACCCTCAGGTCATACAACATGAGGTTGAATCCGAGTAAGTGCGTGTTCGGAGTGACGGCAGGGAAGTTCTTGGGATTCATGGTATCTCACAGAGGAATCGAGGTTAACCCAGAGAAGGTACGGGCCATCATGGACCTAAAACCACCAAAATCAGTGAAAGAGATGCAGAGCCTGAACGGAAGAATCGCAGCTTTAAACAGATTCGTCTCAAAAGCAACGGACAAATGTCTACCATTCTTCCGCACCTTAAGAAAGGCCTTCGAATGGACGGAAGAATGTCAGGCAGCGTTTGAGAGCCTGAAAAAGTACCTCGCCTCTCCCCCACTCCTCAGCCCGGCCGAACCAGGGGAAGAGCTCTACCTGTACTTAGCAGTCTCACCAGCGGCCGTGAGTGCGGCCTTAATAAGAGAAGAACAAGGCACTCAATTGCCCGTCTATTACATAAGTAGGGGCTTTCGGGGGGCTGAAGAAAGATACCCCCATATGGAGAAACTGGCCTTCGCACTAATAACTGCAGCCCGGAAGCTCAAGCCTTACTTCCAGGCACATACCATTGTGGTCTTGACGGACCAACCTCTGAAGAAAGCCATGAGCAGCCCTGAGGCTGCTGGACGAATGGCTTTGTGGGCAATTGAATTAAGTGAATTTGATGTACAGTATCGCCCGCGAACTGCAATAAGAGGCCAGGCCGCAGCAGACTTCATCGCCGAGTACACCAAGGTAGACGACAAGGGGGCAGATATACTCAGAGAATGGAGTATCCATACGGACGGATCTTCAAACAAGCAAGCTGGAGGAGCTGGAGTAATAATTCAATCCCCAGACGGGGACAAAATCGAATGTATGATTCGATTAGATTACGCAACCACAAACAATGAGGCCGAGTACGAAGCGTTAGTGGCAGGATTGGACCTTGCAGTAGCAGCTGGCGCTGAAGTCATGGTCATACATTGTGACTCCCAGGTAATAACAAGTCAAATTAACGGCATTTACGAGTGCAAAAATGAAAGGATGAAGAAGTACCTAGACAAGGTAAAGAGTCGAATCAACGGCCTCAAAGTGCGCTTCGTTCAGATCCCAAGGGAGGAGAACGAATGCGCCGACCGTCTGGCGAAAGCAGCCTCAGCAGAGTCCACGATAGTCCTTGATCAAGTATTGACGTTCATCCAAACATCCTCAATTATTGATGACGGACTAAAAATGCAAGAGGTTGGTTCGGAGACCGATTGGACCTCACCGCTTTTAGCTTACCTGCGGACGGGCGCGCAACCGGACGGAAAGGAAGCAGCTAGAAAACTGAGGGTCCAAGCCTCACGGTTCGTACTAATCAAAAACCTTCTGTACAAAAGGGGATTCTCACGGCCGTATCTGAGATGTTTGAATCATGACGAATCAAACTACGTAATGAGAGAAGTCCATGAAGGTATCTGCGGAAACCATTCGGGAGCACGATCTCTAGTACATAAACTTATCCGAGCAGGATACTACTGGCCCACAATGCAGAAGGACGCACAAAGCTTTGTCAAGAGGTGTGACAAATGCCAGAGATTCAGCAATCTGATAAGGCAACCCACCGAGGAAATGACACCCATCACGGCCCCCTGGCCATTCGCCCAATGGGGACTGGACATCATGGGCCCCTTCCCAACTGCGGCAAAGCAACTAAAATTTCTGGTGGTTGGTATCGACTACTTCACAAAATGGGTAGAAGCAGAAGCCCTGGCCACCATCACGGAGAGAAACATTCGAAACTTTGTTTGGAAAAATATTATCTGCAGATACGGGATACCAAGAGTGCTCGTCTCCGACAACGGAAAGCAGTTTGACAACAACGCATTCAGGAACTTCTGCTCAGAGCTAGGCATCAAGAACCATTACTCCTCCCCCGCACACCCACAGGCCAATGGACAAGTGGAAGTCACGAACCGAACCTTGCTCAAGATTATCAAGGCACGGCTCGAGGGGGCAAAGGGCATCTGGCCTGACGAACTACCAAGTGTCTTGTGGGCATATCGCACAACCGTAAGGGTACCTACAGGAGAAACGCCGTTCCGGCTAGCATATGGGACTGATGCGGTCATACCTGCAGAGATAGGACTTACAAGCTATCGAGTGGAGAATTACAGTGAGGATGACAATGACGAAGCCATGCGATTGCAGCTGGATTTGGTGGACGAAGTCCGTACTACGGCAGAACAGAGGTTAGCACGATACCAGAATCTGATGGCAAAATACTACAACTCCAATGTAAGACGGAGAGACTTTCAGATCGGTGACCTAGTGCTGAGAAAAGTAATGGGAGCTGCTAGGGACCCCTCTCAAGGAAAACTCGGCCCCAACTGGGAAGGACCATACAGGATCTCATCATGGCACAGAAAAGGGACCTACCACCTTGAAACCCTGGACGGGCAGAAGCTATTGCACCCGTGGAACACAGAGCACCTACGGAGATACTACCAGTAGAGGCGATGACGTGAAGCACAACACCCATCTTCTTATTACTAGTTACTTTTAAGTTTTTTGCTTCAATAAGCCCAGCGGGCACGATTTCTATTTCGGTTTTTTGCTACGATTAAGCCCAACGGGCATGATTTTTATTTCGGTTTTTGCTACGATATATTTTTAAGCCCAAGGGGGCAAGAATTTCCTACAAATGCATGATTCTTTCAACTGTGCCTACACCCTTAAAAGATCAAAAGTCCATAAAATGGACGGACAAAGTCCACAAAGTAGACGGGTATCCCAACGAGGGATACAATCTTAAAGTCCGCAACATAGACGGACAAAAGCCCCATAGGGGTTAAAAATTATACAAGTCCATAAAATGGACGGATAAAAGTCCATAAAATGGACGGACAAAGTCCACAAAGTAAACGGGTATCCCCAGGAGGGATACAATCTTAAGTCCGCAACATAGACGGACAAAAGCCCCATAGGGGTTAAAAATTATACAAGTCCATAAAATGGACGGATAAAAGTCCGTAAAATGAACGGATAAAAGTCCATATAATGGACGGATAAAAGTCCATATAATGGACGGGCAAGCCCACAAAGTGGACGGATATCCCCATGAGGGATTAAAACTTAAGTCTGCAACATAGACGGACAAAACCCCATAAGGGATAAAATTTTATAAGTCCAAAAAGTGGACGGACTAGCCCACAAAGTGGACAGATATCCCCATGAAGGATTGAAACTTAAATCCGTAACATAGACGGACAAAACCCCATAAGGGATCAAAATTTTATACAAGCCCACAAAGTGGACGGATATCCCCATGAATGGTTTTGATTCAATCAAAAATAAGACGGGTTACTTTAGCATGGCCAATACTTAAAAAGGACGGATGTTCCTTAGGTCGACGGTTTCAACAAGCCATTCATTAATCAAAGTAAAAAAAAGGATTAAGCAACAAAGCAAAAATGCAAAACTTGCAATTACTGACGGACAAAAATACCCTTAGAGGGAATATTCGTACTACAAAATGAACTGGGCCATAAATTGTTTTCCAAATATTTTTAACATACCCAAATTTAAAAATAAAAAGAAAAAAAAAAAAAAAAAAAAAGACTATCGCATTGCTCCTATAAACACGACGGATCTAGCCTTGCTTTGGGCCACTATCATGATCTGGTTGACCGACACCAGCATCTTTACCGTCCGCAGCATCAGCTTGAATCTGTTTTTCTCCAGGAGCATCGACGGGCTGGTTCTCTTCAAAAAGTTCGTCCGTGTTCTCGGAATTTGCAGGACGGGTAGAAGTAGGTTCATTAGCATTGACATTGACGGATGAAACGTCAAGATCAGGATATAACGCCTTCACCTGACGGATCGCCTCGTCAAAGCCCTCATTAAAGGAATCTCCGAGCTCGGACAGCAGGGCGTCTGAATCACGGTATTCCTGGACGGCTGCCTCCTTCACTTGACCAATTTCTTTCTCCTTGTCTTGGATAATTACTCTCAGCTCCTCCGTCAACGTGAACAGCTCATTTCTGTCCTCCTCAAGCAGCTTGAACTTCTTCATCTGAGCAACCCTCCACGTCTTAAGCTCATGAAGCTCTTCTTCCGTCTTCTTGTCCTTATCCCGAAGACGGTCCAAGGTAGTCTCATGGTGAAGGCACCGTTCCATAAGTCCCTTCACCATGACGATGGTCTGGAATGTTGAAAAATTAAAAGAAATCAAAAATTGTACGACGGATAAAGGACAAGTGTACATAACGTAGACGGAGCTTACCTGAGCAATACCAAAAAGGCTTGTTTCACCCATTGCCTCCGTCGAGTGATTACCAAGATCTTCGTAATCCTCGGAAGTAAGAAGGGTGGACAACTTTTCCAGAGCGTACCCAGCATCATCACGGAGAAGGGGAGGCGGCTTCTTAAGGTCTGATGACGGACCCTTCATTAAACCTTTACCAGCTCCATGCTTTACTGGGGTGACCGTCTTGGCACCTTCTGCCATGAGCCCCACGACGGGCTCTAAGGAGACCTTAGGCTTCTTTGGAGGACGGTCTCCCTTAGACGGCTGTTTTCTCTTCGTCTCCTTCGGTTCGGAGGCATTGGCCGCTCGATTCTTCACGGCGTTGGACCGTATTAGTGCCCTTCTCTTGGCAATATCCATTTCTGTAAACATGAACGGATAAAAGTTAGCTTATAAAAAACAACGCAAATTAATATTCATACAAAGAAAGCGACGGACGTACGCTGACGGATTCTTTTTTCGTATTTAACTGCTTGTGGTGAAGGTACGGGCCCGTCGCAGTACCAACAAATTGTATCAAGGTTTACTAGTTTGGCCCAAGTCCTTTCCTCCGGCTTGGTCTTATTAAAAATCTTCTCAAGGAATCCGAATTCCTCTACACTAACTTGTGGCCGTCGTCGGACTGCATATAAGTAGGACGGTTAGGAAATTTTTTGAGGTTAAGTGTACGAATAAAATAAGTCCTAGTACTAAGACGGACTCATACCATTTTCAGATAGTATGCCCCAGGTTGTATCGACGGGCATGTAGTCTGTCTCTCCTGGACGAGACATCCAACCGTCACCCTCTAAGAAAAAGTACCTACTCTTCCAGTCTCTGTTGGAGTCTGGAGTTTCAAAAATAACCTTCAGTACGGAACTCCTAGGTACAAAACTATATATTCCTCTAGACTTGTCAATTTCGTCTGGACGGTAGCAATGCAAAAACTCTCTCACCGTCAACCTCCTAGCTCCGTCCGACATGGCCCCATACAGAATCTCCATCGCGATGAAGACCCTCCAGGCATTTGGGGAAATCTGATTGACGGATAAACCCAGGTACTTTAATAACTGACGGTGAAGTGAGCTCAGTGGGAATCTGAGTCCAGCCTTCAACATTTGTTCATAAATTCCTACACCGTCCACCCCTTCATAATAACACTTCTCTGATTTGAAAGGTAGACGGATGGGAATATGATCAGGAATCTGGTAATTATCCCTGATGGTCTTGAAATGGTTCTCCTTAATGGTTGATACAAAATCGTTAACCGTCCATTCCTGGAGCATAATGAACTCCCTTGGCCCATCAGCTCCTACAACATGTTCTATTTGTTGATCCTCGTTACCGTCAGATTCTACTTCAGCCAAATCCTCGTTTGATGAGGACGGAGAAGAGGCTGACGGACTCCTATCATCACCAGGACTGCCTAAGTCTTTATAACCTGATTGGTATACATCCTCATAGCCCTCCCCGTCGCGGACAAACGACTGATTACTCGACGCGCTAGACATTGCCTATGACTATTCTATAAACAGTGACGGATGTATGAAATTAAAGTGTAAAAATCTGACGGATGAGCTGAAGGATGAAAAGAACTTACCCGTCAGAATAATATGAACGGAGTGAATTTGATGATGACGGACGCGGATAACTATTCTGTAAAGTCTGACAGGATTGACGGACTGAGCTCTGACAAAATATTTTTTGGGCAAAAGTAGGAAATGAGAGGTAGAGGCCTGATATTTATATAGGGATTGCACGGGAGACGAAGCGACGCCTCGATCCGAGATAGCACCCAGTAGCATAATGACGCGTGTCTCTATGCCAGATTGAAATTATGCTTATGAAAAAGTTATGTACGGAACATATGGCCGTCATAACTCTTGTCCGTCGTAATTTTTTACCTGCCGTATGTGTTGACCGTTGTATCTTATCTCCCGTCATGCCCGAGCCGTCTGATGTCATCCCGCGAGCCCTATTGAGTATGACGGACTCACGGTCTGAGGGGGCAACTGAAGAGGCTAAAATCTGGAAGTATTGGGCCTGACGGGCTTATTTCTAACGGGCCATTCTTTGTGGGTCGAAATTAAAATGGGCCGAATAACCATGACATCTTAAGAATTCTAATACATAGCATAGTTCTAGAAGATACTGAAAATACCTTGGCGATCACGTTTAGGGTTCTACAAGGAAATAATTCCGCGGTTTCTTCTCATAAAGACTCCTATAAGGAAAAGACTTCTACTTCAAGAAGGAGAGGTCTACTTTTTACTACTATAAAAGCCTCGATACCCTCACAAAACAAGGTACGCATAATTTACCCTCTCTAGCACTCTAGAGTTGTGAGAATATTTCTGACTTAACCTTCGGAGGGTATTCGGCCGGCACCACACCGGTGCTCTTCGCAAGGTTTTCTCTTCTCTTTGTTGTGTAGGTTCACATTCGTGCGTGTAGGTATCGTGAGGCTCATTGGTGAAATTCTTGACTTCATCAATTTGTTTTCTGTGTTTATTGTAGATTAATCAGTTCGTGTCAAAATATTATGTGAATATAAACTATAATCAGTATTATAACACACTTTTTCCTTTAGTCTTAGCTAATTATAAGTATATATTTTATAAAAATAACTAATATAAACAGAAATAATTAATAAATAGTTGTTAATCTATTCATTTAAAAGATTAATTTTGATATTCGAAATTCAAATAGGCTATTTGATTGCCTAGATTAAAATGAGAAAATAAGTTAATTTTAAACTTGTTGTGCAGATAGCATCCATGACTCAAATCAATACCAGTAAATAAGTGAAAATTAAATAACAAACACACACAAAGAACACAAGAATTTATATGATTCGGCAAACTGCCTACCTCCACGGCGACGACGGAGAAATTTCACTATTAAAATAAGGAGATACAATAGTGCATAATAAGACTCTCTAGAAACCCAAATCCCAATACACCCTAACTCTCTCACCCCCACAAGACAAGAAAACACTATTCTTTTTCTTATGCGGTTGTTGCTAGGTTTTAGGAATTGTCAATTATAATTGTCGCACACTAGCACTTATATATTGCTATGCTTAAGTCGGCAATATAGGATTCCTTGTATCAATTGTATTTGGTCAACTGTGACCGACTTAGACTTGTGGTTTCTTATTACAAGTTGTATTTGGTTTCCTTGTAATTGACTTAGGCTTGTGGCAATTCAAGCCACACACATGGGCCACTTCAACAAAACTAATGAAAAATACGACAATATGCACAAAATTTTTAAAAAGTTTTATACATTCTTTTGATTTTTATTTAGAAATTGTACATCCTTTAATCTTTATTTTCTTCCACATTAACTTTCATTTTTAATTGCTCAAGAGATATATTGAAAACGATGCTTGAGGAGGAAGTGTAAAAACTAATCTAATTTAACAGCCAAAATGGGTTTTTACCCTTTTCTCACAAATTTTTTAGCAAAATGCCCCATGTCTGAAACTAATTAGAGAAATGCCCCTGTTTTGAAACTCGATTTTCTAAAAATCGAATTCCAAATGTAAAACTCGATTTTTGGAACATCAAGTTATAGCGAATGTGGACTTAGGAATTTTTTTTTTGGAACTCGAGTACCATGTAAAGTACTCGAGTTCATGGAACTCGAGTTCCACTTGAATTTTTTTGAGGAACTCGAGTTCCAATTTTTTTTTTTTTTAATTTTTAGTTTGCTATAACTCAATTGTCCAAAAATCGAGTTTTAAATTGAAACTCGATTTTTTGAAAATCGAGTTTCAAAAGAGGGGCATTTCCCTAATCAGTTTCAAATATGAGGCATTTTGCTAAGAAGTTTTGGCGAAAGGGACAAATGCTCATTTTCTCCCTAATTTAACAAATTAAAGATTGATTAGGGAGTGTTGGGATGCATAACTACTTTTGTATATAAGACCATGGATAGAAGGATTTTTGTTTTGTTTTGTTTATGTATGTCTGTATTGACTACATATAAAAGAAGCGGATGATATTTTTAATGTGTAATAATTGGAGGAGGAGGAATAGTTATATTTGCTGTGTTGAGGGAGGAAGGAATCTTACCGTTATAAAGCAGACTTTGTAGGAGGTTGAATCGGTTTTGGTGGGGTCACCGTGAGTAACTGCACCACTACCGTCGACTCCCTTTTGCCCATATATCTAAGGTGCTTCATTATTATGAATAATAGTAGATCGAAACCTAGCTAGCAAGGCAGATCGCCCATTAGACACAAAAAGTTATAAAATTTTCGAAGAGTACTGTAAATGCATATTTCTCTCTCTTATATGAATTGTGAGTTCCATAATAAATTTAATTATTGAAACTCACTATTATGTATGTGAGAGAGAGTATATATTTATGGTACTCCATAAGTATCCTATAATTATCCACAACTAAGACAAGCCTAAGGCTCTCAAGTAAAATAAGATCTCCAAGTTTTAACCTATATAATTATCTCTTAATTTTCATTTAAAGGTTTTAATTAAATTCTTAATATTAGTCAATTGATGAAAAAATAGAATATATATATATATATATATATCAAACCTCAAATTTCTCTGTATTCATTGCTCGAACCCTGCTACCCCTTCCCTTTAAAAAATAGTAAGACTAAATTACAATGGGCATCCTTAAAGTTTGTGGTAATTTTGACACCTCCTAAACTTTCAAAATTTGGAGCCATAACCCAAATATTGTGTATTGTTTTGATTATGATTTAAGTCATCATGTTAAGTTGATGTAATGAGGTGTTAATTAAGTGCCAACTAAGTTCAAAATGACGCCAATTGTTTTATTCAAAACTACATCATTTTGAACCCTATCAAAGCCATGCTGGATATTATTTTGACCAAATTACAATTGCACCCTTAAAATTTTTGGTAATTTTGATTTTACACCCTAATGTCTTATATTTTGGATTCATAGAATTATTCCATTGTGAGCTAACTTCTATTTTTATTTTGTATGTCTTTTTGTTAAGGGAAAATGCCATGGGGCTTCGCACGCATTTTGAGTCTTTATCTGTGAATGAACTGAAATTGTTATTTGTGGAGTTTAGTTTAGATGTTAGGAGTACTTAGGCATTTTGAGTTTTATAGAAAGAAAGAGAGAATTGGACGCTTTTTCTCTCTCCGAAAGCCACTGAAATCCAGAAAAACAACTTTGCAACTTCGGTGCCATCTCTGTCAAAATGAGGAAATTAAGAATGTCACATATGATGATATGAGTAACTGATCATTCATAAATTGATGCCCCGAAATTTTGTGTGAATGAAGAAAATAAAAGTGAAGGGCAAATTGGTTATTGAAACAGAGTGGAGCACTATTTGCATGGAGTGGAGGAAATGTAGGAAAGTGAGAGTCTGACAAGGCGCAGGAAAAAGAAATTAAGAGGAGAGGAAGGAGATAAGAGGTGGCCACTGGCCAAAACAAGTGCATGCCAATCTCATGACTCATGAACCGTTTCGTTCCCGACTTTCTTACCTATAAAAATATGAGGCATTTTCGTTTTTAAAAAAGGAAAAAAAAAAAAAAAATATATATATATATATATATATATATATATAAAACAAGTCTTTTTTTTCCTTGTTTGGCCAAGTACAGTAGATATATATACTTTGTTTTTGCAAGTGCAACTTGGTAGCTGTTAAATGGTGGATTTAAATTAGAACCGTAAACTACTTTAAACTTATTGTAAAAAGTGTTGCGGATGTATCACTTTAAAAAAACCATAATTACATACTTCTATTTACTTCTTTTTTTAAATTTTTTATGTCAACTTATATATATATATATATATACACAGAGAGAGAGAGAGAGAGAGAGAGAGAGAGAGAGAGAGAGAGAGAGAGAGAGAGAGAGAGAGAGAGAGAGAGAGAGATGGGTTTAAGGAAAAATTATTGAATACTCCAAGAGTACAATAAATGCGTACTCCCTCCTCTCACATGAATTGTAGATCCTACTATAAATTTAATTAGTGGGACCCAAAATTATGTGAGAGAGGGGGAGTATACATTTATGGTACTCCGAGAGTATCCAATAATTATCTGGGTTCAAGTTACACCTTATGTTACTCTATAAGAATTACACATTTTTTAAACTATTGATTTCTATTAGATTTAATGGTTAAAACAACACTAGTGACATACCATATCTAGTATCATTAATTCATTAAATTCTCTTCTAAAAATAAACAAAAAGTCAATTAATTAATTCAACCCATGATTCTCAAGAAAAAAAAAACACTTTCACCCTGCCGTTTTCTTCTTCTTCTATCTCTCTTTCTTTCTCTCTCATGACTCATCTACCAATGACTTAATGATATTAGTGAGAATTTAATGACTCAATGATATTAGATATGGCATGTCATTAATGTTTTTTTAACCATTAGATTTAATGGAAATCAATAGTTTAAAAAATACGTAACTCTTATAGAGTAACATCAGGTGTAACTTGAACCCATTATATATATATATATATGGGTTGGGTTCAAGCTATCCTTGATGTAACTTTAAGTAATATTATACCACCCAATATTTTTTAATTAGATATGAATTTTGATAAATCCAATGTTAGATTAAATTATCTTTATATATTCTTCATGCTTGCAAAATTTCAAAGTGATTAAAGATTAATAGTCATATCATCAATCAATTGTTTAAATTTAAGTTTTTATAATTTAAAATAATGCATAAAAGACAAGTTTATGGATTGAATAGTAAATAACATCCAATTGATATGAAAATTGGCATGAATGCTAGGGTCCAAGTTACACTTGGTGTAACTCTGTAAAAGTTACACAATTTTTACACCATAAATCACTAAGAGATTTAACGGCTAAAAAAACATAATTGACTATTTATTGCTTTCCAACTATTTATGAAATTAATAGCATTTTTTTTCTCTCTCCTTAAAAAAATTTGGTTTGCAATGCAATTGTGAGTGAGTGAACAACCATTGGTATCTCCTTGCTAGGAAAACAAAAGCTGTGATATAGTTAAATGCCATATCAAGCCGTGGATTACTGAAGATGGGATCTCTACAATGTCTTTTTTTATATTAAGAAATAGTGTCAATAAGAAAAACTTTCAGTCAAATTAGTACTTTAAAATTCGGGATATGGCGGGGTGACCTGCAATGTTTTTTTTTTTTTTTTTTTGAGAAGAAAAAAAAAGCTTCATTGTATGTGCAAATGTGTGATGAGTCTTTTATATATATATATATATATATATATATATATATACATGTTGTTATATATATATATATAATCACAGTATGATAAACAGATAGGTAAAGAAGGAGGCTCAGCCTACCAATTATACCAGAAACAATCAGGGTACCAATAACAGAGAATGGTGAAGATATAGTAAATGTAGAGTGTGATGAATGGTAATGGAAGAGTTATCAAAAAATAGATGTAAAACATAATAAAATGGTTAGGAGATAACATACTAAAATAATCAAAATATTCTTATTGCAAAGATATGCTGATAACTATGGCGGCAGTGCCGACCAACTTGATTTAATATGAAAGTAACTTACAACACTACAATCGGCCAAACTTGGCTTTGATACCCAAGGGGGGGGGGGGGGTAAGTTAGGGCATGGTGGGGGGAGGCCATCTGATATATATATATATATATATATACATGTTGTTCACTCACTCCAACACACATGTTTTATTATTTTTATATTTACTCCAACATATTTTTAACTATTTTCGCTGATCAAGAACAATAACATTCTACTTAACAACAATTTCAAAATACGTGACATGATAAAAGCAACCTAATAGTTTTTAAAAGGTAAAATATAGACTAGGAAGAGCATTCTCATCAAAAGTGGGATAAATGCTAAAAGCTATTTTTAGTAACAAAACCACTAGAAAAGCCCCTACATCAATGGTGCTAAATTTTAAATTTTTTAGCACCTTGCTATAGTAAGATGTTATTACTAACACCCTACCGTAGCAAGTTGCTACTCATTTTTTATTTTTATTTTATTCCCCTTCTTTGTCTCCCCTCAGATCTCACTCTTTGCTCTCTCTCAAAAAGAATAAAAAATGATAAATAAATAATATTTTAATGAAGTGGTAAAAAAAAATAGAAGTTTGATGTTAGGTATATTGTAAAGTGATGTGTTAAATATTATAAAACTGATTTTTTAGGTGCTAAATGCTAAAATTTTTAAAACTTTTAATGAGAATGCTTTAAGAAATATAAACTCATAGTATATACCTGAATTTGCTTAATCGCGGTTGTTCCCTTCTCCAATAGCATTGTAGCCCAATGACCATGCTCTAAGAAATATAAACTCATAGTATATACTTGATGAGAATGCTCATACGCTAGCACTCAGCTATTTTTTTTTTTTTTTACAAAAAAATAATTATATTATAGTTTAATTTAAGTGTATATGTATGTGAGGGTTCTAGTTAGTTCAACTGGTAAAGTTTATGAATAAAAAATTTAGGATTCAATCCTTACCTACACAAAAAAAATAAAAAAATTGTGTATATGTGTGTGAAGTTCTCTTATTAATATTGCTTTCCTCAACTTATCATTTTTATTCACATTTCTTCTCTTCCTATTCTATTAATATGCGTAAAGAATTTTATCTAAATTTTGTCTTGATAATTATTAAATTAAAATAAATGTATTTATATCATTAATACATGATAATTAATTAATATTTGACATAAATGCAAAAACTTATTGAGATAAAAGGTTAAAATATATGATGATTAATTGCTGTTTTGACATAAATCCAAATTATCAAAGACGTTGACATGGAAATTAAATAAAGAGAATATTCTCTTTTATCTCAAAGAATGTACCGTATCATATGTATATTAATTGATTTTTTTTGACATATATACAAATTATTAATGAGGCGGAACTGTTGAAGTTAAATAAAGAGAATATTTTCCTTTCTTTTCAATATTTCTTACTTTGTATATAAATATCTTCTCTAGTTTTTTTTTAAGATATAAAATAGAAATTCTACTCTTACACAATCTAAGTGTATATGTGTGTGAACCTGCCTCTTGGAGATTTGAATTCCAACTCTTGACCTCTACATCCCACAAATACTTATACTTGTGAAATGATCATCGCACCAAGGATATGCAATGGCTCTTCTCTAGTATTTTAGTATTGTTAGTACCTGCTATATTACCAAATTCCATTAAATTTACGCTCTGTTTGTTGCGATGTAAAATATTTTACATTAAAAATATTTTTCGTAAAATATTTTTATTTTACCGTGTTTGGTAGCATTTGTGAAAATGTTCAAAAAAATCATTTTGTAAAAATTTTCTAATCACACAACCCACTGCATCACTAAAAAGTCCAACTAGAATAGAGCAAATCAAAGCAAAATTTTGTTTAGTTGGAGCTATTGAAGCATCACCAACAAATCCAAAGTCACAACCCAGTACAAAAACCGCAACAATCATCAGATCCCACCAAGCTATATAGTATACACTAAACCCATCAAACAACCCAAGTCATCCGTGAAGCCACCGTCAACCCAACACCATGACGAATGAAACCCATACTTGAAACCCATCAAATAACCCATGCCGTCCATCAAGGCACCATCACTCTGCCTCCGCCACTGTTGACAAACACAAACCATACCCAAAATCCATCAGCAGAAAAATCATCCACTCACCAAATCCACCATAATCCGACCCACCAAAAGTAGCTTCACCGCAATCCGACCCACTAGAAGCAACTCCACCACAAACTCAACTCAACAATCTTAGATGAATGGTTTTAATCTCTTCAGTTTGGGTCTTGAAGGGCGATTTTTGAAGCTGAAGAACTGGGTCAGATTCGGTAGGAAGTGGTGCCACCAGTGGTCTGTCATTGGTGGGTGTTGTCAGTAGTCTAACTGGTTTGGCTGGGGAGAGAGTTTGAGAGAGGGAGAGAATACCTGAGAAGAAGAGGGAGATAGGATCGGGTGAGAGGGAGTGAGCATTTTGTAAAATGTTTTACCATTGATTTTTTGGTAAAATATTTTACAAGTTTTTATGCACAAACTTTGGTCAAACTGAAAATATTTTACAACTTTAACTATATTTTACATGTAAACAAACACTTGAAAATAGGAAAATATTTTACAGAAAAATATTTTACTTCAAAACAAATGAAGCGTTAGAATACATGTCTCATAAAGTAGGATGATATTTATAATTTTTCCTTATAATTATTAAAGATATACTACATGTAATCCACAGTAATTTTTATGACAAAATGCTTAAACTTTGACTAAATTATATTACTCTTTTTGGCATTATAATTATTTTTTGAGAAAAGTTGTGTCATTGTATACAATTTATAAAAAAGAATCAAAATCAAAATTTATTTTAATTCAAAGGGGCTAGATGTTGGTTTGCAAGATCAATCATACCATCGACATTGATGGTGGGCCGATTGTTACTTGCAATTATTATAATAAAACAATAATGCTTTCTTTATAGGGAAAAATTAACAATTGTTCTAAGAGTATTGGTTTACAAAAAACAATTGTTTTTGTTGTAATTTTTTATATTTCTCATGAAAATGGTATTAAAAATTTCATAAAATGATCTATTAACAAATGCGCACCCATTAATTAGACCTAATCTTTCAATGGCAGAACTAAGAATTTCTTTAGGGGGGCTAACCTAAATATACAAAAGGTAAGACTTAAGTACAGTACTTAGGTGTTATTCCTTATGTTCACATCTTAAAATTTTGCCATGTGTCTTTTTTCTCATGGAATAAAAATATATTTTTTAATTAAGTCATCACATGACAAAATTTTAAGAAGAAAACCTAAAAAACAGTACTTAAGGTATGTATATAAGTTTTATCCATATACAAAGGGCAAAATTTAGGTATAGTACTTTGGTGTTATTTTTTAAGTTCATATCTTAAGATTCTGCCATGTGTCTTTTTTCTCATGGGATGAAAATATGTTTTTTAGTTAAATCGTTACATGAAAAATCTTAAGAGAATCTAAATCAAAATAGTATTACATAAATGAGCTCTTTTATGGTAACAAAATCTATATTCTTAGACTTTTATATTTGAGCATTTTAATGGGTTAAACATCTAAAATTTCAATATTTGGGATGAAGAATTGAGCACTAATAACTTTGAATCTTGATTTTTTTTTTTTTTTGGGTACTTTTATTAATAATCAATTAAGGATGAAGTCTCTATCAATTACTTACATAAAACCTGGATATTAAAATTTTTAAAACTATCTATATACCCGACTAAATAATTTATATTAAATACTAGACAAATAACTAAACCACTATATATTATCAGTTCCACCGACACAACAAACTACTATAATCAATATATAAATGTAAAACCAACAATATCAAGGCACTGCTATCGACAAATATAAAAATATAATAAATAACATCAAGCCACCCTTGTGAATACAATCATGCAGTGACTGAGAGGCTGTTGCCGGAGCCGGGAGTGGAGTGGACGCCAAGCTGACCTGTCAAGGAAAAGTGGATCTCTTCCGTTCAACTTGGCGAGTTCAGTGTTAATCGAGAGGCGGTTTGATTTTTCTAGGTACTACAAAGCAAGAAGCCAGGAACCTGTAAGGAATTTTCAGGGAAAAATTTGCGAAGTATCATAATTTTAGGACTATCTTTATCAACAACTGGTATTACAGAGTTGCTTTATGCAGACGACGTAATCTAATTTTGTAAAGCCAAGCAAGCGTAGGTTAGAACTTTAATGGGCAATCTGTCAGGTTTGGGCAGAGCATCAGTATGGAGAAGTCTGGGTTGTTTTCATCAAAAGGGGTTCATGTCCAATTCTTGAAAGTGAAAACATCTGCGCAATCAATAGGGACTAAAGAAACTCAATCAGAATGCAAAAAACCTCGGGGTTCCACTGTTTTTTACTTGAAGCAGAAATAAGACTTCAATTATCTCAAGGAAAACCTTGATAACAGAATTGGAGGCTGAAAGCAAGACTTTCATGGATAAGAAGAGCAACTTTAATCAAATCGGTAGGCCTTGTAAACAACCTAAAATATTTCAACGCTTCATTAGTTATTTCCTCATGAAGATCAACAGCAATAATGAAATAGTGAGACAAGTAGATAGAAATTCAATTTATTTTTCAAGTTCAATAAGGTATGCCATATGTGTGAAGGAACATTCTAAATTCTAAATCAAAAAGGCACACCTTCAAATTATCTTCAAGAATACGTGTAAAATAATTCTGCAGCTCAGATCCTCGGAAGTATGTCAAGATTTCCTGCCAATCTGGAGGATTCTAAAAAATAATAAAAGTCAAAAAGATAAGCAATGGAAATGCATCAAGAAGCCATTAAGGAAATGATGCCTGAGAATATTACATTGAAGCGACCGAGGTTTGGTTTCAGTTTTCCAGCCAAAACTTTGAGGGCAGTGGACTTCCCAATGCCATTAGTTCCAACCAGGCCAAGAACTTGCCCGGGTCTCGGGACTGGTAACCTGTTAAGTAGTTTCCTGCTCTGTCAAACTAAAGAAAAAGATATACGCGTTTTTTTTGGGGAAAAGAAATAGAAAACTAACCTGTGCAATTTAAAAGTGTTAGGGCCGTCGCGATGGGTTGTATCTTTGTCCGGATCTTTTGGCAAGTTGATGATCTGAATAGCTTCAAACGGGCATTTCTGCATCAGTAGAATACTTAGTTAGATCAATACATCCCATTGAATACAACCAACCAAAAGAAAGAAGAAAAATTATTACGACAGTAATATACTAACCTTGACACGGATACCACATCCAATACACAATTCCTCAGAGATGAAAGCAATCTTCGATGCAGGAGCAACCTCAATACAGAGTTTTCCTGCATATATAGCGCAGAAATGGTAAGAAACTGTATCTATCACCAAAAGACATGAATATATAATCCAAACTCCATTTTTGGATTGGTGATTTACACAAACCTCGTAAGTCTTAAACCCATGACTTTTAACTTCCATCTCATTATTAAGGGAGGAGAAAGTGCCATTTGAATTAGAGTTCATCATCATAAACCAAACTCCATGTTGAAGGCAAAACAACCCATAAAGAAGCTTAGCTAGAAAGTAACGAAGCAAATGCAGTCTTCAGTCGCAGTATAACGAGCAAAATGCAAGCACACCAAAGATAATGCTCCTGCTAGCTATTCTCACATCAACACATACAACACACATCAAATTCCCGTCGAATGTAAGGTTACTCAACTATTATAAGTACTATTATAAGTACTTAACTATTATAAGCACTCACAATTCTTGACCCTTTTATCTACTAAACTCAGCTGAGCTTTAATCCCAACTACTTAAGGTTACTCAATGAACTCAGTCATTTTATTCAAAAGATTAGATAGGTTACTCAAATGAACCACTGTGAAGTATTGCAGCTAGTCACATCCATGTTCCCAATCATTTCTTAGAAAAGATTTGACACTTATGCTCACCGTTCTCACCTTATAGGCCTATGACTTGAACATCCATACGCCAATTCACTAGATTTCTTTGTTATCAGAGGTAAACACGCATGAGTCTGAGTAGTGAGCCTAAATGCACACAGTTTTGGCCCAGTTATGAACATGGAAAGTAACTTACTCTTAATAACCGTGAGTCTGTCTCAATCATTAATCACAGGGTTCCTAGTCACAAAAAAAAAAAAAAAAAAAGCAGCAAAGGCAGCCAAATGAGCATTATTGTAGTACCTTTGAATGCCCACAAGGAAAAGGCACAACAGGGACAAGGTAGGAGTTCACAATGTTAAAAATGGATCCTTTACAGACGAAATAGCATGGAAAGGTTACAACAATATGTGTTCCCAAAAAAATTGAAGCAAGAACAAGGAAATGAAGTAGTATGCTTTTGTATATAGCATGAAATATCTTTTAGTAAGCTTATTCAGCATGAATTTCAGACTATCTTTTTTTTTTTTTTTGGTGAAAGACGATATCATTAAAACCAACTAAGGAAAAACACAAGGTTCAGGACATATCCTGTTAAGGTACATCCCAATGAGGTCGCCCTCAAAAACATCAAGAACGTCCACCGGTGGACTATCATAAACCTTAAAATCATCAAGCATCCTAAAACTCATCCTAGCCAAACCATTAGCACACCGATTCGCTTGCCTGAAACAATGCATAATCCGGACTTGCTGAAACCGAGTTATCAACTGCCCAATCTGCTTCCTAAAGCCAGCAACCCAATGACCACCTTCATCTCTGATCACCCCACCACAGCCAGCTAACCCGTGCTCTCCCAAGGTTGAACCATCTGTGTTTAGCTTCTTCCATCCTTGCAAAGGCCTCTCCCAACGGATCCTTTTGATCACTCTACGGTTCTGCACTCTAGGGGTTGTCACATAGTGATAATATTCAACTGCTTGATTAATAATCTCTACTGCCAGATTGGGATTTCTGCTCCTCCTATTAAAAACAAGATTGTTCCTACTCTTCCAAATGCTCCATAAAGCGAAGGAAAAAAACCTTCCATGGAGGGGTAATATTAAGACACTCACCATTGGATCTAGCATTGGTTGACAGCCACTCCAGCAAGTTGGAATGCCAAAATTCATAATTGGAGGATGAGACCCCCAGCTGACTCCACACTTGCTTCAAATGATTGCAATCTCGATGGGCATGAAGAATGGTTTCAGAACCATTACAACAGATGGGGTAAACATTGTCATGGACCACAACCCTCCTTTCCAAACAAACTTTGACACCAATGCTGTTGTGTGCACACATCCATAGAAAAGTTTTAATTTTTGGCAGCAGGTCTGCCTTCCAAATCCACTTAGCTGCAAAGGTATCAGACTCCATAAACCCCATTGCAAGCCTATAAGCACTTTTCATATCAAAGGAACCGTGGGGAGTCCTAGCCCAAGCCAATTTATCATCTCCACCGCCTAAGATTGTAGTAGGAATTGCAAGAATCATTCTCTTAATATCGACAGGTAGCTCAAAGGGCAGTTTCTCCCAATCCCAGCCCGTATCCAACATCAAATCCCTTACTTCCAAAAGACTAGCTTCTTGAGTAATAGGCCCTTGAATCAAATGCTGAAGGGGCCCCCCATTTGTCCAATTGCTATGCCAAATATTCAATTTGCAATCACTACCCACCAGCCACCTGCTACCCTTATTGAAAGTATCCATCCCTTTTTTCATTGCAGCCCAAATTGGGGAACGAGGGAGTTTATCGGCATTGGCAGCTACCCTCCTTCTCTTGCTGCAATATTTCATTTTCAAGACCCTAACCCACGGTGCCTCTCCCTCCGTATGAAACCTCCAGTTTAGCTTGGAGAGGAGAGCTAAATTCCTTCCCTTGGCTGATTGTAACCCAAGCCCTCCTTCTTCTTTAGGTTTAATCACCTTTTCCCAGCCAACCCAATGAATTTTCTTGGCTGTATCTGTTGACCCCCATAGGAAGTTCCTATTAATTCTATCAAGATCGTCCAAAACCCTCCCCGGTAGATAAGAGCATTGCATATTATATGAAGGTATGGCTGCCAAGGAAGCTTTTATAAGTACTGTACGCCCAGCCAAGGATAAGAGATTCGCCTTCCACCCAGCCAACTTTTGTTTCACTCTATCCAGAATAAAATTAAAGTCCTGGGAGGAAGAACCAGGTTGTTTTAGCGGAAAGCCAAGATATCTTCCAAGAAAAGGCGTAGAAGCAAACCCTAGAATATCACAAAGGGATTCCCTAGTATCCCTATCCACATTTGGGGAAAAATAGACTCTCGACTTGGTTTCACTTACAGTTTGCCCCGAAAGGCTGCAGAATGTGTCCAACATCATCTCTAATCGCTGAGCAATTCACACCATCAGCTTTTGCAAATAAAATCAAGTCATCTGCAAAGAACATATGAGAAAAGGCTGGGCTGCTCTGAGAAGCCTTCACTGGCTGCCAAAGATTCTCACTAAACTTCTCTTCAATAAGTTGCCCAAGATAGTCCATGCAAAGGATGAATAGATAAGGCGATAAAGGATCTCCCTGCCTTATACCTCTAGAAGGGAGAATCGGGTCAAGGGCTTCTCCATTGAATAATATAGATGTAGAAACTGTTGACACACAACTCATGATAACATCTATAATATCATTTGGAAGATTTGCCCTAATAAGCATGTCTTTAATGAAATTCCATTCGAGAGTTTATCATAGGCCTTCTCCAAATCAATTTTTAAAGCCATATACCCCGTTCTTCCTCTTTTCTTCCCTAAAGAGTGTATAACCTCCTGAGCAATAATCATATTATCAATGCCTTTTCTCCCTGGCACAAAGGCCGTTTGCAAAGGAGAGATAAGCTTATCCAAGAAAGGCCGCAATCTTGGCACAATGATCTTTGTAATCACCTTATACACCGTGTTACATAAACTTATGGGTCTATAATTCCCCAAAGTTTCAGGGCCTTGGAGTTTTTGGGATCAAAGCAATGAGGGTTCTATTCAAAACTTCAAGAATTTTCCTATCATCAAAAATCTTCTTCACCTCTTCAATCACTGAACTTCCCACTGTGGGCCAAAATTTCTGAAAAAACCCCGCATGAAGACCATCCGGACCCGGAGTCTTGAAGGGTTTAAGAGACCAAACAGCAGCCCTAATTTCTTCTCTAGAAGCACTACCGCTAATGCTCTCCCTCTCCACGTCCGTAAGCCTAAGTTGCCAAGACGATATAATAGGGTCAGTTTTTGGAACCCACGAAAGGGAAGTCGAGTAACTTTTATTAAAACCACTTCTAATAAAACTCTTGATCTCCTCTTCCTCATGAATCCAATCACCCACTGCATCCTTGATAGCCATAATTTTATTCCTCTTCCTTCTAACAAGAGTTGAGACATGATAAAAGGAAGTATTACGGTCACCCTGAATCATCCAATTCACCCTAGATTTCAAAGCCCATAGTTCCTCTTCTTGATTCAGCACAACATCCAACTCCTTAAGGAGCTCATTTTCCAAATTAACAAGGAAAGTAGAAGGTTTCAAGGCCAGGGCTCTCTGAATACCATTGATCCTAGACATCAAGTTCTTTTTCCTAATGAAAATATTGCCAAACTGGTTTTTATTCCACTCCCTAGCTTTAAGAGTAAAACAAACAATTGTAGTCTCCAGGTTATTATTACTTTCTCACGCTTGATGCACAAGCGGAGGAAAGGTAGGATCAAGCAACCAAGCAGTCTGAAATCTAAAAGGCCGAACCCCACCAACATGGCATCTCGGTTGCATCTCCAACAAAATTGGGCAATGATCCGAGTGGCACCGAGTGAGATGAGTTACTTTAGCTTCTGGATACATCAAAACCCAACTAGGATTCACAAAATACCTATCAATTCTCTCCTGAATCAAAGCCTGAACCTCCCTTCTATTAGTCCAAGTGAAACGGGGACCTGCAAAACCAATATCAATCATGTTGCATTTATCTAAGCAATCTTTAAATGAGAGCGACCTACTAACACTCACCGCTCTTCCCCTAAATTTATCCTCATTTATAAGAGTTTCATTAAAATCACCTGCTATTACCCAAGGCATATTATGCAACTCAGCAACCCTCATCAGATTATTCCATAAAATTTGCCTTTTGGCACTCCTAGGACTAGCATTCACAGCAGAAAGTAACCAGCTGTTGTTAGTGAAACGTACCTTTACCTCAGTGTAGATTTCCTGCTCTGTGGTAGAGAGTAAAGAAATGTCAACCTTATCATCATTCCATAGAACCCAAAGGCCTCCAGCATAGCCAATGGTGTTAGTGTGGATAGCTCTGTCAAAAGGCAGCAAGTTCATGATTTCCCTTGCTCTGTCTCCCCCAACACGGGTCTCCATTACAATAAGAATAGCTGGATCATAATTCTGTACCAGCTCTCTGACACGATTCTTAAAAGAGGGTTTCAAAGCCCCCCTACAATTCCAAATTATAACATTCATCATAAAACTTAAGAGATGGGGTAAGGCATTCATCATAGAGAGGCCTCAACTTCGCCAACTCCCTCAAACTCCATCTGGTCTGCTTTAAGACCTCTCTCGTCTAACCTACAAAGTCGCCATGTACTGTAGGCCGCCCATATTCAATTCCTGTGAGGCTTGCAGCAGAATGAAGCCCACTGTTGGATGGAAAACTTGAATCCGCCTCATGGCAGGCTTTTTCCCCACTGTGCATGTAGCTATCGGAGACCCTTCTAGCATACTCCGCTTTATAAGCCATTCCCACAGTTCCTTGAGCTTGGCGCTGAACCACCCCAAGATTCGGATTGGATTGGCTCGAATCATGGCCAGAGCAAACTCCGGAATCTTCGCAATAGTGCCCTCCACATTTACTGCCTATCTTCGATGCCATGGTGGTTGCGAGCTGAATGACATCAGGAGCTTTCGGTTTTGCCTTTGGACTGTAGCTTCTTCCCTTACTCAATCCGACAACGGCACCTTCCTTGTGCTGACTGCTGGTGCTAAGCCCGGAATTTCCACCTTCACCGGTGCCGAAAACATGCCCTTGACTCACCCTACTCTGAGCTATCTCCTTTTTACCCTTGACCGTGTTTGATCGTAAGGAACTCTGAGTAGATAGAGTCCGGCCTGATTGAGTACTTGTCTCCCCTATCTTATAATTTTGGGCAGAGCTAGGTTGGGCCTGTTGAAAATGCTCCTAACCAATACTTTGAACCACAGCTCCTATTTGGGCCCTATCCAATACTACCGAAGAAGATAACTTTCTTTTACTCTCTTTAGTTGGCCCAGTTTGCACTTCAGCCCGACCTGGACTTCCAGCCTTAACATTACCAGTACTTTTGAAGATAAAATCCTTGGTCAGTCCAGGTGAGGTCCCACCACTCCTCTGGTTTTTTGTCCCTTGCTTTCTACGTGCTACCACTACCCACGGCCCGTACAAGTCTTCATGCACAGCCCCTTGCTCAGGTTCATGCACTGCTCCAGTGGTTCCCTTCATTCCCTTCAGACTGTCAGGCACACGCTCCTCGTGAGGCCTAAAATTTAGATCATCCTGCTTCTTTCTCCCCTCCTCCCTGGAAAGCAGCGCTTGCCAGATAAAATAAGGATAGTTTTCCTTCGTATGGCCAATACGTCCACAACCAAAACAAAGTTTATGAATACCTTCGTAGCTAATTTGTTGTTCTAATTTCCCTATCATAATCACCGTTATTAGAGGTTTCTCCACGTCCACTTGAATACAGATTCTTGTAAATCTCCCTCTACTTTCAGTCGCTGTAAAAGAATCAATCCTTAGGATGTTTCCAATGGCTTTCCCAATGTGATTCAATGCCTTTGCGTTGTAGTACTCAATGGGAAGTTCATTTAATCTAACCCAAACAGCAATGGAAGACACATTTGCTAAAACAGGCTAAAAATCTGGTTCCCAAGGTCTGATGGAGAGGAAATGATCACCCACAAACCACAGACCCTTTCTCAACACATTTTCAAAATCCTCCCCAAGGGAAAGTCTTGTGAGGAAAAAACCATGGCCTAAATCCACACACTCCAGCCTCCCTGCTAGTTTCCATAAAGCCAAGAGTTTAACCTGGAGAAAATTTAGCCCCACAGTACGTCTATACACCTTTACGATGAAAGCTCTCGTCCATGGCTTCCGAATCTCTTGCTTAAGTTCCCTAGAGAATCTCACCGCAATAAGACCTTGCCTAAGTGTCTCCACTTCACCATCAGATTCAGCGTCATCTTCCATAGCATCTTCTAGGCCGAAAGCTTGCGTAAAAGCCCCAGGGACATCCCCCAATAATTTATCCTTGAATGAAGCATTTTGGCTCCAAGACCCCTAAGCGTAAGTAGGCGACACTGGGTTCGAGCTATGGTCCTTACAGTAACAAGCGTGACTCACGTCTTTGACCTTCTTCTTGCTGCGTGCAAGTTCCTCTTGTTCTTCGCGAGAGAGAGAACGCTCTATTTCCATATTCCCTAGTTCGTTCTCTATGAATTTCAGACTATCAATACATACCATTACATCACTTTTTTTTTCTATCAGGTTTGTGAGAGATTCATCAAAATAATTCATTTATCTAAACAATGAAATGACTTTTTTCAATGATGTCTCTCTAAGGCCCCAAAACAAATAACTTGACATAGTTGCATGATGAACCAGACATTGCTACTCCAATTGGTTCCCTCAAATAATAAGTACTTAAAACTAAGAAACCACATTTATGCATTTTCTTATCCTTTTAACTTATTGTTTTAAGATCCAATTTGGGGACTAGAGGTACTAAATTTCCAAGTTGTTGCAGTAATCAACAGTTTAAGTAGTGTGTGCCATTTCCAGTAACATACACTCACCTTTATAATCCTATTACCAGTTTATAAAAGTTAGCAGTTAGAGGGATTTTTTCTGAAATTGCTTAAACATATTACCTTGCCAAGTGTGTTGGCTAACAATGGAGAAATGACCATAATATCAGCCCATCGGCACAGCTCAATGTGAAGCACATTATCACCAATTTTCTTCGAACTAGACCATTCATCATCATCCGTATAAAGAACCACATCTTTAGGAAGCGATGCCCTATCTATGAAATGTAAAGACGCCATTCTGGCAACTGCTCTTTCTTCTGCCCATTTTGAAAAACAATGGCAGAGATTTCCAAACTTCATGCCAGCAACACCTCCACTAGCAGCAAGTAGAATCCGTGGCATCCTGGGAGCATCATTGACGTCCATTGGCTTTATTACTGCACTTACAGATTCTAAGGATGCCATGACCTATTCAACGGGTGCCAACAATATTCTTAGTGAAGATTCACACAGTATCTCAACATATAGCCCACAAGAAAATCAACTTGTAACAAACTTTCAACTAGAATTGGTAAGTGCCACCAGCATTTGCAAAAGTACTAAACAAGAAATGTTTTACAAAGATTCTTAAGAAATTAGAGCCAAAATCTGAAAAGATTCACACATTATCAAGAGATACATGCCAATATTAGTTTACTAGACAATAAAGGGAACCCCCTTTCAATCACTTTTGTGTATGGACATCCTAATCATGCCAAAAGAGACCTTGTATGGCAACAGCTTAAATCTTTAAAAGATCATTTTCATCCAAATTGGCTCTGTATTGGGGACTTTAATCAAGTCCTAAACTCTCAAGATAAAATGTCCTTCAATCAGGGAAACATTGTTGGTGCTAATTTGTTGCAACAAGTGATAGATGATCTACATTTGAGTGACCTAACTGCCACTGGTCAGAGAGATACATGGATAAATAACAGAGAAGAGGAGGATCTGGTAATGGAAAGGTTGGATAGGGCCTTTGCCACAGTTGAATGGGTCAATATGTATCCCTTACACTCTCATAGGAACCTTCCTATCATCCATTCTGATCATGGACCAATTCTCTTGGATCTGGAGGTCCGAGGTCCTTTTAGGAAAAGATCCTTTAGGTTTGAGCACATGTGGATTACACATCCTACTTGTCATGATATGATTAAGCAGTCTTGGGATTTAAATTCTTCTAGTTCTAGAGTTGCCCAATTAAGAAACAAATTATCTAATGTGAGAAATAATATTTTGGAGTGGAATAGACTGATTTTTGGTAGAGCGGAAATTGAGATTAAAGAGAAGCAGGCCCATCTACAAATTCTTCAGAATTCCATCAGTTCTGTTGAGGATGCTAAAGCTGAAAAAGCACTTAGGATGGAGATTGAAACTCTATTGGATTTGGAGGAGTTTGATGTGGGCTCAAAAGGCAAGGACTAAGTGGTTCCTTCATGGGGATAGGAGCACAAATTTTTTCCAAACAGTGGTTAAATAGAGAAGAGCTAGAAGTAGGATCCTCCACATCAAGAATGGTTAGGACATTTTCATTGATAAGCTTGAAGAGATTGAGACCATACTTAATGATCACTTTAAGGAAAACTATGAGACTAGGGATAACATTAGTGTGGATGAATTAGTTGATGAGCTTCAAGGCTTACCTATTCCTACATTATCTGCCCAAGATTGTACTCATCTTAATAGACCAATCTCAAGTGTGGAAATTGAAGACAATGTGTTCCAATTAGGGACACACAAAGCCCTTGGCCCTGATGGTATCCTTGTCTTTTTTTATCATGAGTATTGTGTTAGGATTAGTGCCCTTAAATCCTATTGAATCATGCTATGTATGATATTAAGTGTGACATTGTGTTAGACATTATGTATGACTTAATATTATGTTTAATAAATTTGTTTTATTATCATCTGAAATAATGGTAACATGAATATTCGGACATTATCATATAGTCCATGAGATGCATAGTATGTGATTTATGTGAAGAGTCACAGAAGATATAAATCACAAGTTCTTTGTAAACTCAGAATTATAGTTCGTAGTCGGTGATGAAATTGGGCATTTCATCTGCGAAGACTATAACATATCAACTACGATGATTTGTCTTGATCATGGAAGTAGAGACTTCTAGTTGATGTGTTAATATGTTTTAAGAGTTAAGACATATTGAACTGGACCGCCATGAGATTTATTATTTGCCCAAGGACTGTCAAATGAATAATAAATCTCATGACTTGTATTTGCATGAACTCTTAATCCTGAGAGAATAATGAACCTGATCATGAGGTGTAGGTTGCTTTGATATATCAGGAGTGAGATCTATATTAATGGTCAAAATCTCAGTATGTTGGGCAGCCACATTAAGTATTGATGGAACATGTATTCTCAAGATGGAATTCATAGTCTCTTAACGGAGATATAAAATATTCCCTTGAGATAAGTTTAATGGGTTTGTTATTCAGAGAGTTAGGCCTAACCACTTTAGTAAGTAGTTACTAAAGTATATATTTATGGAATAGGATTTCATAAATATATAATGAATAACATTAAAGGATTAAACCGGGTACTCAAGGATCAAGATGTAGTAATTTACAAAGTGACAGTCTATATTAATAACTTTGTATTACTATGAATATTTTATGAAGGGGTTGCATGTATAATAAAGTCTTAGGATATAATATATAGATAAGACCTAGAGTGCAACTATATTTATATAGTGGTATTAAATATAGTTAATGGTAACTTTGGACTTGTCAAGAGTTGACAGAAAAGCCCAAGGCCCATTGGAGCTAGTGTCTTATTGGTCCCTTTTGGTCCCACTCCAAGTCACACACTTAAGCCCAATTGGTAAGGCCCAAAAAAGCCAGCTCAATTAGATATATTGGTTAGATACAAAGGGAAAAACGTACAGAAAATAAAAAAAGAAAAACATCATTGTAGTGGTGTGGAAGTGAGTTTTTGGTACTCACTAGTTATCCCTTTGTTACTAATTTGAGAGACCACACATCTTGGGCGATTAGTGGAATTGGAGTGAAGATTAAGAGTATTCCTAAGTGCTTCAATCTTCGGTTTTGGAATTCACCGCTTCAAGGTACGATCTCTTGTTCTCAAATTCTGAAATTTACTTTATGCATATTAACAATATAGAATGAAGTAGATCCGTTCAAAACTTACTTTTCCGCTGCGCACTTTGATTTAATTCCATCAAATGGTATCAGAGCGGTCTTCAATTTCGTATTGTTTAACATGTTTGTGAGTTTTAGAATTGGAGAAGATAGTTTCATATTGTTAGAAGATTAAGTTTTAATTTTCTGCATGTTGTTGAAACTATGATTTAATGAAACCTAAAATTGGTGTTATGATGTTATTTAATTTTAAATTTAAGTATGTTAAATTCAATCTTAAGGCTATAACATCAATAGAATTCAGTTTAGACATTGATCTCTATCTATCATGTTCGTTTTCAAGATGTTTGTTCATGAAAACCCGTAGAAAACTGCCTTAGAAAATTTCTGGAAATTTGAGATTCGCGATTTTCGATCGATCGAAAGAGACAGTGATCAGACGCTTTAGAACGATAGTTTTTCGATTGCTAGTCGATCGATCGAATCTATTTTTCGATCGATCGAAAGGCAATCGAGTATCAATCGAAAGTGTCAGATGATCAAGTTTGAATTTCTTAAATTTTTCGATCGATCGAGGGGCACTTTCGATCGATCGAAAGAAAGAAAATTAGAAATTTTTCTAAGTGTTTTCATATGTTAAAAGAGTAAGACTATGTGTAATTAGATTATGCATGTTTTAAAACTAAAAACCTTTCTCTTAAAACATCTAGTGGGAGAGAGATGCAAGGGTTGTATCTCACGGCCTCCATTGTTGGTTTAAAGTAGTGTGATTAAGCACCTCGCCTTGGCGTATATGCCTTGCTCCCTTCGGAGGGTGTTTGATTCATGGTACTACAGGTTAAACTTCTTAGGGATAGATGAAATGTGTTTTTACACTGAGAACGACCACGCTTCCGTGGAGTTACTTGGTTATTCACATTGATTCTAGACAATGGTGTACACTAGACTAAGTATAATGTTAACCTCCCTTCGGAGCTATGTCATTATTACTTAGAGGTTAAAGGGAAAACGACAAATTATTTTTGTTTGGTAAGAGTTACCATGATAGCATTAATAATGAGAAAGTTTCTCACCTAATCATAGTGATTGGTATGACCTCGCTTCCGAGGAATATTAATTGTGGGATTGGGTTGTCGTTGCATATATTATATTATGGTTTTATTAAGGTTCCATACTATATGTTTATATGCTAAATTGATAATGTTCAGTTTATTGATTATATTCATGTTTATTGTTTTCAGATTTAGAACATGGCATCTTTTAGCCCACTTGTAGCTATTCTTAATCAAAACAAACTGACTGGATCCAATTATGTTGACTGGAAAAGAAACTTGGACATAGTTCTCACTGCTGAAGAGCATAAGTATGTTCTTACTAAACCATGTCCTAACTTTCCTTCATTAGATGCTCCTCTTGAGGAAAAACAACGATGTGATCGTTGGCAGAAATCTAATGGAATGGCCAAATGCTACATCCTAGCATCTATCTCAAATGTTCTACAGCATCAAATGCAGGATGTAGAACTAGCTTCAGACATCATATTAAGTCTGAAGGAGATGTTTGGTGAGCAAGGCCGTTCTGCAAGGCAAGAAACCATGAGGCAAATTTATAACACCAGAATGGCTGAAGGAAGTTCAGTTAGAGAGCATTGTCTTACAATGATCTCTAATCTGAACACATTGGAAGTTTTAGGTGTCGATATAGATGGAGAATCCCAAGTGGATATGATACTCCAGTCGCTACCAGAATCATTCAAGGAATTCAAACTGAACTATAATATGAACAAAAAGATTTATACCTTGTCTGAATTAATGAATGAATTGGTAGCGGCAGAAGGCATTCTTGGTACTTCCAATGTTGAAGCCAATGTTGGTGAAGCTTCTACTTCTCAACCTAAGTCGAAAGGCAAGGGTAAGAAGAAGAAGAAGAAGGACTTCACCAAACAAGAGGGTAAACAAATTGCCTTAGGGGTTGCTGATAAAGGAAAGAAGATCAAAGGAAAGTGTTTCCATTGTGGTGAGAAAGGACATTGGAAGAGGAATTGTCCAGTATTCAAGGCTGCCAAGAATAAAGGTATGAATGATACATTCCTTCTTGAAATATGTTTGGTACAGAATCCCACGGATTCCTGGTGTGTGGATTCAGGTTGTACTAATCATATCTGCAATTCTTTGCAGGGGTTTCAGGAGACCAGAAAGCTTAAAGAAGGGGAGTTGTTTCTTACTTTGGCTGATGGGAGCAGGATTCCAGTTGTAGCTGTTGGTGTTTATAATTTATGTTTTAAATCTAGAGTTCTAATATTAGAAGACTGTTTGTATGTACCTAATGTACGTAGGAATTTAATTTCTGCTACTTACTTAGGTAAACAAGGATATTGTGTTATCCTGAAAGACAATGTTGTAATAAAGAAGGATAAAGTGTTTATCTGTTATGGCAATATTGTGGATGGTCTTTATATTTTAACTCCTGATAAGCATGAATTATATAATTCTGAATTAGATACTAATTCTCATGTAAAATCATTAAAGAGAAAGTTTCCTTCTACTAATGATGCATATCTTTGGCACTTGCGTTTAGGTCATATTAATTCAAACAGAATTCAAAGACTGATCAAAGATGGACTCTTAGGGCCCATGGACTTTGATGAATTTCCAGTTTGTGAATCTTGTTTAGAAGGTAAAATGACCAAACGACCTTTTAATGCAAAAGGTAGAAGAGCCCAAGATTTGCTAGAGTTAGTGCATTCTGATGTTTGTGGTCCTATGTCAATCCAAGCAAGAGGTGGCTTTGAGTATTTCATCACTTTCACTGATGATTACTCAAGATATGGTTATGTGTACCTAATGAGACGGAAGTCTGAAGCCTTTGAAAAGTTCAAAGAGTTTAGGGCTGAAGTTGAGAATCAATTAGGTAAACACATAAAAGCCATTCGATCTGATCGAGGTGGTGAATACCTTTTTGGGGATTTCAAGGATTACTTAACTAAGAATGGGATTGTATCCCAATTGACTGCACCTGGAACTCCACAACAGAATGGTGTAGCAGAAAGAAGGAATAGGACTCTTTTGGAAATGGTTAGGTCCATGATGAGTTATTCAACTCTACCTATTTCTTTTTGGGGTTATACCTTAGAAACAGCAATACATCTTTTGAATTTAGTTCCGTCAAAATCTGTTCCCAAAACACCCATGGAATTGTGGAGTGAGCGTAAGCCTAGCATGAAATATCTCCACATTTGGGGTTGTCTTGCACATGTGTCAAAAGGGAAGCCTGATAAGTTGGAACCAAAATCAGAAGTGTGTTTGCTTGTAGGTTATCCAAAAGAAACTAGGGGTTATTTATTCTATAGTCATAAAGATAATAAAGTGTTTGTTAGCACAAATGCCAAATTTTTGGAAAATGACTATATGAATAATTTTACTCCTAGAAGTAAAGTTGTGTTAGCTGAAATGAATGAACCTGTGAATGAACAACCTATAGATGAAACTAGGGATGTTGTGGCTGTATTAGATACACCACAAAATACTACTAATGAGATGTCTAGTACACAGGTGCCTCGTCGTAGTGGGAGAATTGTTTGGCCTCCTATAAGATTCATAGGTTTGGGAGAAACTTATGAAGCTATCTCAGAAGAGGTTGAATCGGATCCCTACACATATGATGAAGCAATGAATGATATAGATGCATATCATTGGGTCCAAGCTATGAAATCTGAATTAGATTCCATGTATTCCAATCAAGTTTGGAATCTTGTAGAGGCGCCTAACGGCATTAAACCTGTTGGTTGCAAATGGGTTTACAAAAGAAAGAGAGGGATAGATGGAAAGGTTGAAACCTTTAAAGCAAGGCTAGTGGCGAAAGGGTATACTCAAAAAGAAGGTATTGATTATGATGAAACATTTTCTCTAGTAGCAATGCTTAAATCTATCAGAATTCTCTTATCCATTGCTGCTCATTTTGATTATGAGATTTGGCAAATGGATGTCAAGACTGCATTTCTTAATGGCAATCTTGAAGAGGAAATCTATATGATGCAACCGGAAGGTTTCATAGCAAAGAACCAAGAGCATTTGGTATGCAAGTTGCAAAGGTCCATTTATGGACTTAAGCAAGCATCTAGGTCATGGAACATCAGATTTGATCAAGCAATCAAGACATTTGGTTTTGAACAAAATCTTGATGAACCATGTGTGTACAAAAGACATCAAGATAAAGTAGTAATGTTCCTAGTGCTTTATGTTGATGATATTCTACTTATTGGAAATGATGTAGGGGTAATGTCATCTGTAAAGGTTTGGTTGTCAAGCCAATTTGATATGAAGGACTTGGGTGAGGCTAACTTTATTCTAGGGATCAAACTTTGGCGAGATCGCAAGAATAAGATGTTAGGCTTATCACAAGCTGGATATATAGATAAGGTTCTAGAACGGTTTAGCATGCAAAACTCCAAGAAAGGATTGCTTCCTTTCAGACATGGAGTTCCTCTGTCTAATGACCAAAGGCCTAAGACTCAAGAGGAAGTAGATACGATGAGACAAGTTCCTTATGCTTCTGCAGTGGGAAGTCTCATGTATGCCATGCTTTGTACTAGACCAGATATCTGCTATTCAGTTGGCATGGTCAGCCGATATCAATCAAATCCAGGACCAAAACATTGGCAAGCTGTAAAGCATATTCTCAAGTATCTACGGAGAACGAGAGATTATATGCTTGTTTACCATAGTGAGGATTTGATTCCCATTGGCTATACAGATTCAGATTTTCAATCGGATCTAGATTTCAGAAAATCCACTTCAGGATGTGTTTTCACCTTGGGAGGTGGAGCCATTAGTTGGCGGAGTATTAAGCAATCATGTATTGCAGACTCCACCATGGAAGCAGAATATGTTGCTGCTTGTGAAGCAGCAAAGGAAGCTGTATGGCTCAAGAAATTCCTTTCTGACCTTGGTGTAATAAGAATGGAGCAAGTTCCAATCACATTGTTTTGTGATAACAGTGGAGCAGTTGCACAATCTAAAGATCCAAGGAATCACAAGAAAGGAAAGCACATTGAGAGGAAGTACCATATCATTCGAGATATTGTTGCTCGTGGAGATGTGGTAGTAGCAAAGATTGAAAGTGCAAACAATCTAGCAGATCCATTTACCAAAACCTTGCCTCAAAGGACTTTCGAGTCACATTTGGAGGGAATGAGAGTTAGATTAGTGCACAATAGTCTTTAGGGCAAGTGGGAGATTGTTAGGATTAGTGCCCTTAAATCCTATTGAATCATGCTATGTATGATATTAAGTGTGACATTGTGTTAGACATTATGTATGACTTAATATTATGTTTAATAAATTTGTTTTATTATCATCTGAAATAATGGTAACATGAATATTCGGACATTATCATATAGTCCATGAGATGCATAGTATGTGATTTATGTGAAGAGTCACAGAAGATATAAATCACAAGTTCTTTGTAAACTCAGAATTATAGTTCGTAGTCGGTGATGAAATTGGGCATTTCATCTGCGAAGACTATAACATATCAACTATGATGATTTGTCTTGATCATGGAAGTAGAGACTTCTAGTTGATGTGTTAATATGTTTTAAGAGTTAAGACATATTGAACTGGACCGCCATGAGATTTATTATTTGCCCAAGGACTATCAAATGAATAATAAATCTCATGACTTGTATTTGCATGAACTCTTAATCTTGAGAGAATAATGAACCTGATCATGAGGTGTAGGTTGCTTTGATATATCAGGAGTGAGATCTATATTAATGGTCAAAATCTCAGTATGTTGGGCAGCCACATTAAGTGTTGATGGAACATGTATTCTCAAGATGGAATTCATAGTCTCTTAACGGAGATATAAAATATTCCCTTGAGATAAGTTTAATGGGTTTGTTATTCAGAGAGTTAGGCCTAACCACTTTAGTAAGTAGTTACTAAAGTATATATTTATGGAATAGGATTTCATAAATATATAATGAATAACATTAAAGGATTAAACCGGGTACTCAAGGATCAAGATGTAGTAATTTACAAAGTGGCAGTCTATATTAATAACTTTGTATTACTACGAATATTTTATGAAGGGGTTGCATGTATAATAAAGTCTTGGGATATAATATATAGATAAGACCTAGAGTGCAACTATATTTATATAGTGGTATTAAATATAGTTAATGGTAACTTTGGACTTGTCAAGAGTTGACAGAAAAGCCCAAGGCCCATTGGAGCTAGTGTCTTATTGGTCCCTTTTGGTCCCACTCCAAGCCACACACTTAAGCCCAATTGGTAAGGCCCAAAAAAGCCAGCCCAATTAGATATATTGGTTAGATACAAAGGGAAAAACGTACAGAAAATAAAAAAAGAAAAACATCATTGTAGTGGTGTGGAAGTGAGTTTTTGGTACTCACTAGTTATCCCTTTGTTACCAATTTGAGAGACCACACATCTTGGGCGATTAGTGGAATTGGAGTGAAGATTAAGAGTATTCCCAAGTGCTTCAATCTTCGGTTTTGGAATTCACCGCTTCAAGGTACGATCTCTTGTTCTCAAATTCTGAAATTTACTTTATGCATGTTAACAATATAGAATGAAGTAGATCCGTTCAAAACTTACTTTTCCGCTGCGCACTTTGATTTAATTCCATCATATTGGTCAATTGTCAAGTCAGATGTTATTAATACTGTCCAAGCCTTTTTCCATTCTAGCTCACTTTTTAAACCTCTTAACCATACTTTCATTACCCTTATCCCTAAGGTCACTTATCCTGAAGAGGTTACTCATTTCAGGCCTATTAGTCTATGCAATGTCTTATATAAGATTATTTCCAAAATTCTTGTTAATAGGCTGAAACCTCTATGGACAAGCTCATGACTCCTTTCCAAAATGCTTTCATTAAAGGAAGAAACATTTCTGACAATATTCTTATAGAAAGAGGGAAGAAATTTAGTTTTGGGGCCTTGAAGATAGATATGAGTAAAGTTTATGATAAAGTTAGATGGAATTTTCTTAAGGCAGTGCTTGTCGTGATGACGTTTGACTCAAAATGGATTAATTGGATTATGGAGTGTGTCACCTCAGTGCAATTCACCTTACTCATTAATGGTCACATGTCTAAGTCTTTCACACTAGCTCAAGGGTTGAGACAAGAGGACCCTCTATCCCTTTATTTGTTTCTTTTATGTGCTAATATCCTATCCATCTCCCTTACACAAGCTGAAACCTTAAACAAGTTGAAAGGGGTTAAAGTTGGAAGAAATGGCATTTCATTTACCCATCTTTTGTTTGCTAATGACTCCCTTTTGTTCTTCAAGAAGGATAAGCACTCTTTAGACACCTTGCTGAAAATTTTGGATTGGTATTGTAAGGTATCAGGGCAATGTATAAATCCCCTCAAATCTGATTTATTTTGTTCACCTAATATGCCTATGGAAGACTAGGAAGCCTTGGCTAGAAAACTGAAAGTTAATCTGGTGCATAATCCTATCAAGTACCTTGGCCTCAACTCTAAGCTTAAGGGTAACAGAATAGTTGATTTTCACTTCTTGGTTGAAAAACTCCAGTCCAAATTGCAGGGTTGGAAGGCTAGGTTATTATCACAAGCAGGGAGAACTACTCTTATTTCCTTAGTGCTACAATCTTTACCTTTATATACTTTCTCCTGCTTTAAGGTACCTGATCAGGTGTGTAATGAGATGGATACCATTATTAAAGCCTTTGGGTAGGGGCATGGGCAAGGTGAGAAAAAACTTCACCTTTTGAATTGGGAAAGAATTTGTCAACCTAAGAGGAAGGGAGGTCTTGGTATTAAAAAGTTTGGTCCTATGAACCAAGTTATGCTTGCAAAGCAATATTGGAAACTGAACCAAAATCTTAACTCTTTGCTGGCAAGGACTTATATGGCTAAATACTACCCAAATTGTTCATTACAAGAATACACTCCAAAGTCTCATCATTCTTGGTGTTGGAAGAATATTGCTAAGCAAGGTGATTTTAGACTTAGGGAGGGGCAGTGGAGAGTTAGTACTGGATTCAATATCCCACTTACTCATTAAAACTGGTTTCCTAGTTCTCATGGTAACTTGCATCATCCTGAATTACAAACAGGTACAGTGGGTGATCTTATTGACCACAATTCCAAAGCATGGAAAGCTGATTTGATTCGAACCTTATGCCCTTTTCCTTTGAGCAAACAAATCCTTCAAGTTCCCTTACCTAAAACTCATGATGTGCAAGACAAGTTGCTTTGGAAGTTTTCCAATGAGGCTAATGGTAACTATAAAGTCAGAAGAGCCTATGAGATTATTATGCAGGATTCCCATTCTTCTTGGAATATTCATGGATAGCAAAATGTGTGGAATCTGATTTGGGGAGTCAAAGTACCTTTGAAAATCAATACATTTGTTTGGAAACTTATCCAGGACAGATTGCCTACACTTCTTAATTTGAGCAACAGAGGCATTCCAACCTAAACAGCATGTCCCTTTTGTAATTTTGATGTTGAATCCTCAACTCATCTCTTTCTCCTCTGCCTTTTTACTAGAGCTTGTTGGCACGGATCAACCTTGGCTGTACATTCCACTGATTTTAGTAGTTTAAGTGTCTAGCAATGGCTTTCCTCACTTCTCATCAAGTTCAAATCCAAGGAGACTTCTTCAATGGCTTACTTATAAGCAATTTTTACAACTCTTTGGCATATCTGGTAACACAAGAATAGGGTGCTCTATGATGGTTTACATCCTAATCCTATGAGTGTGATTTTAATTTCTCAATCTATGGCTTGCAGGTACAAAGAGGCCTTCCTTGATCAACCAAGCTACACCAGTCAGCCAAGAAAACCTCAACCATACCACTACTCACCCTCAGGGTAGTGGCAGCTGATAATTAAACTTGCTGGAGCTAGGAGCAGGAAGCCTAACATATGGTCTTTTGCTTATAAAGCTATTACTAGGTAGGGAGATAGCTTGTTTTATGGTGTAAAGAGTAGTGTAGCAAATACAACATGTGGGGGCACTGTTGGATGCTATGTAGAAGCTACTATCAAAGCTAAGAATCATGGTTTCCTGTATATTTTGTTTCTAGGAACTAGCAGGCATTTAGTCCAACTATTTCAGCACAGGAAGACCACAGACTGGCTGCAACAGATCAGACTAGCTGATTTAGATTTTTTGAACCAAAATGCACTTTGCTGTGATGTATACTTAATGCCTAATCTTGTTGTTAAATCTGTTTGGTCAGTTACTAACTTGGCATGTCAAATGCCTTTGAACTGTTGCTGGTTTAATCCAGCTGTTGTGTAATCTATTGGTTTGCTTTCTCCCCTTTTTGGTAAAAGAAAAAAAAAAAGAAAAAAAAGAAAGAAAGAGAGATACATGCACAAATCAATTGAAAAAAAGAGCAACAACATTTGTGCCAGTGCATGTGAAGGGGTACATATGCGCATTAAAGGTCCATTAATAATGCTAGAAAACAATAAGTGATTTCATTGCTCTATGGAGAACAAACGTTCTTCACAACAACAATAAACAGTATGGGAAAAACAGATGTTTTAGAGTCAGTAATTTTGCTGAAACCACCTCTAAATAGAATATATGAAATTGAAATGTGGTTGCTCTAGGAGTAGCCATGGGTGCAAAATTATATGGATGTAAAAGCTCAAAAAGCTATTTGTCCATATCAATGGTATGGAATAGCTTAAGTTTTTAAATGCATAAGTAGGGTTGTAAGTGAGTTGAGCCAAGACAAGGATTAACAATTTAAGTTCGTATTTCGAGTTTGTGCCAATCTCAAGCTTATCACCAAGTCTGAGGTCACGTTCAATCTTGAATCAGCTTTTTCCCCCCTTTCTTTGTCAAACAAGCTCAAGCTTATTCATGAGTTTCTTAATTAAATTAATTATTCTTTCTTCATAAAAATTAAAAATCAAGACTAAATTTATTTTTGACAAGTTCAAGACTAAATTTTTTTACCCCTTCTCATATTTGTTTTCATTATTAGTTACTAAATTAAAATTATATTGTTTGAATTGATTGGATAGACTAATTTTCATCACCATGTCATACGCCACATAATTATTCTTTATTATTTATTCCTTTTTTTTTACAAATATATATATATATATATATTTATATAAAAATAGATTATTGACTTTACATATTCATCTTTGTCAGTTTTAACATCTATATATGTTTCTTTTTTATTCCAATTTTCTTATAATTTTTTTTATATTCACTTATTTTTTAAATATTTACTCTTTCTTCAACCTTTCTTCTTCCCTTACCTTTTCATTTCCCCACTACCCTCTACTTTAATATTATATATATATATATATATATATATATATAAAATTGATGACTACTTTTCTTATCCAATTATTGGGTTTTTTTTTTCCCTTGTTTTCTTTTAGTGGCCATATCTACTACCCTAGTGCCCGATTGATCAACGTCTGTTGCAGACTCAACAAACAATAAATGCGTACTCCCTCCTCTCACATAAATTGTGGGTTCTCATATGAATTATAGGTTCCACCATAAATTTAAATAGTAGGACCCAAAATTATGTGAGAGAGAGGGAGTATACATTTATGGTACTCCGACAGTATCCAATAATTACCTGGGTTCAAAATACACCTGATGTTACTCTATAAGAGTTACACATTTTTTAAACTATTGATTTCCATTAGATCTAATGGTTAAAACAACACTAGTGACATACCATATCTAATATCATTAAGTAATTAAATTCTCTTCTAAAAATAAACAAAAAGTCAATTAACACTTTCACCCCATGATTCTCAAAAAAATAATAAAAAATAAAAAATAACAAAAAAAACACTCTCTCCCTATTGTTTTCTTCTTCTTCTATCCATCTTTCTTTCTCTCTCATGACTCGTCTGCCAGGACCTCCATAAACTCCTCCAATGACTTAATGATATTAGATACGACATGTCAATAATGTTTTTTTAACCATTAGATTTAATGAAAATCAATAATTTAAAAAATGTGTAACTTGAACTCATCTTTTATATATATATATATATATATATATACACACACACACATGTATGAGATGGGATCAAGTTACCCCTGATGTAACTTTAAACAATATTACACCACCCAAAATTTTTTAATTAGATATGAATTTTGATAAATCCACCATTAGATTGCATTATCTTTATATATTTTCTATACTTACAAAATTTCAAAGTGATTAAAGACTATTATCAATCAATTATTTAAATTTAAGTTTTATAGTTTAAAATAATGTATAAAAGATAAATTTATGGATTGAATAGTAAATAACATCAAATTAATATGAAAATTGGCATGAATATTAGGGTCCAAGTTACACTTGGTGTGACTCTATAAAAGTTATACAATTTTTACATCATAGATCGCTAAGAGATCTAATGGCTAAAAAAACATAGTTGACTATTTATTGCTTTTCAACTATTTACGTAATTAATAGCAATTTTTTTCTCTCTCCTTAAAAAAAAATTGGTTTGCAATGCAATTGTAAGTGAGTGAACAACCATTGATATCTCCTTGTTAGGAAAACAAAAGCTACGATATAGTTAAATGTCATATCAAGCCGCAGATTACTGAAGATGAAATCTCTACAATGTCCTTTTTTTTTTTTTTTTTTTTTTAGAGAAGAAAAAAAATCTTCATTGTATGTGTGGGTGTATTTTTGCAACGTCTGACCTGACCCTTGGGGTGGCAGGTGGCATGCTTTGTTACGATCCCACACCGAAAGAATCTCCCTCCCCCTTAGGCCTTATAAGCATGAACCGAAGAAGTATGGGTACCACATGTGCAAATGTGTGATGACTCTAATATATATATATATATATATTTCTAAAAACCTTCAACCAAATAACACATGTACATGTTTTATTATTTTTATATTTACTCCAACATATTTTTAACTATTTTCGCTGATCAAGAACAATAAAGGTATGTTTGGTAACTATTTTTTCCCCTTATTTTCTGTTTCCAAAGACAATTTTCTATTTTTGAGACTAAAAAGCTTTTTTGGCAACCCAAAATGGATAGAAAACAGAAACCGTTCCCAAAACTCATTTTGTGAAGGAAACTGAAAACATGTAAAAGGCCGTTTTCAGTTTCTAATTTTCAAAAGTCAATGAAAATACGTATTTAATTTAATGAGTTAGCATTAGAGTTCAAATCCTAGTAACAACATATTTTAGTATTTTCTATTTTTTTATTCAAAAAATTATCTTTTTAATTTCAACTAACCAAACATGTTTTTGATTCAAAAAATACAAGAAAATTGTTTTTTTCTTTATATTCTCAAAAATAAGTTTTTGAAAATAGAAAACAAAAACTGTTACCAAACATAACCTAACATTCTACTTAACAACAATTTCAAAATACGTGACATGATAAAAGCAAGCTAATAGTTTTTAAAAAGAGCATTCTCATCAAAAGTGGGATAAATGCTAAGAGCTATTTTTAGTAACAAAACCACTAAAAAAGCCCCTACATCAATGGTGCTAAATTTTAAATTTTTTAGCACCTTGTTATAGTAAAATGTTATTACTACCACCCTACTGTAGCAAGTTGCTACTCATTTTTTATTACTATTTTATTCCCCTAACGAGAATGCTCTAAGAAATATAAACTCATAGTATATACCTGATGGAAATGCTCATACACTACCACTCATGTTTTTTTTTTTTTTTTTTTTTTTTTTTTTTACAAAATAAGAATTATATTATAGTTTAATTTAAGTATATATGTATGTGAGGATTTTAGTTAGCTCAACTGGTAAAGTTTCTAAACAAAAAATTTGGGGTTCAATTCTCGCCTACACCAAAAAATTAAAAAAAATTGTGTCTATGTGTGTGAAGCTCTCTCATTAATATTGCTTCCTCAACTTATCCTTTTTATTCACATTTCTTCTCTTCCTATTCTATAAATATGCGTAAAGAATTTTATCTAAATTTTGTCATGATAATTATTAAATTAAAATAAATTTATTTATATCATTAATACATGATAATTAATTAATATTTGACATAAATGCAAAAACTTAATGAGATGAAAGGTTAAAATATATGATGATTAATTGCTGTTTTGACATAAATGCAAATTATCAATGACGTTGAGGTGGAAATTAAATAAAGAGAATATTCTCTTTTTATCTCAAAGAATATACCGTACCATTTATATATATGAGAGGTGCTACGTCCACAACATTTTTACAACAAATCATAGATGGTGGTTAGTTGTTATTGGTTCAAATTTGAACCTAACACTAAGATTACTTTTTTACCATAATAATAATAATCAGTAACAATCTGTCACTTAAAATTTATTGTAAAAATATTGTGAACATATCATTTCTCTATATATATTAATTGATTTTTTTGACATAAATACATATTATTAATGAGGCGGAACTGTGGAAGTTAAATAAAGAGAATATTCTCCTTTCTTTTCTATATTTTTTAGTTTGTATATAAATATCTTCTCTGTTTTTTTTTTTAATATAAAATAGAAATTCTACTTTAACACAATCTAAGTATATATAATATATGTGTGTGAATCATCTTCTTGGAGGCTTGAATTCCAAGGGCACGTTTGGTACACTGTAATAATTATTACATGAGAATAGGAATAAGTATTATAAGGAATATATTAAGTTGGAATGTAATAAGTATTACTATTAATTATTTTGGTGACCATTTAGGAATAGAATCCTGAATATGCATCTACAATTTAGTAGAGTATAAAAAGAAGGTGTAATTAAATTATTTTTAAGTCAAATTTCCTAAAATACACTTATTTTAGAGTGGTCAAAATAGTGCTAATAATTAACAATAAGGAAAATTTATTTTCTTTCCTTTTGAAGATGTGGCAACTAATAGCCTTTTAGGAAATTTTTAAAAAAAGTTATTACATAAGGTGAAGGAATAGATATTCAGTACTTTTAATAAGGAATAATTATTCCTCATTTTGAAGAATAGCTATTCATAAGGAATAACTATTCATTGTAATAAAAACATAACCAAATAACTGAATAGTTATGCCATAGGAATATCTATTACATTACAGTGTCTATTACAGTCTACCAAATGTGCCTCAACTCTTACTTAGGGATGGCAATGGATCGGAGCAGGCCCGAAGAATGGGGTCTTCGCCCCCGCCTTGCAAGATTTTGTCTTACCCCATTCCCGCCTCGCCTTGCTCTGCACGATGGGGAAAATTTTCTTACCTCATCCCCTCCCCTTCGGGCCCTATGAAACCTCGCCCCACCCCATAAAACTCTACTACTTTTGTTAATTTATCCTACAACTGGTACAATTTTTTTAATGAAACCTATTTCATTAATAAAAATATACTTGAAATTAAAACTAAATTTATCCCATAAAATCAAATCAATTTTTAGAAATAATTGAATAATATATCAAAGTGTTTAACAAGACAATCATAAAAAAATAAAAAAGCTCATAGTATAACATATGACAAAATAAAGGCAAAGAACCACATTGGGAAGAATAAAATAAACTAATATTGATATGTTTGTTTAAATAGTATGGTTTTAAGGTATGAAAATTTTACAATTATAACCCTTAATAATGCGGGGCATAGCAGGGACGAGAATGGGCGGGCCGGGGCGAGGTGGGTTTAAAAAGTCTAAACCCATCCTCGTCTCGCCCCGTGATATGGGGTTAAAATCTTGTCCCATCCCCACCCCACTACCTTTGCAAGGCGAAGCGGGGAGGGGCGGGTTAAGCGAGGTGGGGAAAAATTGACATCCCTACTCTTAACCCCTACATCTCATAAGTACTTATATATGCGATGGTTCTTCTCTAGTATTTTAGTATTGTTGGTACTTGCTATATTACCAAATTCCATTAATTTTAGAATACATGTCTCATCAAGTAGGATGGTATTTATAATTTTTCCTTATAATTATTAAAGATATACAACATGTAATCCATATTAATTTTTATGACAAAATGCTTAAATTTTGACTAAATTATATTACTCCTTTTGGCATTATAATTATTTACTAAGAAAAGTTGTGTCATTGTATACAATTTATAAATAAAAAAAATCAAAATCAATTTTTTTTTTAATTCAAAGGGGCTTGATGTTGGTTTGCAAAGATCAATCATACTGTCAACATTGATGGAGGGCCAATTGTTACTTGCAATTATTCTAATAAAACAATAATAATTTATTTATAGAGAAAAGTTAACAGATGTTTTAAAAGTATTGGTTTGCAAAAACAATTGTTTTTTGTTACAATTTTTTATAATTCTCATGGAAATGGTATTTAAAATTTCATAAAATGATCCATTAACAAAGGCGCACCCATTAATTAGACCTAATCTTTAAATGGCAAAACTAGAAATTTCTTCTTGGGGGGGGGGGGGGGGGGGGAGGGGGAACCTAAATATATAAAAAGGCAAGACTTAGGTACAATACTTAGGTGCTGTTACTTAGGTTCCCATCTTAAAATTTTGCCATGTTTCTTTTTTCTCATGGAATAAAAATATATTTTTTAGTTAAGTCACCACATGGCAAAATTTTAAGAAGGGAATCTAAGGGAACAGTACCTAAGGTACTTTATATAAGTTTTGACCATGTACAAAGGACAAGACTTAGGTATAGTATTTAGGTGTTGTTCTTTAAGTTTACATTTTAAGATTCTGCCATGTGTCTTTTTTCTCATAGGATGAAAGTATATTTTTTATTTAAGTCATTACATGGCAAAATCTTAAGAGAATCTAAATCAAAATATTATTACATAAATGAGCTCTTTTATGGTAATAAAATCAATATTCTTAGACTTTTATATTTAAGCATTTTAATGAGTTAAACATCTAAAATTTCAATATTTGGGATGAAGAATTGAGCAATAATAACTTTGAATCTTGATTTTTTTTTTTTTTTTTTTGGTTCTTTTATTAAAAATCAATTAAGGATGACGTCTTTATAAATTACTTACATTTTAAAACCTGGATATTAAAATTTTTAAAACTATCTATATACCCGATTAAATATATTAAATACTAGACAAATAACTCAACCACTATATATTATCACTTCCAGCAACACAACAAACTACTATAATCAATATATAAATGTAAAACCAACAATATCAAGGCACTACTGTTGACAAATATAAAAATAGGAAAAATTACACTTTACCAGCCTAAACTATGCACTACATTACACTTTGCACCATAAATTATCACACTTATCACAATTTGCACCATGGTGTTATTTTTGCTGTTATATTTAACAGAATCTTGCTGCATGTGACAAGCACGTGCTTCTTACTTAGGTGGAACAAAGTTAAAAGACTGAAACGCCATTCTTCAAATCAATCAAAACAAAACTAAAAAATTTCCACATCTCCCTTTGTCTCACTTGGTGCCATCCTCTTCTCGATTAAAAACTTTGACCTGGTGCTTTTTTCATAAATTATTCATAAAATTATGCTATTTGGCAAAATAAAAAAAAATGCCGGATTTTCAGAATCAGCTTCTCTTTTTTTTTTTTTTTTTTTTTTTTTGTTGTTGTTGTTGTTGTTGTTGTTGTTGTTGTTGTTGGATATATAGGTAATTTGTAAATTTATTTTTATAGAAATCAGAAAATTTTGGATTTATTTTTCTTGTATTTGGAGCTTGGATAGTCCGTAGGCCTAGGAATGGGCCATTTTTTTTAGGTTCTTTGTTCTAGTTCAATTTTTTTATGGATCTCCTATAAAAAAAATAAAAAAAAAAATTTATGGATCAGCTAATTTTATTTGGGTTGTTTGTACCGGTTCAACTCTTTTACTTTTAATTTTTTTTGCTGGAATAAATCATGAATTTAAAGGATTATCTTAAGGTCTAAATTCTAAATTTTGTTGTTCAAAAAAACTTTCTAAAATTTGAGAGCGGTTCAATAAGGAAATTTTTGTCTAATTTATAAATTTGCTTCTATATTTAATAGGAAATTTTAAAAGTCAGGGGCCACCTTAGATTTGCCTCTACATTTTTTATAGTAATATTTTTGTATCGATAACACTAATTGACTATATGCAATTTTGTAGAAGCCCCCAATGATAGAAATTGGAAGCGCAGAGGAGCTCAAACTTGCCTAAAGAGGATTGTAGACTTTAAAAGTAAGGAAGTAGAATTCTGTCACTAGAACGGACCACACAAATAGAGGTGATCTAGACTAGGCCTAATCTCTTCTCTAGGCCATGAATTCCGAAAGAAGTTCTCAGCGCAATGCAAGACTCATAGTCATAGGTGAGGTAGCCATATATGTTACATTTCAATAACAAACCTTTGTATTTAAGAGCTTATTAAGATGGTTCGAAGGGCACTAAAAAATATTTTAAAATAATGTCATGCAAAAGGCAGCTTTTTTAATTTGTTAACAATCCACTTCCTGTATAAAGAAAAATGTAACTAATGACCATGGTTGTCAAAATCCCGATTTGGATCCTACGATCCTACGATTTTTCGATCCTGCCTGCCTAAAACGATCTAGATCTTTCAAGGATCTTTGCGATCGTTCAAGATCGGTAGGATCGTACGATTTTAATGATCCCAAACGATCTTGATTTCTTGTAATATTTTTTAACTTGACAAAAGGCTTAGTTGGACCCAAATGAAAAATAAAATCTCAATAGACCAAGTTTTTTCACTCTAATGTAGAGAGAGTGTCAATTAAACCTAAATAAAAAATATCCCAATAGAATGTCATATTTTGAGGTTTTTGGCCTCCTTAAATGATGTTTACAAATGGATATAGTGATGTATGGTAATTATATCAATGAATATATAATTTATGTGATTATTTAACATACCAATCTGTATTTTTTGTTTTTTTCTCAAATAATGTAGGATCTTACGATCCACGATCTGATCCTACGATCTACGATCCCATCTATCTCCCACGATCTTACGTAAGATCCCGATTTTGACAACCTTGCTAATGACTATGGAGAGACAGTGAATTCTTATACAAGCCTTATACGAAACTCCTCCTTCACAAGATCATCAAGTTGCCTCATAACCTACAAAGGATGTCCTTCTACTGATTTGGGCCTCTACCAATTTATCATCGATGAGACTTGAGAGTGACAATGTTCCTCTTAAAGTTATGGCATATGATATTTGGTGGGTTCTTCATGCTACTTGGAATATATAATATTAGGCGGTTTGCTAAAGGATTAAGAGATTTCAGTTCTTATTGTAGTAGGAAATAGTAGAATCATGTTGCTTATACTTTGGCAAAGGAGGTGTTAATTGTAACTCCTAGATTTGTGTAGAAGATTGTCCTAGCTTCCTTTTGCCTTGTCTGTTACATGATATGAATAAATTTAATGCTTTTGTTTAATTTAAAACAAAAAAATTTTGGGGAAGAGGATTTGAGTATGGTTCTTTTTACTAGAGTTGAAATAATATTACTAAAAACACAAATAACTAACTAAATAAATAAATTTGTAGTTTCATTTTGAGTTTGTCTAAAGCCATACCAAATTTCACAATGGTTGAAGGGGTGACTTGTAATTAAATTATAATAGATATGAATATATGATGCTAAAGATGATTTGATCTAGGCAAAAATATTACTTTAGTCTCTACATTTTAGGGTCATAGTCAATTTAGATCATTCATTTTGGTCAATGTTATTTTAAAATTGAAACCAATCTGATCATTAACTCACTACCGGAAAATACCATATGACAAACAATTTATATAGTTGGCACACTTAAAACTTATGTGCCTAATATAATAATAATAAAAATATAGAGACTAAATTGATTGTAAGTTGAAAATTGATTGTGAACTCAAAATTTAAAGACCAAATTTATTGTAAGATGAAAATAATAGAGAACAAATTAACTACTATAAAAATGTAAAAACAAAATTAACTGTAACTTCAAAATGTAGTAACCAAATACTATTTTAAACCCTAGATTTCACAAGCCCACAATGATTGCCTTGAGATGGGTTGAGAGCCAGCCCACGTGAACGCAATATCAGTGGGCTTTCTTATTTTGTCACAGACCAAGGGGCCCAAATCTTCAAACAAAGCCTATTCGGGAATACAAGGGGTTTTTTTTTTTTTTTTGGGGGGGGGTAAAATTATCCACTATAAAATCCAGGAATGGAACCCTAATTCTAGCTACTCTCTTCAGTCGTCACCTTGCTTTCATTTCCTGTGTCTCTGTGTTATAATTATTGTTTGGTAGAATAGTCCTAAATTTTTTGCCCAATGATGTAAACCAAAATTTTATTGAGCGGTTAGGCGTGGTTTTTCAATTCATTATCAGCTCTTTACTCAACACCACCTTTCACTACCACCACAACAACATCCACCTTCTACTCTTCTCTTATCATATATATATATATATACACACAAATTTTATTTTCTATGGTGGTGGTTTGTAAAGGCTTTTGATGAATGCCCATTGCCTTAAAAAAAGCAACCGTGGATGATCATTCAAAGCTATGAGATCTGAGGGCTTTTTTTTTTTTTTTTTTCATTTACATGCATTTCTTATATCTGGGTTTTTGTTTTTGTTGTGAATGATGATAAATGCACTGGGCTCTGAGCAGTTTTTATTTATTGACGGAAATGCAGACTAGAAAGCTGTTTCTGATACTCCATAAATTTTTTTTTTAATATATGTATTGTTGGGTCAAAATTTAGTGCTTTGAAAATGCCCACATGTACCCAAGTAATTTTTCTCTATCTCTATTTGTCCAATGATTTTCTTCATCAGCCTTTACTATGTTTTCTCTGTTGTCATCATCATTATTATGAGATATGGCTATAGCTATGACTATGAGATATGGGGGATTTATCTCTGTAGTACCCTTATCCTGTTTTATTAGAAATCTAATGTTTGAATTCTTGAACTGCTAGATGGTGATTAGAAGTACACTATTTGACTCAATCAATTCTAACTTATAAGTTTGTAACACCTTTATTACTCCCTTGTTCTTTAATTCCTTTTGGTTGTAAGTGGTGCTTTTGTTTACTAGTCATGTTCCAATTAGTTTTTTTTTTTTTTTTTTTTTTCAAATGGTGAAATTATTTCATACATGCTTGCTTATTGTTGTTTCTTTTAAACTGTGGCATATTATAATAGTAAACAAAGAATTTTGACAATAAACTTTGGTCACAGTCACACACCTGTCTTAAGATTGACATTAATTTTAGGCATTTTGGTTCCTTTTCTAAAATGCATGTGGCTCTTGCTTGGCTATGGTTATAGTAGGTAATTTCTGATTCCTTTTCAATTTCTACTATTTTGCTAGATATTTTAGACTACCTTTTTTTTTTCTCCTAGTATTCTTCAATTGATGAGGTCACTTATTTGATTTCTTTAACCCTTAATTACATTGAAAAAGCATTGAAGCCGTTTCATCTGCCCAATGATGAATTCAAATTGCACTGTGACAGTTATTTTGATTTTCATTTTGAACCCCCATTGGCACATCCAGTGAGCCCACCAGCATGTGTTCTAGGATACTAGGGGCTGTTGGCTGTTGGCTGTTGGCTGCTGGTTGTGGTGGTGGTGGTGGTTGTTGTTGTTGTTGTTTTTGTTTTTGTTTTAAAATGTGGGAAGGCTCTTAATGAAAATCATAAGCTTCACTGTTCACAAATACATGATCTGAGGGCTGCAGCAGCTTCTTCCCCCGTAACCAACTTTTTTCTTCCTTAAAATTGGTGTATTTTTGTCTTTTTGAATTTCTTATTTACTCCATTTAGCATTAAAAATTTAAACTTGTGTTTTGCATTGAGGTCTCTGATGGATAATTGGAGTCTTAGGCATGGTCATATTATCTTTGTTCAATGGGTTTTTATTTTGACAAGGTTCTATGTTAAGTGTATCTTTGTTCAATGGGTTTTTATTTTGACAAGGTTCTATGTTAAGTGTATCTTTGTTCAGTGGGTTTTCTAACTCAAAAGTTTTAGCCAAGATTCTTTAATAAGTCTCTATGTGAGTTTTGTCTCTGTCTCTCATATCATTATGTATTCTATAAACTTGGGAAATATTATTTGTCAGACTTTAAGTGGACCATATGATTATGCTTCTCCATTTCCTGATTCTTTAATGTACAGGTTAAATGTTAATTTACATTAGTCAATGTGAGTTTAATTTTTTAGACCATATTTACTTGATTGCAGATTTGTAGTAGCCTTGGATTTTTCATTAACAAAATGTTTGAATTATGTTTTCTTTTCATTGTATTGTTACCAAATTATCTTAATGTGTTGAGTTAAATAACTAAATAAGTATATATATTTTTGTTTTCTCCCTTTAATGCTTGATTCTTGTCAGTTTGTTTTGCTTTATTTGCAACTTAATAATTTTGATTTCCTAAACTAGTTATTTGGATGGTTTGACTATACTATCCTTTTATTATCATCAGTTTTTGGCATGCTACATTTCTATACTGCACCATGATGGACTTCTGAACTATATTTATCAGTTGTATGGTTTCAATTTATCGATAGCCTTTGTGCACCACCACCCTGTCTTCTCCGTTATGTAGTTGTGTGTGTATGTGTGTGTATGAGGGTATGTATTTGTGTATCCTTGGTGGTGTGCAGAGTCTTTTGATGATTGGCATTTGCATTCCGTAGTTGATTTTGTCAGAGCTATGAGATCTGAGCTCTTTCATAGAGAGCATACATGTTTATGAGGGTCAACTGTATCTAGACCTGGTCTAATGTCAGACACTGTTAAGTTGTATCCTTTTTTATTGCATAAATTCTTGTTCCAAAAGGAAGCAATTGTCTTGATTACTCAATTTGACCCATGCATGTGCAGTTGGTGGGATGTTTCAGATACAAAAGCACTGATTAGGGCCTTTGGAAAGGTTATGGACTTATGGTATCAATTGCCTCTTTTACTGTATATTATATTGCTTTTATTTATTACATATGTGACTGACTATTTTGGCTGAAGGTGAAAATATTGTATATTACTGTAGTTTTCATTAGATGTTAAGATTTAATTATGTGCTGAATGGTTTATGCACTGGGCTCTGAGAGATATATTGCTTCTTTCGATGGAGTTAGACCTAGAAAACTCTATATCTGAACCTACCTGAAACAATTGCTGTATCATGTTTTGATTGTTGGTATTTGGGATATAGATGATCTTCTGTCTTTGGTGATGAATATCCTAAATCCACGCCCATTCCTCTCTCGTTTTGCCTCCTGAGATTTTTAAGTTCTCTCTTAATTTTTTTTTTAATGATCTATGTTTGGTTGCTTGGAAAACGAAGGAAAATTATCCCTTTTTTGTGGGATTTATAGGCTTTTTTTATTTGGGCCTTGTTTTGTTGTAAAGTTGTGAATTTTTTTTTTTTTCCATTTCCATGATTGTAATTTGTACTAAATACCATGAAATTGTTGAATAGGTTATTTGTTTTGGCTCGTTTTATGGATTGGGCTGTGTGTTTTTGTTTAGTTTTCGCCTATGCCAAAAAAAAAAAAAACCACTTGAATGGGCCTTAGCAGCCTATTTTGGAAATTAGGAAGGTCCATGTGAACTCAATTTTAGTGGGCTTTCTTATTTTGTAAGAGACCAAGGAACACCTAAATCCTCAAACAAAACCCATTTTCAGAAAGGTAGGTTTCTTTTTGGGTAAAATTGTTCACTATAAATTCTAGGGACCATCTTGACAGTCCACACATGGAACCCTAATTTTAGCTTCTCTCTTCAGTTTTCACCTTGCTTTCCTCTGTGTCTTTGTTTTAATTATTGTTTGGTCGAATAGTCCTTCATTTTTCCCAATGATGTACAAATCAATATTTTATTGAGCGGTTTGGCATGGTTTTTATTTTATTATCAGCCCTTTACTCACCACCACTTTCACTACCACCACAACCACCATCTACTCTACTCTTTATTTAACATATATACATACATATATATACACACACACATGCACTATTTTGTTTTTCTTTGGTGGTTGTTTGTAAAGGCTTTTGATGAATGCCCATAGCCTTAAAAAACTGTGGACGATCATTTCTAAGCTATGAGATCTGAGGGCTTTTCTTTATTTTCCTTTACATGCATTTATTATATTATATTATGTGTTTTGATTTGGGTTTTGTTGTTGTTGTTGTTGTTGTGATTGATGATAAATGCACTGGGCTCTGAGCAGTTTTAATTTATCACTGCATTATTGATGGAAATGCAGCCTAGAAAGCTGTTTCTGATACTCCATAATTTTTTATATGTATATATAGTTGAGTGCATTGTAACATTTGCAAGATTTATTGTTCTTTGAATTATTCTATGTAATGTTGGGTCATAATATATTTTTTTAAATAGTGAAATTCTTTCATATTTGCTTGCTTATTGTTGTTTCTTTTAAACTGTGGAATGTTATAATAGTAAACAAATAGTTGACTATAAATTTTGGTCACACCTGCCTTAAGATCGACGTTAATTTTATGCATTTTGGTTCCTTTTCTAAAATGCATGTGGCCCTTGCTTGGTTATGGTTATAGTTGGTAATTCCTGATTCCTTTTCAATTTCTACCAGTTTGCTAGATATTTTTAGACTACTTATTTTTTCTTCACTTATTTGATTTCTTTAACCCTAAATTGCATTGAAAGAGAATTGAAGACTTTTTCATCTGCCCAATGATGAATTTAAATTGCATCATGACAGTTATTTTGATTTTCATTTTGAACCCCCATTGGCTCATCCAGTGAGCCCACCAGCATGTGTTCTAGACTACTAGCTGCTGCTGGCTGTTGGCTGCTGGACTGCTGGTTGTGGTGGTGGTGGTGGTGGTGATGATGATGATGGTTGTTGTTATTGTTGTTTTTATTTTTATTGTTTCAAAATGTGGGAAGGCTCTTAATGAAAATCATAAGCTTCACTGTTCTTGAATACATGATCTGAGGGCTGCAGCAGCTTCTTCCCTGTAAGGGCCGTAACCAACCTTTTCCTCCTTTAAATTGGTGTATTTTTGTCTTTTTAAATTTTTTGTTGCATAAATTCTTTTTCCAAAGGGAAGCAGTTGTCTTGATTACTCAATTTGACCCATGCATGTGCAGTTGGTTGGATGTTTCAGATCCAAAAGCACTGATTAGGGTCTTTGGCAAGGTTATGGTCTCAATTGCCTCTTTTACTGTATATTATATAGCTTTTATTTATTACATATGTTACTGAATATATCTGCTGAATGGTTTATGCACTGGGCTGTGAGAGGTATATTGCTTCTTTAGATGGAGTTAAGTCTAGAAAGCTCTATATCTGGATCTACCTGAAACAATTGCTGTATCATATTTTGATTGTTGGTATTTGGGATATAGATGATCTTCTGTCTTTGACTAACATACTTAAATTGTGGAGAGATTTTTTTTTATTTTTTATTTAAATGATGTTGCTTTGTCTAAGTTATGCCTTCTGTATGATTGAAGTCTTTGAGTTTTACAGTATTTACATCTGTCCAATGATGAATAATAGTCCTGTTGAGCGGTGCTTTTGTTTTCTCGTTTTTAGCCTCCATCTCTACTGCCACACTCACCATCATCAATATGCTGCTGCTGCTGCTGCTTCTTCTTCTTCTTCTTCTTCTTCTTCTTATTATTATTATTATTATTATTATTTTTTGTTTATTGGTTTTAGTAGAGTGGCAGTGGTTGGTATTTTTATTGCCATAAAAGATGTTGAATGGCTTTTAAAGAGAATCATAAGTTTCACCGTCGGTGAATCATTATAGCTATGAGATCTGAGGGCTGAAGCTTAGTTAATTTTTTTCCCTTGAAACATTTTCTTTTACAAGTTTTGGTTCCAGAAGTGTTATATATTATCTGGATATCTGTTAGTCTTACTTTATTTTATTCCCTTAACAGTTGTTTTATATAAAACTTCAGATTATGATTGCTAAGTATGTAGTAAAAGTTATGGTTATAATTTGTATGTTTGCATAGTTGCTACTCCTTGAGTACTTTCAGTTGATCTTAGGTTTGTGAAGTAGCCTCGGATATGGTGCTGTAGGTTTATCATTAATTATGATATCACCCACCATCCATTTTGCCCGATGATGTACAACTCAGAAGTATTGAACGATTGCATTGTTTTCATCTATGGTTGCACTTTTTGCGCCACCAAATGGACTGCGTGTTTGTGTGTGTGTGTGCATGTATTTGTGTTTACTATTTGGTGGTGTGAAAAGGCCTATGGTGAAGCCAGTGGCATTAATTGGAGATGATCTGTATTAAGCTATGAGATCTGAGGGCCTTGCTTTTAGCATATTCCTTTTTGGTGGTTTTGAGTCATTCCTCTGTAATCTGTAAACCTTGGATAATGTGTTTTGAGATAGAGATCCAAGGTCTTTTCTTTTCTTTTTTAATTGTATTTATTTTCTAAATGTTATTTTATGTGTGTTGGGTGTGTTTCACATAGTGATTTCCTTTGGTAAATGAAACAAGGATTGGTTAGAAATATTTAGTTTAACTTTACGGTTTTTTTTTTCCTGGGTTATTTACCCTGTGATTTGAATTTTTGGATTCCAGTGTTGGTTTTTGTTTATTGATTTTTATTCTCTATTTTGTTTTCATTTTTTGATTTTGTATTGACTTTACTAAAGTATGGTTTTGTTAAATACACAAAGGATTATGTTGAATAGCAAGTATATAGTTTGCAGAGGTGGTCTCTCGCCATTTCTGTTCTTTTAGTCCAGAATCAGTGGAGCATATATTTTTCTTATTTCAAATTCAGCTAATAGTGTGGACAAAACGCTCTTCTGCCTGCTTAATTTCCTCATGCCTGGTTTAGGGTCCATCGGTGATTAGGTTAAATACCTGTTGTACTTGTACCTAATAATTTTGTGGTCATTCAGAGACTTGCTTTTATTTGTGTCTATTCTAAGTGACCAAACATGGATGCTACAATCTAGTTTTTGAAAGTGAATGAATGCTTGTAAGCTGGTCCTCTCCATCAACAGGGTTTTTCCTACTCCACACAAACACGCTTGGTCTTCCTTGGTTCCAAGTTCTCGTAAACTAGTTCATTGAACCTTTCCTCCACAGGGTTGGTTGAAGTTTAATTTTTGGTGCTGCAGTTTGTATTGATTGTATTTCTATTCTTGGTGTGCGGTCAAAGTAAGAAACTCCTGGGGAGCTTTTGTGGGCTGAAGTAAAAGATATGTTGCTTGCAATCTCTGAAGAGAAGAATCCTTGGATCTGATGTCATTTTTGCGAAACATTCCTGGAATCTAATCACTTGTTTGAGAGACTTATGTACTCCCAACTGGACTAATAATATCTAGGCCTAGCTGATGCCTCTTTAAATTTTTTGGATTTCTCTTCTCTTATGTGCACATGGAAGCCAATATGGCTCCTCACTTGTTAGCCTGTTGGGCACAATTGTACACCTTATCTGAGTCATCCTAAATGGTTTGGGCTCTAAGGCTTCTTTTCTCAATAAATGAAATTATTAGCTGTAAAAAAGTGTTATGCTTTCCTTATTGATTTGACATATACCTCCTGGATTAAAATGTTGATTATTTGAATTGTGTATGTGTGGTACGTAATGAGATAACTGAGTTGTTTAATGGCTATGTATCATTTGCATCCAAGAACACTATTATTTAAATTGTTAGTTATGGATTTTATTAATGTCATCGATGACAATTTTCTCCTCCCCTGGACTCTTACCGTCCAGCATATGAATAAAAGCTGGAAGATATACTGATAAAAGGAAAACAACAAAAGAAACTAGAGATCAATCATACACCACTTCTCCTGAACTTTTAAACAGATGGAAAATTGGTTTTTAGTTTTTAGTAAGGGTCATGTTAACGAGTGTCACTTATTAGGAAAATTATTAGGTACTCCCGGAGTACCATAAATGCGTACTCCCTCCTCTCACATGAATGGTGGGTCCCACCATGAATTTAATTAGTAGGACCCACCATTCATGTGAGAGGAGGGAGCACGCATTTATGGTACTCCGGGAGTACACAATAATTTCCCCACTTATTAATAATTCATTTTAAGAAAGTTTTTATACCACTTTTATAGAAAATGAAAAAAGTTGTCAAAATATTAATTATTATTTTTTTTCATTTTCTATAAAAACTTTTTTTAAATGAATTATTAACCAGTGTCCTAAGGACACTTATTAGCATTTTTCTTTTAGTAAAGTAGCATTAGGATCGTAGTTATGATCCCGTTATACCTCAAAAGATCCACTAACTATTTACAATGCACCATGCTAAAAATCTAGGAGTTTGGAAGGCCACAGAAAAAGGGTCAGCAATTTGTTCACGGCAACTAGACTTGATTGGAGAAAGGAAACGCAAGTGAGAGAGAAAGCGATAAGAGGGTCTTCATCACCATCTTTATTGTTTTTGTTTGTCTGTGGCTCAGAATGCTTCTCCTGGTTAATTTTATTGTCCATTTTACCAAGAAAGGAAAGCATGACATATCATATCCCCCACACCTTCTGAAATTCTCCCGGGTAAAGGTAGTTGGACCGACACCATTTCTACCAAATGGAAATCTATCTGCAGAATTCTTTGTGCCTCTAGAACCACCATGTTCATACACCACACTCGAACTACTCTTCATCCTCTTGAATTCACGTTCTTGGTCCACAATATGTTCACTACTTTCTTGAAAACATGGTTTGAGATTCATATCCTGCCTCCTAGTATCTCTTTTTTGTCTCTGCCACAAGAAAAAACTTCATCAGTACTATACTGATATTTTAAGATAATCAGCATGTTGCAATATTATTTAAAACCGGAAGAGCAAATTGAATTGCATATTTGCCATGATTTTACAGTAAGGAACATAACATATTGGCCTTTGAATAAAAGTTAACAGACATTTTGGTAATAAAAAAATTAGAGGTACTTAAGCTAAAACCAAATCAAGATGAGTAATAGATAAAACGATAATTGAAGAAGCATATATATATATATATATATATATATATATTCCAATCAATCAAGCACCAAAACTTCACTTGGCATTATGTACAGCTTATATGCTACATACAATGAATTCCCCAAATTCAGTAATTAACTTTTTAAACAAAAACAACCAAGTGCATTCTAAAAATATAAAATGTAGACTGGAGTAGTACTTCTATAAACCAAGTCACTAAACAGAAGAAGAAATTTAAAAAAAAAAATCATTTAAACATTGGGTATTTACTGAATGTAATATATATATATATATGTGTGTGTGTGTGTGTGTGATTACCATTTGGGAACTCTATATGTCTTGTAAACAACTATGCCTTTTAAACATTGGGTATTTACAGAATGTAATATATATATATATATATGTGTGTGTGTGTGTGTGCGTGTGCGCGTGCGTGTGTGCGTGTGTGTGTGATTACCATTTGGGAACTCTGTATGTCTTTCTACTTATGAAAAGGAGTTCCTTGCTGTGGTGGTAGCTGTTCAAAAGTGGAGGCACTACTTGGTGGGTAAACCTTTTGTTATAAAAACTGTTCAGCAGAGTCTTAAATACTTGCTGGATCAAAGAGTGGGTACTAGAGCTCAACAAAGGTGGATTACTAAGCTCCTTGGTTACAATTTTTTGGTTGAGTATAAGACGGGTAAGGAAAAGGTGGTAGCAGATGCTTTGTCAAGACAAGGGGGAGAGTCCATGGATGTTTCTACTGCTGATTTGTTTTTTGCAAAGGGTGATGAGAGTATTTCGAGTACAATGAGCCGAAGACGTAAGATCTTAGGAATTTAAGAATTTTAAATTGCAATAACATATTTGAAAAAAAAAAAGGGTAATTAAAATTGTATCTTATATATGTTAATGATTGCGCTACAGGGTGTTCCCAGCAGAGGCTTGTGATGATCTTGGAGGAGAATTTCGTGAAACCGATTATCAGAAAGGAGTTTACTAAAAGTCCGATTCACAAAGGGAAGTTTGTGATGCTAATATGTAAGGGTCATCTTCTATTTTCCCTTCTTGGTTTTGCTGTTGATGTTTTTCTTTTGTTTATGTTGTGAAAAACTATAACTTGGCAGTGTATGTAACTATGAATAATGATGCACTCGTCTTAGAAGCTAATTATGTAACTTTCTTTTAGCAGAATAATATCATGGATGAGTCAAATGAACATTTTGGTGAGTTAGTAGTAATGGGAAATCTAGTTATAGATTGTTATTATGCATTGAAAAGAATTGCCTATGCTTGCCTATTTTGATAAACATGAATTTTCAGTTTTAAGTTTTAGATATTAGAGACTGCCAAGAAGTTCTAGTCCTATGATGCAATTTCGTTTGCTTGTGAAGGCACCATACCATAGAAATTAAAGCTTCCAAGATCCAGAATTTGATGCACCTTGAAATTTTGAATGATATCTGAATTGTCCATTACCTATTCACCTTAGAAAAAATGTACAAATTCAAACCAAAGGAGAGCAGCATCAAAGAAGTAATAACCAAATTCCTACTATTTCTTTCTTAGGGTAACCCAATTCGTCTGCATAATCAATATGTGATCCAAGATTAAGACAAAAAATTGGAGCTGAATTTATAAAACCCCTGCTTATTAAAAAATTTGAAATAGTGAGATTCAAATCATATGCCAAAAGATATAAATACTACGAAGTTTTAAGCATTTCTACAGAATTAGGAGTTGCTTTGTGGCAGAAGAGCTCCAATAATGATGGTGACATAGTAGAACTCAGACACTTAAAGTTCAATTAGAAGAGAGTAATTTAACAACTATATTTTCATAGACTGAATCTACAAACAATGTTACTGTTCATTGTCTTCAGTTATCCCCTCCAAAATCAGATACTGCAAAGCTATGGAGTACTTTGCAGTTCTGATACTCACTGAGCTGCCACTGCCTGAATTGCTATTGATTTTCAAAATAAACGATCCTAAGCAACCACCTGGAGCACAACATCCCAATACAAATCATGTAATTTACAATGAGATTCAAAAAACAGCACAAAAGTGTACATAATCAGAGAGAAATAGACAATCAGGCAATTATCTTTCATGACTACAAATGGATGACAACCAACCTTTAATCGTAAAAATAGTTGGAACCCATAGAATTTAAGAAACAAATATTGTTAGTACTTGTCCTAAAAGAATATTAAGCTAATCACTTGAATGGTAATGTCAACCTGCTCACTCACTTAGCATGATTAATTGGGTTGTGACATAAAGCTAGAGTCTCTTCCACAATGATTATTCTATTTCAGTTTTTTTTTTTTTTTTTTTATCATCTGAATTTCCTTTTCCTACGCCCAACCACTTTGATGATGAGTTGCGAATTCCTATTTGAGATATGAGTTTGAGTCGGCTTGCTGAGATCTTGATTATGATTATTCATTTTTATAGGCCTCCTGTTACCTACAGACAAGAGACTAGGCAGTCAGAATAATACCTATCGGATTTGGAGTCTTCCCATCATGAACCATTGGATTTCTATGGTTCCAAAGAGACTATATAATGGTGAAAAGGGATTGGAGATACGAGTTCTTCTCTTGATTAACTAAATCTTTTCTTATGATGCAGGTAGAAAGCCATTGAATGGCAAGGGCTTGGTTTAAACTTAAGGTATAGATTGAGAGATGAGAACCATGCCATACAGCTCTTGTGAATCCTATCAAACTAATCAACTATGAAGATAGTTGTGATACAAAACCCTTTAGGTCCATGTATATTTTCTTGTATCCTCCCTCCTCCCTCCTAGTAGCAAGAAGTTGCACCAATTACTTCTCTTTAATAGCTTTCGGTTTTGCCAGTCTAGATGTTAACTATAAATCCAATCTTTTGTATTCTTTAAAGCCACTTGAAGGTTCGGAATTGCTTTTGTGGTTTCCAACACCAATCCAATACACACAAAGGAATCAAGATGTTTGGTCGGGTTTAAGTTAATTTGGAAAGGGTGAAGGTACGGAGGCTACAAAGATTTTTCTCTGAAGGGGATATGATAGTCTCAGCATTCTCTCTACATTTTTAGGGTTAATCATGGATATATTAGTCACAATTGAGGCTTGATTGGCTGTAAATACAATAAAGAAATAGTTTTTCTCTACTGAAAATTCTCTAGAACCAAATTCAGACCCCTTTCAAGCAAATATTTTTGGGTAATTATTTTTCGAAATCTGTTGAACTTGCCTAACATGAGATTCTCACTCAAGTAAAAATCTTACTATAGCACTTCATACAATGTCATCTTACTTGATCTTCTTTGACACAATGCAATTACAAATGAATTAAATTTCAAGTATATTGAATAATATGAATATTTGAAACAAAATTTAGCCAACACGGAATATCCTAACAAAATTTATTATAAAATGACATTTTTTTTTTTGAGAAACTATTATAAAATGGCTAGATACCAAATGCAATTACTATCACGCCAATAATATTATAAATAATTTTCCTACTTTTTTGTTACATGTATTTAAAAGGTGATACTTTAGTTTGTAAAGCATATATAATAAAAATTGTAGTGCCTATTATTCTAAAATAATGGGTATTAGAATTTGTTTATTTATTTTTAGAAACGATGGGCATTAGAATTGATTAGGTGTAGTTGGGCCTATATTTTAATATGTGATTTGATAATGTGGCATATTGAGATTGAAGGGTATAAAACTTGAATTTTACACCAGATTTTTATAAATTTAATCTCTTCTAATATATATATATATATATATATATATATATATATTGTCTATAAGACCAAGACATCACTTTTATTTCCCTAGTAATTTAGAATTTGGAAATCAAAGTCATTCCCCCAAATAAGTAAATGCTAGTTCTATATATTTTGCTTTGTGAGTACTTTTAAAAAAAAAAAAAAATCAGTTCATCTTAGTAAAGGAGGCTGTAGTACAAAAAAAATCAGTTCATCTTATTTTGCTTTGTAAATCAACCTGTAGTACAGAATTAACATCTTATAGAAGATAATATCTTCCATCCAAACTAATAGGTTGGGACATAAAATAGCTCTACGTGCCAGTGCGTTCCATCTAAGTACAATTTTTGAGTCCAAAGTTGGGCAGATAAAAGTTGGGCAGACAATTTTTGGCTTGTAGCTGAGTCCAAAGTTGGGCAAATGAAATCTGAATGGTATAATTGTATAAATTATCACACACCTAGATTCATTGTCTCCGGACTCTGGAGTTTCACCATAGTCACACGGAAGTGGAACCATTTAATTTGAATAGATTAGTCTTTATTCTGTTTTGGAATGTACCTTGGTACACTCATATTTTTCAAATGATGTAAAGAAATATTCTCATTAAGATATATTCCATTTTACTTAATCAATTATATTACATTATTACCTATCAAAAGAAAAATCTCATTCAGATACTAACAAAAATTTATTTAAATAAAGTAATAGACAAAGAAAGAAAAGTGAAAACATGGGAACATGATCTCTCTATTTTAAATATTGTCAATATTGTTTATTTCAAGATTCATATTAATTAATTTATTTAATCTAATACTTTATAGATTATCACATTGTTTAATTGATGTGTTAGTCTATACACCTTTCAACAAAAATAACAAGAAGATTTTAATTCCCAACTCTTTGGGGCCGATTATGAATTCTCAACAAATTAGTTGAAGTTAGTCACCTGCAAAGGTGCAACCTAGCGGTTGGAAGTTTTGGATGAGCTGTAGACCCAAATATTGTGAGTTCAATACCAATAAAGAGTTCCCTTGAACTCCCAATATATGGTTTTGGTGGGTGAGGTTGTGTATTTGTGTTTGCTCTTTAGGGGAGGGTTCAAAGGGCCCTGCCTTTGTGAAATTCTTCGTCATAAAAAATTAGGGTCGGTCATATATATTATTTTCTTCCATTTTATTTTATTTGCAACTATATTTTCTATTACTTATCTAATTGATAATTTTAATTTTTTCTTAATTCTACCTATGTAATTTTGAATTTTCGTCTAAGTTGTTTCATTTCCCCAACTTGTACTTATTCATTCTTTCTTATTGGTGTACTTGCCTTTGAAAGTTTGTATACCTTTAAATTTGTAAATTTTAATTTGAAACATAGTAAGTAATATATGACACTTGTATAATGCAATAAATATATGGACGTGTATAAATTTGACATCTTTCAACAAAAGTACATATAAAAAATTCAGCATAAAAATACAGAAATACAGAAATAACAGTACATATATGTATTTAATAACAATACGTTTATTATTAAAAAATTTGCCATAAAAAATATTGAAACATTTTTCATATAATTTTTTTATTAGATAAATACAATAATCTCTTTGTATTATGTTTAATAGAAGCTTCTCAACATTCTGATTTGAAATAATCTAATTACTTAATAAAGAAAATTAATTCAATAATAATTAATAATTCAACAATAACAATGAAATGAATAAATTAATTAATAGTGTTTGGTATTATGTGAAAAATAAGAAATGAAATGTAGGGTGAGTTATAAAATAGTGTATTAAAATAGATAAAATAGATTTAAGAATTGCTTAAAACTAAAAATTATAACTGGCAAATAGGTTAGCTTCAAATTGGCTTTGCTTTAGATTTTTACCATCCTCTCTATCCCATTTTTCGTAAGAGATTGTTTCAAGTACAGTTTATATCAGAAATTGAATTTATAAATTGAAATAAACGCGTTTGATTTTGTATCATTGGTATTAAACGTGTAAGTATGCACAAATTTTAATTTATTACATTCGTACGAAAGGTATTATATATGTTATGCACTTATATTAACTAACTAGGATTTGAATTATAAAATAAAAGAAATAGAGAGGTGCGGACAATTCAATAATTTAATTCTCTTCACTTTTTTCTTTTTTTTAAGAGAGTTTTAAATTATGATAAAATAAGTGGAGATTAAATATCAAATTTTTTATTTAACAACTAGAAATTTTATTAGTTGAAGTAATTCTCTTTTTTATTCATTCTTATAGGAGTTTCATCTCTCCTCTCACGGCACAGCACAGGAGGTGTGGACAATTCAATACATCTAAAAAAAGAAAAAGAAAAGAAGAGAATTTAAACTCATGACAATGATTTTGAATAATAAATTACAAAAGAGAAAAGTAAGAAATGTGGGTTGCATAGATTCATCCACGTGTGCCTCTTACAAACGTATATAAGCCTTCTAGCAGAGAAAATACATACTGTTTTAAATATATGGATCCTCCCCTCACACGAAGGTGGACTCCACTTACATATATAAATGCGAAAGATACATGCATCTCAAACACTTAATGCCACTCCTGTGAGGTCAACACCGTTAGTTACATAGATCCACGTGTGCGAAGGCTTGCCTGCATTATCTCCACGTGTTCTCCTCTAATAGGCCAACTGGATATTCCCCAGGCTTGTCTATCCTAAAACATACCCAGATGGACCCAACCTCCTCTAGGACATGTATGTCTCAACCCTCAAATCAAAAAACTCAAAGCCAAAAAAAAAAAAAAAAAAGACCACTTTTTCTCTGAAATTCTCTTTCCTTTATTTTCCAACAGCAAAAGATTTTTTTTTTTTTTTTTTCCATTTTTGAGGGAGAGAAATGTACGGTCAATAATCCTCGTACCTCTCTCAAAACTCACAAAAGCTGCTATGCTATTGCTCAACAATGGAGAACAACAACAACAACAACAATTCCAGTTTGTTGTTTTAGTTACGAAATGGAGCTGTTGACCTCTTCAACTACGACTTTGTTTCCGACTAGGATAGTAAGTAAATTTAGAGGAGGTAGAAAGAAGAGGGTATCATTGTGGTCTCAACAAGCAGGAAGAGTATCGATAAGGTGCTCAGCAGAGCAGAGTAGTAGTAGCGAAAGGATTGATCATGGCAGAAGAGAAGGAGAGAGTACTGGAAGTGGAGGAGGAGGAGGAGGAGGAGGTGGGTTCACGAGTCCTGCCATGGAAGTCACCACATTTGATCGGAGCTTTGGGGAGACATCCGAGTTTCCTGTATGGGAAAAGATTGGTGCTGTTGTCAGACTCAGCTACGGAATCGGTCTGTTCTTTTTATTTCGATTCTATTTCCCCAACTATTCATAATTAAACTTTATGGGTCAAAAGTTAATGCTATAAATGTAAAATAAAAGGTAGTTTCAGATTGCTTTTTTTTTTTTTTTTTTGTTGGTAAAAGAGGAATTCATTTGAAGAATTAAAATGAGTAGTACTAAGACCAAACATCATGTGTTTGGTGGCAAAACCGTAAAAGTGTTACTCTTTATTTTGGGAAAGGTAATATTTGTGCTTCAATTAAGAATTTACTCCTTTTCCCTGATATGCGATTCTGTTTTCTTTGCTTCACTTCTTCTTTTTCTTCTTGTTGGTGAATTAAAAAAGTACAATAATTCAATAGTTGTGGAGGGAGAGTTTTGAATTTTTGAAGGTCTCCATTAGAAACACTAGAAAATGCCAACAGATTGAGCTACAAGAGCTCTCAAATGAAGTGATATATAGTGTTTACCTATTCGTTATAATTTACAAGGTTTTTGGTTCTTAGTGATTCCTAAGGCCTCATGATATCTATGAGTGGAAATCTCATATGAGAGTGTGAAGCCTGAGGGAATCTGAAATTCTCGGAATCCTAGTTAAAAACTGTGAATTACTCATGGAAATCCTTAACTGATTCTCAACAAGTGATGAGAGTCCTAACAAGATTCTGTGAATAAAATGACCTCATAGTATTTTGTTTTGATGACAATAATATAGCTCAAAAAGTGTTAGTTCTACTTCTACCAAGGCATGGTCTTGGGAAGGAAGATCCTACCATTTATTACTTTTGTAAGATGTGGGAAGTGGTTGTCTTCAAAAACAAAACCTACTTACGCAGGCACTTGACAGCTTGAGACTTCTAGAGTTGCCATTGTACCAGACAATGGTAGTATATCAGTATGGCTATCTGTGCAGACTAGATTGGCCATGTTTAAGCTTTTAATAATGTAACAAGAAAATTGTTATTAGTTTTTTCATAAATTTTTTGTTCGTTTACCCTTTTATAATCAAGAGAAATAAATTCCTAAATAAAAAGTAACACACACACTGTGTTCATAATGTTTATTTTGGTTCCGTTATATCAGGTATATATGGTGCAATGGCTCTAGCGGGAAGGTTCATATGCTCAGTCACTGGAATCGATTCAATGGGAGGCTTCCATCCATCATTAGACGCCATACTAGGAGGGCTTGGATATGCTGCTCCTCCAATCATGGTCCTTCTGTTCATTCTTGACGTAAGATTTGGTTTATTACCTAATAGCTTTAGTTTTTCTGCTTTATTCTTATGTTACTTCCTGCATCTTGAGCAATCACAATATATGCATCTTGCCACTTTCTGAAATTTGATATTTAACGGTGAAAAGGATATCTTTTTTTTTTTTTTTTGGGGAGGGGGGGGGGGGGGTGTGGGGGTCTCCATTCCTTTTTGAATTGGGACTTCTTCGTTTTACAGAAATTAACTGAAAAAGAAATACCTTCATGATTTAACACGGTTACAGGATGAAGTTGTGAAGTTTTCACCTCATGCTCGTGCCATCAGAGATGTGGAGGATGAGGAGCTATGGAGCTTCTTTTATGGAATGTCTCCTTGGCAGGTAGATATCTAAAAGCATGTGGATTTGACATCTGTTTTGAACTTCAATGGATACAGTGTAAAGGAAATGGCTTAATTATCATTCCTCTTCGCAGTTTATACTAATTGTTGCTGCAAGCTCAGTGGGAGAGGAGCTATTTTACCGAGCTGCCCTTCAGGTCTGTTCTTATAAAGATGTTTATTCTACCCTTTATAGAGTAAAAGATACTATGAATTAGTCTTGGGAATTGTTGTCAACTTATTCCTAAATCTTAGCCTTCAAAACTAGCTGATCTGAGTTTCCTGTCAGTCTATTTCACACTGAGGAGTTGTAATCCTTCAGATATAAGTTTATTAAAGTCCAGGAATAACATTGTAACTTAGGAACAAATGAAGCGCGGTCATCATGTCTATGATAAAAGCATACTGAGTCAATCTGTTTTGAACTTTATGAATGCCCCAAATGAAATATTAATTTGTGTGGTTTCAGCCGACCTTGTTACTTTTTGAGCAATGTAAAAGCTTTAGACCCATCCACTTGCTTTCTAAAATTCCAAGATTTTGGATACTGCTTTGCTATATTTAGCAGAGTTCAATATATTCTTATTATTTAATCACATTCACACTAAGAAGCTTTTACTACTACGGTTTTTTTTTTTTTTCCATAATTTTGTTGAAGTACTTGCCCTCTTATATTGCCTGTATCTCAGAAACCATGAGAGTTGTACTGTTAATCAATCACTTTTATGCCAGAAATGTTTAAACTATCATTGTTTTATTTCTATTTTGCTTTGTTTCATCATTACTAATATATGTTTCCTTTTTCTCCAACTTTGTAGGGAGCGTTGGCTGATATATTTCTAAGGGGCACTGATCTAGTAACCGATGCTCGAGGAATGGCATCTCTGGTATGTGCCCTAGTCATGTTCCTTGCTGTCATTAGTAGTAATAATGAAATATTCATTTTATTCCTTAAAACTAAATTGTTTTAAATTTCTTCGAAGTGTAGACAGGGTTGCTGCCTCCTTTTGTCCCATTTGCTCAGGCATTTGCAGCTGTAATTACAGCTGCCCTCACAGGTTCTCTCTATTATGTGGCTGCCTCTCCAAAAGGTTTGATTCTCCGATAGTCATTTTAAGGAATGTTTCCCAGGCTTTGAATTGTTCAGTTTGATTTACCAGTGGCTAATTTTTTCTTCAGATCCTACATATGTTGTTGCACCAGTTTTGGAATCTCGCTCTGGTCGTGAAGATCTGAAAAAGCTCTTTGCAGGTCAAACTACTTCCCTAACACAATTCTTAATACAGTGATTGATATATATTTGTGAATTTGATGATGAGCTTGTTTCTTTTAAATGGTTTTGAAATTGCTCTTTCTTTTTAATCAACATTTTTTTGAATTAAAGTTGGGATCTTCAGTAGATGTCCTCATTTATTTAATTATTGTCATAAATGGTTGTTTATATGGTCATTTCACTTCAGCGAGAATTATGATGTGAAGTGTATTTTCATCCAAAGACCATTAATTTCTTTATACTAAGAACTGGTTAATTGATCTCTATCTGACCAGAAATGGCCCATGCTATCTCATAATTTGTGGGGCAGGAAATGTTTTTCTTTTAAAAATGGTGAATTTTATCATACTCATCATTGGTCAAGAGTCTTGTTCAATTTCCACTTTGAATATCATAATACGATTTTTGGTAGCTGAGAAGATTGACTGTAGCAAATAAATCAGTCAATATTTTCTTTTTCTTCTGGCTAACCCACTTACCATTGGGAGCTTGAAAATAATGAAAGCTAGAGAAAGACCAAGTATTATCCTACACACACACACACACACACACACACATATATATATATATATATATATATTATTTCTCTCAATGATGTCTGATTTTAATTCCACCACGCAATTTTGGTGAATTATTTCAGCCTGGTATGAGAAGAGGAAGATGAAAAAGATCTATTCTCCTCTCTTGGAAGGGCTGCTGGCACTCTACCTTGGTTTTGAATGGATCCAGGTAACTTTAGTTCACAAAAGGACCGTTTTGATATGATGATAGCTAGTAATTTTAGTTTTGAGAGGATGAAACTAATAGATTTTTTTTTCTTGTCTTTTGATGCAAATTTGACAGACGAATAATATTCTTGCACCCATTATCACTCATGGTATATACTCTGCCGTTATTTTGGGACATGGTCTTTGGAAAATACATGACCACCGGCGAAGACTACGCCAAAGAATCCAGCAGCTTAAATTAGATAACAAGAACTAAATTAACTTGTGAAGGAGCTGTACAATGAGAAGTAAACTATGCGGGAAGAAAATTTGTATAGTACATATCAGAGTTGTACAAGTTTAATAGTTGTATAATATACTACTTCGTATAGTAACAATTTATAAGTTGAAGATTTCAAGAAGCATGCTACAAAGTGTCATACCAATTATAGATGCTGGCTTGCATCCATAACCTGACATTTCTCTGATGAAGTTCCTATACAAATATTGCAAAGAAATAATAAATTGACAAGTATCTATCCTTTCAAATAATGAGTTAGGAAGGTCGGGTTCAAAACTGATTGGATGTGTATCTTACTTATCAAGGGTTAGCATGGAAGAAGATCAAAAACAGGGAAAATTTTGGAGCAGTTATGGGGTTAAATGTACTTTACACTTATAGTTGAAAGCAATTTCTTTTCTAATTTTCCTAATCAAACCTCTGTGATATCTAACAATTGCTTGTTTGGGAGAATTTGTATTCATTGGTTTATTGGACATAGTTAAAATATAGTTGTATTTAGAAAGAGGTGGAGCTTTGAAAAACTATACATAAGCCAAATAAATTGAATAAGTTGACAAATAGACTCTTAATCAATTATGTCAATCTATTGCTATTAAAGTCATTTAACAGAAACTAGGTGGACGTGACGTACACATCCAGATCTTTTTCTTGTTGATGCACCCTTGTGCTATTCGAATGTCTTCATGTCGATATGTTGTAAGCTTGAGTTTAGGAATTAGACTCATCAAAATTGAAGGTAATACTATCTACTAATCACTCCTTTCAACTCTATCGAAGCTAGTGCACCACTATGACCCTTCTTACAGGGAAGTGGGTACGATTTTTTTATTTTAGGATAAATAAGGATAATTAAAACAATTTGATATCAAATGGGGGTGTGATAAAAAAAATTTAGGCTAAAATGCAAAACTCATTATCTAAGTTTTACCAAAATTCATTTCAGTACACTAACTTTGTTTTCATTTGTTTCAATTATCTAAGTTTCAAGTTTATTCAATTAAGACCTTTCTGTCAACTTTCATTAAAAAAAAATACTAGAAAATGTTTTTCAATCATTAATTGGATTTTTTTTTAATTTTAAAATTTTGAATAAAATAATTAATTATTTGGACAGTAAATAGTAATATTTAACAAAAGTTGGTGGAGAGGCCTTAATTGAATAAACTTAAAATTTAAAGGATTGAAATGAACAAACATAAAGTTAAAAAACTAAAATGAATTATAGTAAAACTGAAATAAATTAGGCAAAAATATATAACGGGGTGTTAATAGAATTGTAACAAAGTGTTAATATAACTATAACAAAACAACAAAGAGGGGTTAGGTATATTTTACTTTTACCTTTGTGAAAAGTGCTTTGACTCAAGTCAATACCATCATTCATCAAGTTTTTAAACTGTTATTGTGATATTATGTGGAGGTGTCCTAGTGACCTCACAATAGACACAAGTTTGTTCAAAACTTTTGCCACAACTATCTTACATGGCATATTGTGATTCACTGTCTGCCACTTTCACATAAATCCCATATTTTTTTCGTAACTACTCACAGTCTACCACTTGAATAATTATGGCAAAAATTGTGGTTTATTTATTTATTTATTTATTTTAATGTGGTTCTATAATTTTTGCTTGTTAAGGTGACAAGCTATCAAATGAACAATATCACTTTCACGTGGGTTTATTATTTACTCTATGCACCAAATCAAAATCACAGTTGTGAAAATTTTGTTTCACTGGATTTATCTTTTCTCAAAATGAAGGAGGAGTTTGATGCAATCCATTGCATTTGTGATTTTGGATTCTATTCTTGGACATATTGTGGGCTTAGTCTAGTTCCGGTTAGGCTTGAGTCTTTGGCAACCCAATAAGCCCATGACCACCTAGGCGGTATTTAGATTGCGAAAGATTTAAAAGGAAAAGGGTTTAACTATGGTTTTTAATTCCTTAATCATGTATGAGATTTCAATTTGTCCTTAACCAATCACTTGTTTCAATTTAATCATCTAGTTCAAGTACTTTGCCTTGCCTTTACAAATGATGATTACAAATGTGGCAAACTTTTTTGTATGCATTTCCTAACAAGGTTGATATGGCACATTACTCACATGCTCATCTTGCAAAATCGAAGTAAGTTTCATATTCAAAAATTGTAAAGTAAATTTAAATATGTGGTCTCTAATATCTGTCTTGGGAGTATGTTCTAACTTAGGAGATCAATGTATGACCTAACCTACTATGTTAGCTTTGTAGACATGTAAAAAGAGTCTGCCACATGTAGAAAGAATGGCCTCGACTGAACTGATCATACCGGCTAGCTCAGTCAAACTCCAATCAAAGAATGGTGTAATGAAGAGATAGGAGGAATATGTAAATTCTTTTTGTCACCATTCACCTCATGTTCACCATCCATGGACTGTCCCAGTACTAAATCTCACATGAAACTATAAGGATAAGCAAATCTAGATAAACAAAATCCGGATCAGAAAAACAGGTTTATTGTGCAGTTGGTAACTCATTCTGAAATATTACGCCAATCACATCAATAAAGTTTATCCAACCGTAATGACTTGGCTGTTGAAAACACAGTTAAGGGCCATTATTGGGTTTTATTTTTAGCATATCCTTGTATCGTCAATCTTCTAACTGAGAGATGATGCTGACAAAGACCTGGTAGCCTTGGCACATATCGGAAAGAAGACAATACTCGTTCTTGGCATGGTATGTGGCCATTAAACCTGAAATATGATGCAAAATGAAATGAATCAGTTCTTTGTAATCAACCCTAATAAGTCTCGTCAAAAGGAAAAAGGCAAAAAGAAAAACTCATAATGCACAAAGTATCGAGCAACTTCTTTCCTCATAAGCTAGAACTGCACATCTGCAAGAAAAGCAATCTAAAAAAGAGAAGACAAATTAACAAGATAACTAATGGTATTATGAAAGTTATCTTTCCTCGTACGCTTGGAGTGCACATCTGCCAGAAAGGAATCTTGAAAAGAAAGACAAAATTAACAAGATAACAAATGGTATTATGAAAGTTTTCTTTTTCATTAATATATATATATATATATATATTTTTACCAGCAAGTAAAGAACTTTATTAAAGATAAAAGAAGAACAAGTGGCTGAGGTACACAGGGAGTAAACTAAGGACACTCAAGAAAAGAAATAAGAATTAAGAAAGTTATCTTATGCTCATGATTTAAAAAGTGAATCTTCAATTGACAGTCAAAACTACAACCTGCCAATACACCAGTAGCACAGCACCATTTCATCTTCTTACTAACAAAAGGAACAGGCTAATCATCCAATGAACTGTAAATTTTAGGGAGGTTATAATCCCTAAGATCCAGATGTTAAATCATGAGTGGTCAACATCTATGTAAATGTTTTGACCATTTCGTTAAGACATCGATGATCCATGCCATCTTATATTTCAGGGACCACACTCTGCCAAGTCTTCTAATTTTAAAAGGTCAGAAACATAAATCTTTTTGGTATTCCCCCTTGTCATGCAATTTGTTAGCCCGCCAGATCTTCTCTACAATTCATTGCCTTCTTTCATTGTCGTGTCCTTGCACCTCCTTCTACCATAACAACAGTACTACATAATAAAGCATTCAGCTGTCTTTGGCATGCATGACTAGATCATCTCAGTAAAGTATCTACCATCTCCATCACCTAGTGCGCCCACCTAAGATCTCACAAATACCAATATAGCTCTAATTTTTGCTGGTTATCATCTAATTTCAGTATCATCATGATAAAATCAACTATGTCAATGGATTTAGAGATTACTGATTAATACAAGAATGGCAGTGTTCCATGCACACATCACTTTCCTGGGTCTGGAAACTATTAATCCAGTATCCCATTTCATGCAGTTTGATGAATTCTTCAAGTTAACTAGTAGAAAGCATAGAATTTTAATGGTCCATTTAGATTGAGGGGGAGGGAGGGGGAGTAAAGTAGAGTAGAGTAGATTTAGCCCAAAATTAGCTTATTTTCAGTCAATTCTACTCTACTCCCCTCCACTCCCTCTCCATCCAAACAGGGCCTAAATCTTTTTCAGCATGCTAAAAAATATGTTATTTTAGCTATTTTAGCACACCAAAAACCTACTTTTGCTATTTTAACTCACCATTTTACAATACACGTTACATCCCATATTCTATTGTAGCATACAACACATTAAATAGATAAATAAAATAAACCAGCACCACCCCATAGGCCACAGCCCACAACCCACAAACCACCAAGGCCACCCCCACAACCTGTGGCCAGATTGTCAAATCCTGTAACCCCGTACAACACCTTGTCAGCATTACCCCCACAACCCACAACCCTCACATCGCAATGCCAGCACCACCTGGAAATTGCAATGCCAACCCATGACCCACAATGCTGTCACTTAAGAGAGAAAGATGAGAGAGGTCTGAGAGGAGAGAGAAAAAATGATTAGATAAATAAGTAGCAATGCAAAAAAAGTTTGCAAATTTTTGCTCAAATAGCACACTAGACGGAGGAATTTTTTTTTTTTTTTAATCTTTGGTGTGCTAAAATAGCATTTTGGGTGTTTCAGCACACCCAATGCTAATGCTTAACCTCTGAATTTTAAGTAGCGCACTGTTTATCCCTACATAAAGAGAATGCTTCAAGTTATAGTTAGAGTCAAAAACATTTACAATAAAGATGTCAGCAAGTTTGCTGGCTTTTTTTGTTTGTGGTAATAAGTGATGTCCAGATCTCCTAGCATGGTTAACACCACTTTTGCCTTCTAACCTTTTCAACAACTAATTACTACTTGCTTACCCCTTGGGGAGAGAGGGGGGCATCTCACTAGAAGGAAAGCAGAATAAGGTCAAGGACATCAATTTTTCCATAACCTAATTCACCTTGTTAATAGCAAATTCCATTGTCCAATAATTTGCCGTAAATTTAGAAGTTTAGCAGGGAAGAAGAGCATAATATGGGATGAGAAAAGGAAATTATGGACTACTGTAGCCAACACGTATAAAATATAAAATCTATACCCACAATAGGCACATAAGTACTGACATTTTCCAAATTAGATTATAAGGGTTACTTTATGTCAAAGCTTATAAGAGCTTCTATAATAACTTCATAGAATAAAACTGCAATAGTGAAATAGAAATATTAACAGTATCATACCATATCCTGAAGTCTGAACATCAAATCCTTCATCCTATAAAAGAAAAGGAAGGGGAAAAATGAGTAAATCAAAGAAAACTTGAAAAACACATAGAAGAATGTCAGATAATCACCTGTAGTTCTCGAATGAGTGGCAAACTCCCAGTAATTGAGTAAGGCTTTACATGCCCAACTACCTCTTCAGTTGCTTTACACAATACATGAAAGCCACGTGAGTTAAGATCACATGCAACTCCAGACATTGCCTCATCAAAACTAAGTGTAAGGCTGTAGGAAAGGAAAAAAAAATTCCACATAACTATTTTGTAAAATAGAAAGTATAGAAGAGAAAATATTTATATGACTAAAAGAAATTTCTTTGAGATGGACATAATACACTACAGAGGGAAAAGTGATTATATTTCCAGTACAACACTGTTTTTAAGGGTTCATCCAAATTATGTCTAAAATCAAGTAAGAAAAGGGCTGAGAGAGAGAGAGAGAGAGAGAGAGAGAGACCTTCCCCTTAAGTTTTCATCTGGTAAGACATATTTGGAAACAGGACCACGTGAATCTAGCTTGTCTACGTTCTCATTAATGTCATCCACATACTCTTGAAGCTTCGACATTACATCCTTTACACTGGAACAAAGTATTGGAATTTAAAAATCAGAAGCTAGCTTAAAAAACATAATAAATAAATTTTTGATAAGTAAAAAATAAAAATAAATAAATAAGACAAACAAACTTATAAGAAGAATGCTTGAAATTGCAGAACATAGAAATCAGCTTCTAAGTAACAAATTTTTGCAATAATGCAGAAGCAGATTGCTTACTTGTAGAAGGGAGTCAACCTGCAAAACAAAAGAGAAGAAGGAAGAAAAAACCCTTAATAAGACATCATTTCTGTCAAAGGCCTGTATTCAAAAGGGTTTGACAAGATGATAAACCTGACATCTCCTGAAATTGTACACTCAGCTGGAATCTGATTGATTCCACCTCCTGGATCTGCAATAAAGAAGCTGAACATATTAAAATGAAAGTGATTTTCTTTTCCCCCAACATTGTCAGTATAGGCAAAGAAACTCACAACTCCATTGAGTTGGTTTCATGGTTGAAGGTGTTGCAAACCCATAGACCTGTTCCTTAGGATGGGGAGGAAAGTCTCTGTAAAACCTTGATTGGATCTCTTTTAATGCTTCCATTGCTAGCTCCAAAGGATTTATAGCCTGCAATATTCAACAAGATTCTGATTGAATAGAAAAGTAAAATCTGAAGACGTTATTATATGTTCATTTTTGGCAATCAACTCCTTTCTTCTTCTTCTTTTTTTTGAAAAATAATACAATTCTATTGTAAATAGAAGAATCAATGCATTGGTTGATTGCAAGTCATCCTTTCAGCAAATCACAATTGAAAAATCAAGAGTTATGAATTACAAAAAAGAATCACAATATGTACTGACAAAAGGATGCAGCTAGTCAAATAGAGATTGTAGAAAAATTCTTTTGAGCAAGTTCCCATTCAGCTCTACCAACTTTCTACCTTGTTTAAAGGAAAACTTTCAGAAAGTTGTAATGGAGATTGTTATATAATTGGTATAAACAATTCCCAAAGTTTTGTATATATAAGTTTGATTTTTGAATATTGCAGTTGGGGAAGTGTATAGATTCTTCTGAATTGGTGCTGTATGTGTAAGCCTAATGGTCAATTAGTTCAAAATTTCTTACTACATTGCACTATCATTAGGGAGTTGTGGTCTTTTACTTTCACTTTGAAGGTTAGCGATGTATGTTTCTATTGTAAGGGATTTGTGGAAGGCATGGTAATGGGTTAGTTTTGGAATGGCTACTCCTCTATGTATCATGTGGACTATTTGAAGGACAACAATAAGACATTTAATGATTCTAAACTTTCCATGGTGCAGCTTAAGTCTTTATTTTTGATAAATTTACTTAAGTGGATGCTTACTTTTGGCTGCATCTAGTTTTCTTCTCTCCTAAGCCCTACTTGTTTTGACGTAAAATGTTTTTGAAAAACATTTTTAATGGTCAACAGACAATTACAGCAGAATGGTGGGAAATATTTTATGTTTTTAAAAAGCATAAAGAATTTTCCAAAAAAAAAAATCCTTGGTTTCGTCCGTACCTTAATTACTTTAATTTCATAGATTGGTTGAGTTTTGCATAAGTTCTTTAGGTGAACATTTTGTATACTTAAGGTTTTTCTTCTATGCAATATAATTTATTGATCAGCTTCTAAAAAAAATTATATTTGAAGGCCAGGTGCCCAACTCATGTCAGCTCAATACTGCATTCTGTCAAGGACTATACATTATCTATAGACTAAACCAGTCAAGCATTCTCTAACTACCTCAACTGAAAATCTTTTTGGCATTCTGCTTATATTTGATCCTCTAACTTAAATCATTACAATCCAAACTGGAACTGATCATTGGCTTAATTGCTAGTGACCATTGCTCTGTCCTTGAGTGGAAAATTTCATATAAAAGAAAGAGAACATTTTCGAATCCAACTACTCAATTTCATTTTCATCTGCACAATATAATATAGCACGTTCCTAATTTTCTTTTGCTTTTCACTCACTCTTCAGAATCTTAGAAAAGCACAAGCCAGTCCTATATATATATATATATATATAAAGTAAATCATTCCAATAAATTTGGTATACTTTAATTGTAATCTAGTCAATGTTCCCTCTAGGGTAATCATGTGCACAGAAAAATCACACAAAAAGTATCAGACATAATTGTAATGGTGTGTGTACCTTATGGGCTAAACCACTGTGAAAAAGCTTCCCAGTCACTTTAAGTTTCCAAGGAATCATACCACCAGTACCAACACAAGGTTGTTTATCCGCTGTGTCAATCCAAAACCTGAGTGGAAATGCCAAAAATCACAAAAATTAAACTAAAAATTTATTAAGCCTTAGCATAAAGATAGTTTCAAGAGATGCTTTATATATTTCTTTTCATTCACAAGAAATGCAATTTACTTACAGTGGACCATCCTTCAGCTTATTAAGTAGTCCATCTTTCACGAGTGCATCCACACCAACTCCCGAAATGGCAGAATTCTCTTCATTGGCTATAAAGACAGCAACAACAGTGGACTTCAATTTTGGTTTTGTCTCCCCTAGACTCTTCATGAGTTCAGTTACAAGCGCAACATGCCCCAAACAATCAGTAGTTCCACGGCCACGAAGTTTATCACCATCAATGCTCAATGAGAAAGGATCAAATTCCTGTAAAATGATAATTAAATAAATAAAAAATAAAAAAGATGCTCAAAGATCATCGCATTATCACATCCAACAGCAATCCTTCATTTACACACAGACATCAAAATTCAAAATCACAGTTTCTATACTGAAATTTTAATTATCATCTCAGAACTGAGCATTAAATATGCTCAAAAAATGTTAAGGCCAATCTTCAAATAGGGGAACCATTCTTTTTCATAAATAGAAGAGAGAGATAACCTAGATTTAATATGCCATGCCATACATTGTCAAGAACAATTTTTGAACAAGGTACTGTTGAAAGAACTAAGAACTTGAGATTACAGCCCCAAGACACGCACTAAATCCAATTCAGGACAAACCCAGATTATAATATATATATAAAAAAGCCCAAATCCCGAAATTGAGAACATAATTACATCTCATAAACCCCAGACAAATTATGCCAAAAAAATCCAATAACTTGGTAGAACCAGTTCTAACCATACCATACTATACCGGATTGAAATTATGATTATTAAAGGATTGAATAGCCAAATGGATAGAAACCCAGAAAAGATAACGCACAAAAAGAGAAAGAAGCAGACCCAAACATTAAAAAAAATAAAATAAATAAAACTTAGATAGATTAAATCAAATAACTTATAACATGCAATTCCTTGATAAAAACCAATACTAACCATACCATAGCAGATTGAAAATTATGATCACTAAAGGGTTGAATAGCCAAATGGACAAAAACCCAGAAAAGAAAACACAGAAAAAAAGTGAGAAAGAAGCAGACCCAATCATTAGGATTAGCAGTAACCACATCCATGTGACAACCAACGAAGGACAAGACATTGCCAGGGACAGTCCCAGGATACTCCACAATGATATTGCCTCTGCCTTGATAATAGGTGACATGGTTGACGATCAAAGGTCCTCCACCTGTGGTTGTGCTGTAAGGAAGAAGAGAGTCCAACACGTGCTTCACCACTCTGTCTTCCTCTGGAATCAGGTCCGGGGGATTGTTCTGGACGTACTTGGCTTCCCCAATCAGCTTCGCGAGGAGGCTCACGAAGGACTCCTTGTTCAGCTCACCTAGCGTTTCTTTTACGTGCGCAGAAGAAGAAGCCATTTTTTTTTTCTTTTCTTTCTTTCTTTTTGGGTTGAATTGTGAATGCCGAGGAGCCCAGCTGGTTCTGCCTATATGTGTTCTCAAACCAAAATTTCATATATATGAATATGAAAATTATATTTTCCTATACGAATTACGAAATTTAGCAACGTGTAATCAGCATTTTTATTTATTTTTATTCTCCTCTTCTTTTTTTTTTGATAGGATTTTATTCTCCTCTTAGTTTGCCCTCTTTTATTTTATTTTTTGTTTAAATTTGAAGTTTGGTAATTGTGGATTGTGGAACTTATTAAAAGGCATCTATATATATCTATCAATCTATACTATTAATAACAAGATTCCTGGTTTGGATTTCATTATTTTACGTACTAAAATATTCTCACACAAATTCTTAAACTACTCTAAAAAATACCTCTATCCTTTAGTTAAATAATTTTAATCTCTCAAGTGGCCATTTCAGTCTCACAAACCCTTTTGAATTTTACCCGAGGCCCTACCGATCCCAAAAATGCAGTCAAGTGTAGTGACAAGACCGGAGGTCAACTAGACTCCTCCACCGCCGACAAGCCTCAAGATCAACTTTGATGGTGCCGTGTTCCGTGATACAGATGAAGCTGGACTGGGAGTTGTTGTTCGTGACCACCAGGGAAGGGTGATGGCCTCCATGTCTGAAAAAACCAGGTTACCATCTTCCTCAGATAAAGTGGAAGTGATGGCAATCGTTAGAGCCATCACTTTTGCTTTTGAACTCCATCTACCCTCTGTTATTGTCGAGGGAGATTCAGAGTTGATTATTTCAACCTTACGAAGTGAGGAGGAATCCTTTTCTTCCTATGGCCATTTGATTTCCTCAGTTAAGCAGAACCTAGAAGGCTTTTCTTGTATTTCCTTTTCGCACACCCGTAGGTCAGGTAACTCTCTAGCTCATAGTTTAACTCAGTACACAAGATATATTGATACTCTCACAGTGTGGATGGAGGATGTTCCGCCACAACTTTATCATGTTCTTGTAACTGATTTTGGTTGATTAATAAAATTTCTTCGAGGTCTTTATTCTCAAAAAAAAAAAAAAAATTAAAATTAAAAACACAAACTGGTTAATAGAATAATTTACTATTTTTTAAAAAGTTCTTAAGTTTTAGGTTTTTTCTTTTATCTTCTTCCATGAATTATTACTTTTTATTTTAAAATTCAAAATTTTAATGAGGCTAGTTTACTATATTGTGTTTTCATATGGAATTATAATATTCTAGTATTACACATTTAGTATGTTTTTGTTTGTATGTGGATATGTAAGGCCAAAATACTTTTTTTGGTCTCTACATTTTGGACCAATCCCTACTTTTTTGGAGCTTCTATTTTGGTTCTTAAAAATCGAAAATTGTTTTCAATTCAGTCCTTCACCCGTCATCTCACTAACCTTAATACCATACGTGGCGGATGGAATGCACTATTGACACATTAAATGTTAACATGACTATTAAAAAAATTATTTGAAATTTAAAAAATGCCAAGTCAGATTCACATCAATTTTAAATTTAAAAATATTAATTTTTCAATTTTAACTAAATAAAAAAACCAAAAAAAATTAAATTAAATTAAAAGCCAAAAATCACATGAATAGAGATCTAGGTTTATGTTGAACATGAACACAAGAACACAAACCCAAAAAATTCACATTTGTGTGGACTTTTGAATTGTTTGATCCTAATCAATTATTTCTTAATCTGATTGAAAAACACACAAGTAAGAAAAGAAAGGGGGGAAAAAAAAGCATTGTACGTAAACTCTTAAAAACACATAGATTCAAACACATACACATAGACAACTTGCAATCTCAAACTCAAACACACTCACGCAAATCAGCATTTTGAACAAACTCATCTTCAACAACAAACTTTGCTACCGAAACCATAATGTTCTTCCCATTCTCCATCTCTCTAGCTAAACTCTGAGCACCCAAAATTTTCAAAACCTCAAACACAAACCAAGAATGAACATAATTAACAAAACCTAGAATATTAACACAAAACATGGGCCACAACAACAACACTGGCAGAACAAAAGCCACCACTCCCAATACAACAAAACTCACATACAACAACCTTCAAGCCAAACCCACTTTGAAACCTAGAACCCAACCACCATAGTTCTAAAATCACACCCTAGATCTTGAACCCATACTCCCCTTGAACACACACGCCACATTTTGACTTCACTGGTTTTGCGTTGGGCTGCTACTAGCTATGCCATGACATAAACCAAACTCAGATTAAGAAAGTGAAATCTTAACTCGGTCGTGACGTTTTGGTGTTGTGTGGGGTTTGATTTTTTGGATTTTTTCGTATTTAATTTTTTTGTTTTTTTCAGGTAAAAAAAAATTGAAAAAAAATGAAAATATTTTAATTAAAAAATAAAATTGAAGGAATTATTTTAAATTTATAAGCTGGTGTGGATTTGACGTGGCATTTTTTAAATGTCAAATAATTTTTTTAAATATTATTTTAATGGTCATGTCAGCATTTAGTGTGCCAGCAGTGCACTTTGTCGGCCACGTATGATATTTTTGTTAGTGGGATGATGGTAGGGACTAAATTAAAAACGATTTTCGATTTTTAGGGATCAAAATAGGAGCTTCAAAAAAGTAAGGACCAAAATGAAAAATGGCTCAAAATGTAGGGACAAAAAAATGTATTTTTGTCTATATGGAACTATATATTCATCAATTAAAAAAATATAACATGCCAAGATTTTTTATAAAGTGTTTAAATATAGAATAAAATTTAAATTTGATTAAAATATATATATTCGAATAGTAATGAGTAAAATTATAAGGGTTCCAAATATTATGTAGCACAATATTATGAGGTCAACAATAGTCAAATCTCTTTAGTTTTATAGTGTCATCTAAAAAATATCATATGTGTAAAGCATAGTAACATATGCTTGTAAACAAGTGGAGCATTAAAGCTGTTGAATTTGTGGGGAATTCCTGATTAAGTTATTCTAGGACCACAACCAATTCCACAATTATTTTTATAACTATCTTATGTGACAAATTATGATGAGTTACCTATCACTTTCACATGGCTCTACTACCATTTTATTTATCACTCGCAGTCAACCACATAGGATAGTTGCAAAAATAGATGTGAAATTAGTTGTGATCATAGAATTTTTCATTTCTAAGTAGAGAGCCACGATGACTGTTATTTGTTTGTCCAAAAGTTTGGAGCACCAAGCCCAATCTTGATCTTGATATGGATATTGATATGTAGAGTTAGTAACAATTGTCTTAAAGTTTTATACTTGTCAATATCTTGATATGGATATTAATGTGTATTATGATATATAAAGTAAGTAACAATTTTTTTAAAGTTTTATATTTGTCTTGTTCTTGATGTGGATATTGATGTGGATTATAATATGTAGAGTTAGTAACAATTGTATTAAATTAATGTACTTGTATTGATTTTGATATGGATGTTGATGTGGATTTTATGTAGAATTAATAACAATTGTATTAAAGTAATGTACTTGTCTTGATCTTGATTTTGATCTTGATATGGATATTGATGTGGATTATGATATATAGAGTTAGTAACTGTAAGGACTCAAATTGGATTGGACCCAAAAGAGGGATAGGTTTAAGCCCAAACAATAAAATTTCTAGAGAGCGAGTGTAAGAGCTAAGTCCAATTGGTCGAAAAAGGACATGATCGTTCTGCAACAAAGGAAGCTTTAAACTAGTTTCAGCGATATTTTTCTCCTCAGCTAAGTTTCAGGGGATATCTTCATGGATATTCTAGTGTTTATTTTTCTCCCTTTTTCCCAAAAGTCCTCTTCAATGTCACCTACTTTCCTGTTATATACTGCATTCTCTTTTCATTCTCGCCGTACACGCGTAGGTTTTAATCTGGAAGCTTCTTTCTGTCCCATCCAGCACTTCCTAGAACCTTTGCTCGGTGGCCATAAGGCTGCTTGGTTACTGTTCAGGTATCACCGCCACATTAATGCGGCCAGAGAGTTAGCTAGGAAGCATTTAATGTGGAGGTAGCAGCTTGATAAGATATTTGCTACCTTTTCTGGTTCCTCCTTTGATCCATATTCACCGTTTAGCTCATATGCAACTTGATGAGGTACCTTGAATACTAAAATAGTTACATCCACCTCGGACCTTGGTATCAGAGGTGGATATCGTCCTCGGATGCGATTTGGGCCGCTATACACGACGTACATCTTTTTGTCTTATACTACTCTCAAAATAGTTCTCTTTAACCATCCTCAGATATGTGAACGTCCTCAGACTGGGCCGTTGGGCCACAAGCCCACTTCCTATGAATTCTCTGTTATCTTTTTAGGCAACTGGCCCCATAGTAACAATTGTATTATGTTTTATATTTGGAGAGAACTTGTAATGAAAATATATTTTGTATTTTATCTCTCATGTCAATATATAGTTCTAAAAAATAACCAAAAAGGCCAAAGACACTTATAATATACCAAATTATGAGATGGCAAGATTGGTTAGAATGAAGCATAACCAAGAGAGAATAAATGCTTTGGGGTTGAAGCATTTTTCAACTTCTCTAAAATTCTGCTCAGCCCAAATGTGCAAATGGGAAATGAAATAGAGTTAGTGTTGTTGTAGATGATGATGACTATGTATCACCTATTGGTGATAATGACAATGATGATGATTCATCTAATTCATTAATTCATAAGTTACTATATATGTGATTAGTGTTTGATATACTAGACATTAATATTATTATTAGAACGATTAAATTAGATAATGACTTTGTTTATCTATATATATGTTTGTTTGTTACATATGACACTAGGACGACTTACACGTTCGAGACGTAAGACATCTACCCCTAGAAGTCCAATATTAGGAAACACCATTAGGGCACATCCTGAATCAAATCCTCTTGCCCAAAGTTCTTCTAATGTGGATTCATAGCCTACAGACACATTAACTAGTACAACTAGTAATTACATAAAATACTTCACTTAATTACAACTCTACTATGTCTTTACTTTTGAATTATACTTCACATAACATATGTGAACTATTTTGATTTTTTGTTTCTTTTCTTTGAAATGACAGGAAACTATTTTGAAAGCACAAGATGAGCATCGTCAAGATCCTAATGTAGTTCCCCTGACCTAAGTGGAGATATCTAACATAGTTTTTCAAAAGAAATCTAGCATTGTAAAGGGACTTGGCATGAGACCTTCCTCAACTCTTTGGACCACCGCCTCATTTAGTTCCTCAATCCAATATATCCAGCATCTAGAGAGTCAGATAGTTGAGCTCAAGGAGGTAAAAACAAAACAAGACGAGGTGAACAATAATATCTTCCACTTTTTGAGGAGTAGTGTTATGATGACACTCTTAACAATTGGAGTAGCTCGTTTTTGAGCTAAAAGGCTTATTTGTTAGCATTCTATTTTAGCAATTGTGCATTACATGGTGTGATTACTTTTAATGTACTATTAGAAATGTTCCTTATAACATAGTTAATGCATTGTTAGAAAATATTTGTATTAAATTACACTTGAAAATATATCTTTGCTTTCTACAACTTATTGTTTAGGAGTTGTGACTTTAATTCAATGGTGTGACTAACTTTAATGCATTGTTAGAAACATTTCTTCTAACATAGTTAATGTTTTTTGTGGGGCCAGAGAATTTGGCAACCTCGGCCCACTCTATGCTAAACCCAAGGCCCATGCCGAAGAGAAAGATATATCCGAGGATGAGTTAAGGAAGCTCCGTTTGCCAGGAATATCGCCGAGGAAAACCATGTCCTCGGCCCATACGGATCATTGAAAAGAAGAGCAAAAAGTGCCTTCAGAGGTAACATTTCAGAGCAATCCAAGACAGAGGCAAGTACAACGGGTTGGTCATAGGAGCATGGTGGAAGAGCAATCCCATGAGGAACTGTCACCTCCACATTAAATGCCCACAACTAACATTCTGGCCGCATTAAATGGAGAAGTGACCCCTGAACAGTGCCGCCTTAGCTGCTACAACCCACAGAAATGATGGGAAGGTGGTTGATGGGACAGGCACTGGAATGATGACCTGCATGATCGATAAATGGAGGGTAGAGATTAACTAGAAAGGGGTATAAAATGTAAACAAGTCCTCCAGAAGGGGGGGCGGCAGTTTTAGGAGAGAAGAAGGATCATAGTACTTGTGCAAATCTTTATAACCTAGTATTAGAGAAGATATAAGAAAGATACTATCAGAGAAAGTGGCCGAGGAGCCTAATTTCATACTTTCAGTTTATATTCTTGTTAATCGAGCCATGCATTACCATGCTTAATCGTACAACCTTCGCTAGGGCCTAGTGTTTTGACCCGCTTTCTACAAATTTATTGTATTAGGCCAGCTGGGCTTGAGTCCACTCATTCCCAAAGAATAAGTGCTCGAACCAGGCCCTTACAATTGGCGCCATCTGCGGGAAGAACTTGTGCGTTAGTTAGGGCAACGATCAAGCATGGCAGGAACAGGCCCTCACCAAGCAAGATCCCACCAGTCCAAACCAGCGAGGTCCCAACTACAAGATACCTTCCCCAACCCCGAGCGTGGTAGAAACGAAGAAAACGGGAAGTTTCGAGAGGGAAGTGCACACACCACACAGACCAGCAGAAGCCGCACTCGCGAGGGCAGCCACATGCTGCAGAGGCGAAATGATGACCAGACTGTGCAGTCAGAAGAGGTCAAAAGCCATGTGTCCAAGAGGTAGGGTAATAAGGTGGCCATGCAGTGGGAAATAGACGATTAGCAGAGGGAGCTATGCCATGCACAACGAAGGAAATCTCATCCTAGTCCCGACACACCCTCCGACGAGGATGGCGATGATGACTATAAGTGGAGGTCAAGGACCCCCCCAAGCGAAACCTTCTCTCACGAAGAAGAGCGTTACTGGAGGCGCAAGCGTAGAAGCCCGTCCCCCAGGGGCGTGGGGAGTGTTGCCATGAGTAGGGCATTGGACCAACTCTCCAGGTCACCTTTCACCCGCCACATTGAAAAGGCTATGCTTCCTCGGCGATTTCAGTAGCCAACCTTCACCATTTACAACGGCAAAACGGATCCTGTGGAGCATGTGAGCCAATATAACCAATGGATGGCTGTCCAATCCAAGAATGAGGCACTGATGTGTAGGGTCTTCCCCTCCAGCCTGGGACTAGTGGCAATGAGGTGGTTCAATGGCCTCAAGATGAATTCCATAGACTCATACAGGCAGCTGACCCAAGCCTTCAGCTCCTGATTCGTCACAAACAGCAGAACTCCTCGGCCCTTGAGTGCGCTGTTGGCCCTAACCATGCATGAGGGGGAAACTCTAAAGGCCCACTTGGACCGATTTTGGGAGATATACAACGAGCTAGACGGCAAGTATGCAGATGTCGCTGTTAGCACCTTCAAAAACGATCTTCCGACGGGGCATGGCCTGAGGAAGTCTCTGACTGGTAAGCCCGCCACCGATGTGTGCCAGCTGATGAACCGGATCGATAAGTATAAGCGGGTAGAAGAGGATCAGCTGCAAAGCAAGGGAAAATAAAAGGTTATCCCTCAGGAGAGGAGGGATTTCAGGTCGGACCGGTACAACAACAACTGCCAGAGGAGAGATTTTGCGGGGCAATCCGGGTCGGCCAATGCTCAGGTTGCCAACGTCGTATTCCGAGAGCCAGTACATAGGGTGCTGGAAAAGATAAGGAATGAGCCGTACTTTAAAGAGCCGAATAAGATGGCCAGAGACCTACGAAGCGCAATCAGAACCTGTATTGCTAGTACCATCAGGACCACGGACACACCATGGAGGACTGCAGGTACCTCTGGGACTACCTGGACCATTTGGTCTGGGAAGGAAAGCTGAAGCACCTCCTGCACCATTCTAGTGGCCGCCAAGGCCAAAACTATCAGAAGCCCCAGAGAGACATTGCCTTAAGGGCATCAACGGGGACGATTAATGTGATCTTTGCTGCGCCTGAAAGAACAGGCGCGCGCCCCTCGCGAGTGTTATCCGTGGCCCAAACGGGGGTCGAGGAGTCTTAATCGGAGTCGAAGAGGGCTAGGAAGAATTTTTACCCAACTTTGTGTTTTTTAGAAGAAGACAAGATAGGGACCACCCAACCCCACGATGACGCAATGGTCATCACCCTTAGAATTGGGGACTATGACCATTGGGAATTACCACTACAAGGTGATACCTTTTGGCTTGAAGAACGCTGGGTCCACTTATCAGAGGATGTTGACGAGAATGTTCGAGCCGCTGCTGGGCAAAACCATTGAAATTTATGGTGATGATATGGTGGTAAAAAGTAAAGTGGTGTCCGAGCACCTAAGAGACCTCGGCTGTATCTTTGACATCCTAAGGAAGCACAAGCTGCGCCTGAATGCTTCCAAATGCTCGTTCGGCGTAGGGTCAGGCAAGTTTCTAGGCTACATCATCACCCACAGGGGGATTGAGGTTGATTCTGATCAGATCAAAGCTATCAATAACCTAAAACCCCCCACAAAATCCTATGGAGATTCAAAAACTCACTGGAATGATCGCGACCCTAAACCGGTTCATTTCCAGGTCGGCTGATAGATGCAGGCCTTTCTACCTCTTGATTAACAAGTGGAAGGGATTCAAGTGGTTCGAGGATTGTGCCCTGGCCTTCCAGCAACTCAAGGAATACCTCTTCCGGCCACCGATCATGTCTAATCCTGAAGCCGACGAAGTCTTGTATGCCTATATCGCCGTAGCCCCTCATGCAGTGAGCTTGGTGCTGATCTGGGATGGTGGTGGCATTCAAAAGCCAGTCTATTACGTAAGCAAGTCGCTGCACGAAGCAGAGATCAAGTACTTGCCCTTGGAGAAAGTCCTACTGGCTGTAGTCCATGCTACGCGAAAGCTTCCCCACTATTTCCAGGCCCACACGGTAGTCATCCTAACTCAACTGCCCTTGAGATCTGTACTTCAGTCTGCTGATTACACTGGAAGGATCGCTAAGTGGAACACGATTCTAGGGGCCTTTGACATTAAGTACATGCCACGGACCTCTATAAAGGGCCAGGTCCTGGCTGACTTAGTGGCCGAGTTTGCTGAACCACTGATAGAAGCAGTGGCCGAGAAGGAAGACATAGAGGGAAAATCAGTTGGGGCAATCTCCGTTCCAGGGCCCCAACATTGGAAAGTGTACGTTGATGGAGCCGCAAACCAAAGGGGGTCTGGGGTGGGGCTAGTCCTAGTATCCCCGGAGAAGTCTGTTGTGGAGAAGTCCCTAAGACTTGGGTTCCTTGCCACAAATAACGAAGTTGAGTATAAAGCCTTATTGCAAGGAATGGTCATGGTGCAAAAAATGGGCAGAAAAGCAGTGGATGTGTTCTTGGATTCGAGGTTAGTAGTGGGCCAGGTAAACGGAGAACTGGAAGCCAGAGACGCAAGAATGCAAGAGTACTTAAGCCAAGTCAAGTGCCTGCAGTCAGACTTCGACCTCTTCAGCTTGTCACATGTCCCCAGAAGTGGAAACACCTATGCAGATTCATTGGCCACACTTGCCACATCCTTGACAGGGAACCTGCCTCGGATTATCCTTGTTGAGCATCTGGAGAGGGCAAGTGATGTGACAAAAGGCACGACCCATGTCCACCAGGCTAGAGTGAGCCCTAGCTAGATGGACCATATAGTGAGATTCCTCAAAGATGATATCTTACCTGAAGAGAAGTCAGAGGCTGACAAAATACGGAGAAACGCTTCTCGATTCTGGTTATCCGAGGACCACAAACTGTATAGGCACTCCTATTCTAGACCCTACTTACTGTGCATTCACCCCGAGGCGTTGGAACTACTACTCGAAGAGTTGCATGAAGGGATCTGTGGGAGTCACAGAGGAGGAAGGTCTCTGTCGCACCGAGCCCTCACCCAGGGATATTGGTGGCCGAAGATGCAGAAGGAAACTTTGGAGTATGTAAAGAAGTGTGACCAATGCCAAAGGTTTGCCCCAAACATTCATCAGCTGGGAGGCGTCCTAAATCCTTTGTCTAGCCCATAGTTGTTTGCCCAGTGGGGCTTGGATATTGTAGGACATTTCCCCAAGGCACCGGGGAACAAAAGGTATCTATTGGTCAGCACAGATTATTTCACCAAGTGGGTCGAAGTTGAGCCCTTAGCCAACATCAGAGATGTGGATGCTAAGAAGTTCATCTGGAGGAACATTGTCACGCGATTTGGGGTCCCCTATACCCTCATTTCAGATAACGGACTTCAATTTGATAGCAAGGCCTTCAGAAGATACTGTTGTGAGTTGGGGATCACGAACCGGTACTCAACTCCGGCTTATCCCCAAGAAAATGGGTAGGCTGAGGCTGTCAACAAGGTCATAGTCAATAGGCTCAAGAAGAGGCTGGATGACGCAAAGGGAAGATTGGTAGAGGAGCTACCGCACGTCTTATGGACTTATCGGACTACACCATGGTAGTCGACGGGTGAGACACCTTTTGCCATGACTTATGGGGCTGAAGCCGTTATCCCTCTAGAAGCAAACTTCCCAACACTGAGGACGAGCTCTTTCTCCCCAGACAGTAATAATGAGCTGCTGGGGGAGAGCCTAGATCTGATCAATGAACGAAGGGAGAAGGCGATGATCCAAGTGGCTTATTACCACCAAAAGCTCAAGCAGGGATATGATGCCAATGTGAAGCTAAAACCACTAGCACCAGGGGACTTGGTGTTAAGGAAAGTTGTGAGCGCTGCTAAGAACCCATCCTATGGGAAGCTAGGACCCAACTGGAAGGGACCATACCGAATCACCTCAGTAGCGGGAATAGGTGCACACTACTTAGAAGATTTAGATGAAAAACCTGTACCTTGTCCATGGAATGTAAATAACTTGTGAAGGTATTATTATTAATAAAAGCATTTTTGTCAATTAATATTCTAAAGTCTGTCGTGATTGTATGCCTCTTACCCTGGTAACCATCTAGTTACTTCAAAATGATAAGTGTTAGACAGAACCAAGGTTTTGCATGGTCCTCGGACTCAAGACTATGGGGAAACTAACTATTTCGATAAATTCTATAGGTGCTAGACAGAACCAAGATCTTGCATGGTCCTCGGACTCAAACCTATGGGGAAACTAGTTACTTCAAAATAATAAGTGTAAGACAGAACCAATGTCTTGCATGGTCCTCGGACTCAAGCCTATAGGGAAACTAACTATTTCGATAAATTCTATAGGTGCTAGACAGAACCAAGGTCTTGCATGGTCTCAAACCTATGGGGAAACTAGTTACTTCAAAATGATAAGTGTTAGACAGAACCAAGGTCGTGCATGGTTCTCGGACTCAAGCCTATGGGGAAACTAATTACTTCGATAAATTCTATAAGTGCTAGATAGAACCAAGGTCTTGCATGGCCCTCGGACTTAAACCTATGGGGAAACTAGTTACTTCAAAATGATAAGTGTTAGATAGAACCAAGGTCTTGCATGGTTCTCAGACTCAAGCCTATGGGGAAACTAATTACTTTGATAAGTCCTATAAATGCTGGACAGAATCAAGGTCTTGCATGGTCCTTGGACTTAAATCTATGGGGAAATTAGTTACTTCAAAAATACTAAGTGTTAGACAGAACCAAGGTCTTGCGTGGTCTTCGGACTCAAGCCTTTTGGGAAACTAATTACTTCAACAAATTCCATAAGTATTCGACAAGCAGGAGAAAACAAAACACGCATTGCATTAAGTTCATAGAAAGTACACAATGAGAATCATATCGAAACATTTAAAAAGAAAAAACGAGGCAAAAGTGCCATTACATTGTTCCAAAAAATAGAAGGAAGATAAAACAAAGGCGCCATGGGGCCTACTTCTTCAAAGGGTCCTCTAAGCTCCAACCTGGAGGAACAACCTGCAGGGGCGCCGCGGAGGGCGCTGTCTCCTCGGCAAGAGAAGCCTGGATATTGGCTGAGAAGTTTGCTGTCTCCTGGGGTGTTTCTTCATTGGGACCTTTGGATGTTTCAATCACCCCGAGAGGACCCGTTCCCACGGCAGGATCGTCAGAAGCTATAGTAACCACCTCGGTAATAACCATGGCATCCTCGGCTCCTTCACCAGGCGCAACATTAGTCTCCTCAACAGTCGCCTCGGCCTCAGAGCTGGGAGGAACAGCCTCGTGAATGGCAAGGGGATAATATACACTCTCCTCCTTCCATAGGACGGACGAGGCCTCAACCCCAGCTTGTTTGAAGGCCTCACTCCAAACCTGAGAGCAGTAGAGCCTGCATACCCCAGGGACTTGAGCTCTGAGAGCAGCCTCCGTCTCGGCTACCCTAGCTTCATAGGCTGCCGCCTTGGCTTCTTCTTTAGAAGCCTGGGCCTCATCTCTGCCAAAGTCCGCCTCAGCTTTAGCCCTAAGAGCCTCCTCTTTGGCCCCCTCAGCCACCTTCTTGGCCCCCTCAACATCAGCTGCCTGCTTTTTCAGATCAACGATCAGCTCATTTGCGAGCTCTAGCTGCTCCTCCACCCCAGTCAGACGCCTCGTCTGGTCTTAGGCCTGCTTTTGGGCACCAGCCAGGCCTGCTTCAGCGCTGTCTCGAACCCCGGTTGCTTCCTTTAGCTCCTCTTGGGCCTTCGCGAGATTAGCCTCGGCGGCCTTAAGGTTTCGACTAACCCCTATGCGCTTGTCACGCTCTGCATCAATGGCTTTGTCCTATTTAATGGAGGCCTCCTCCAATCTAAAAATAGCCTGAATGGCCTGCCAATTAAAACAAATGCACAAGTAAGAAGGAAACAAAAAGAAAAGAAAATTGAAATCAGAAGAATCATAAATGCTGAGAGTTTTACCATTCCCAAGTATCGCTTGAGGCTAAGGAAGATCTCCTTACTCTTCAAAGCCTCCAACTTAGCCATGTCCGCAGGGAGAAGCAGGGACCTCTCCAGCGCATCGGCTACAAGTATGCCTTCGCCCCCTTGGAAGTCCCTGAGAGAGGCATCGTCCCTCAGGGGCCCCCCGTGGAGCATTAGGGCTGGGAGCCAGGCATTAGCCTCGGGGCGGGTAGCGACCTGTTTGTCTTGACCCTAAGACCCTATTTTCAATTGCTTGAGGGGTCGCTGAGTATCGCCCTCCACCTGGGGGGAATGGGGCTTCTCCCCTCCCATTGGCCTTTTACCCTTGTCCTTCCTCTGCTTAGGATCAGAGGGCTCGGGCCTGGATGGCGGACTGCTGAGTGGAGGTCGACCTGATCTGGGCAGGCTGAGACTTGGGTGGAGGAGGAGGAAGCTTAGGCTGAGGCTTCCCCGGCTGGCCTTCAAGCAGATCAAGCAAGTTGGACTGAGTTTTCCTCTTGAATCCCATCTTGGCACGAGAAGAACCCCTCTCTGACAGGAAGGCTGCTTCGGTCAGGCTCTGGTCACCCAAGTCACCAGAGGGATCCTCGGACAGGCGAACTTTTTCGAACTCGCCGAAGTCGTCCTCGGCAAGACCCGAACCGGCACCTCCCTCCTCTGTTTGTTCACCTCCCCCCTCGGCCTCCACAGCTCGGCGGGATGTAGAGGAACCCGCCAACAGAGTACCCGCCGAAGTAAAGGACCCCTCCGGGATCAAGAAACCGTCCTCGACCACGGTAATTCTCCGAAGCCGAGGATCCTTGGCCTTGATCACACACTTTGGCACGACGAACGACTTCTAAATAGGGTCATACCTCAGGATCTTGTAAGCAGCCCTAACTTAGTTGTCGGCCTCGTTTATGAAGATCTCCGCCCATAGCACCTTCTCCAAGTCCTCCTTATTAACCAAGCCAAAATGACGATCGAAAGCATGTGGATTTGCAGAGGTGAAAACATACTATTATTAGCGACCAAATAAAGCAGGCGACGAAAATTCAAAAAGTAACACCCTCTCCTACTCTAAGTGCCCCACCTGGTGTGCCCTCCACCGTGGGACAATGAAGGCCATCGTGCCACTCCCCAGACACGATGAGAAAGTCCTTATCCAGCCCCTTGCTGGACGAGGGGAGGTACTGGATAAGCCGTACCCTATCCTCCCTCGTCTTCATGTAGTAGGACTTGCCCTTCAGGAGCTAGAGGTTGTAGCACCAATTCACGTCATAATGGGTTAGCCTTAGCCCCATCTTCTCCTTTAGGGCATCTACATATCCCAGAATCCTAAACATATTGACGCTGCATTGGGTGGGGGCGAGCCGGAAATGCCTAAGGTAATTCGTCATCACCTGACCCATGGGGATCCGCATACCACCCTCTAAAAAGTCGATTATGGGAATCACCACCTCTCCCTCTTCCTTCATAAACCTCCACTCCTCCTCTTCACAATACCTTAGACCTACGGTGCTGGGTATCCTATAATCAGCAATAAATTTCTCCATCGCCTCTTCAGATTCAACCAATTTCTTGAGCCTACCCATTCCTAGAGACAACTAAGAGACACAAAGAAAGAAGTCTAAGACAGGGGAGGATGCAACTTGGAGAGAGAGAAGAAGACTTACAGAAATGAGGAAAAGCTTCTCGGGCAGGCTTTTTGTGCTGAAAGAAGTCGTAAGTTTAGTTGAAGACGTGACCAAATTCGAAGTATGTGCACAAGATCTCTTGAAGGCGAAAGTAAATGGGCGGATCAATTCAAATGGGTATTTATACTCCCAATAAAAAATAATAACAACCGTGCAAAGTTTTCCCGCCCATATAATCAAGAAGATCACCACCGTTAGATTATCATCACACTATTAAACGTGGGGAGCACAGGGTCGCCCAAATTTAATGGGAGTGCACTTCGCATACCAAGGCATCAGAAACGTGCCTTGGACAGGTGAAAGGGCACTGATACTCATAGAGGACAAGACTTAACAAGCCGCGACAGAGACTCGAGGACGTCAAAATCCTCATCTCCGTCCGAGGAGCCTGACAGTAGGATTTTGAGAGGCTATTGTGGGGCCAGAGAATTTGGCAACCCCGGCCCACTCTATGCTAAACCCAAGGCCCATGCCAAGGAGAAAGATGTATCCGAGGATGAGTCAAGGAAGCTCCGTTCGCCAGGAATACAGCCGAGGACAACCATGTCCTCGGCCCACACAGATCATTGAAAAGAAGAGCAAAGTGCCTTCAGAGGTAACATTTCAGAGCAATCCAAGACAGAGGCAAGTACAACGGGTTGGCCATAGGAGCATGGTGGAAGAGCAATCCCAGGAGGAACTGTCACCTCCATATTAAATGCCCACAACTAACGTTCTGGCTGTATTAAATGGAGAAGTGACCTCTGAACAGTGCTGTCTCAGCTGCTACAACCCACAGAAAGGATGGGAAGGTGGCTGATGGGATAGGCACTGGAATGATGACCTGCATGATTGATAAATGGAGGGTAGAGATTAATTAGAAAGGGGTATAAAATGTAAACAAGTCCTCCAGAAGGGAGGACGGCAGTTTTAAGAGAGAAGAAGGATCATAGTACTTGTGCAAATCTTTATAACTCAGTATTAGAGAAGATATAAGAAAGATACTATCAGAAAAAGTGGCTGAGGAGCCTAATTTCATACTTTCAGTTTGTATTCTTGTCAATCGAGCCATGCATTACCATGCTTAATCGTACAACCTTCGCTAGGGCCTAGTTTTTTGACCCGCTCTCTACAAATTTATTGTATTGGGCCAGCTGGGCTTGAGTCCACTCGTTCCCAAAGAATAAGTGCTCGAACTAGGCCCCTACATTTTTACTTTATGATTTTAATGTAGGTTTTTTTTAAAATTTTTTTTTATATATAATATTTGTGCAGATATTTTATTAGTGGCTTTTTGGGAATTTTGTTTTGGCACTATTTGATGACATTTTAAGACATTTAAAGACATCTTCTTTTGGCCGTATTTATATTACATTAATATTTTTGTATTGTTATAAGACATCTTGTGTTAGAATTGTGTTGCAAACCAACTTGTATGGATGGATTGAAACTAATACTTGTTTTTTTTACTTTTGGATTGTATGGATGAATTGCTTATAAATGTGTTGTTCATATGTAAGGTTCTAATAATGTAATAACAGGTTAATATTAAAAGAAATAAATGAAAATAGAAAATTAGACTAAAAATAATAGATATTTGGCGACGAATTTTTTCGTCATTAATAGTTTGAATAGGATAGAATAAAAATAAATTTTGTTTTTTGTTTTTTGTTTTTGAGAGAGTTTCAACTTATGACATCCGCTCTTGATGATACTTTTTGTTAGGGATATAATTTATGTAATTGGCTAATTTTTTGACAAAATGCATTTTACTTGTAATTAAGTAGATCTATGATAGGTTTAAGACTTTAAGAAACATGTTGTTCAAGTTAAGTATTAAAGCCATGAAGATATAACCAAGAAACAAGTAAAGAAGAGCTATTCATTAAAACTCGACAGAAATCTTGACAGAATCCTTTCTATCAAGATTTAATGTTGAAGCTTGACACAAGCTGTTTCTGTCGAGATTTACGAAATCAGAATTTTCAGATCTGATTTTCAACCCATGTTTGTATATTTGTATACAGTTTCTCACAACCATAGACATATATAAGGCTTATTTTTAAAGGTCGTCATACATGGAGAACACATGCAAAAAGTGATCTAGTTCATTATTTTCTCTGAAGAAGCTATTGCGTCTTTGCGCCATAGGGTTTTGTAACCAAGTAGCTTCTTGATTTTCATCGTTGATGAACTGAAGAATTTTGCAACCAACATCTTCTTCAAGTTACTGGTGTTAGTCATGTACTTGGATTCGTACATCATTGGTTAGTCACGTACTGGAATTTGGGTATTGAACTGGAAGATTGCCACTACAATACAAGTTCAATTGGGTATTGGGATAAGGGTTCAACTGTAGGTTGGTATTTCGGGATAGGCCAAATGGTTTGGTAAGATTCATTATACTTGTAACCACTTGTAATTGATAATAGTGAATTCTTGGGAGTGGTAACCTGAAATTCATCCGGTGGGGTTTTGCCTCGGAGGTTTTCCCCATTCGTAAACAAATCATCTGTGTCAAATTTATTTTCCGCTGCATTTAGATAATTTGGTGATTTGTTTGTGTTGCCACGCTATTGCATGTAATTGAACTTAATTAATTAACTTGGGTAATTAATTAATTTATAAGGAGTCAATTCATTTTAACCCAACACTTTTTATCATCAGACTAAGACACCAATAAGTTTTTGGTGTAGACGGGGATTGAATCCCAAATCTCTTATTCAACCATCAGAGATTTTATTAGTTGAACTAATATAACAAAAAGAATTGATGATGAAATGTTTCGTTGCCTAATATGGCAAAATTTAAAAGAAAAAAATATATATATTGGTTTAGACAACGAAACTATTTGTCGCCTAATATGGCAAAATAAAAAAATTGGTTTTGGTGACGAAATACTTTGTCGCCAAATATAATTAAATAAAAAATAAAATATATTTGACGACGACACTATTTCGTTGCTGAATATTGTATTTAGCAAGAAAAATATTAGACGACGAAATGGTTTCGTTGCCAAAATTAAAAAAAGAAAAAAAATTTAATCGAACCTTTTGGCAATGGGGTATATGTGACGAAAGTAGTTTTGTCATCAAATGTTATAGGTAACGAAATGAGGACATATGGTGATGAAAATTTTCATCACCAAAATTACATTTTGTTGTAGTTCCCCTTGGGGTGAACCCCATCCACCATAGATGAGTAGCAATAACATCTTTGAGATTAAAATTTTAAATAAATAAATAAATATTTTTAAAAAAAACATAGAGCATTAGCATCCAAGATGTCAAGGAAAAAAAAGTCAATTTTTAGCTCCCAAAAAGCTACTTTAACTATTCTAACAAATCATTTCACAATTTACCCTACAAAAAAAAAAAAAAAAAAGAAGTCAATTTAGCTCCCAAAAAGCTACTTCAACCACTTTAACAAATCATTTTACAATTTGCCCTACATCCCATCTTCTATTTTAATATACAACCCATTAAAATAATATAAATAATTTCTACCCATTAAAAAGAAGCACAAAAACCAGAGACACCCACAACCACTTAACATCCATAGCAACGGCTAAACACCCAAACCCGCAACCACAGGACACCCACAAATAGCCATACCCATTGCCAAATATCCATCTTTTAGAAAGCCACCAACCATACCACAGCCACGCCACCACTTCCACAACCATCAACCATACCACAATCACATTACCACCAGCCACATCACAACCACCAATTCAACCCAACCAAAAACCGACAAAACCCAGCCATAGCAAAAACCACACCACAACCATGGAGATGAGTGACCCATAGAATCTAGCAACCCACAAAGATGAGAAGAACATGGAGAAGGCGCGTGATGAGATCTGAGGAGAGAGGAGAGGAGAGTATGTAAAACAAGATGTATTTACCAAAAATTTGAAATTTGGAAAAAAAATTGAATTTTTGGAAAAGAAACATCAAACATGAACATATGGTTTGATGAATATAACAGCCATTTTGAGAGGGGGAGGGGGGGGGGGGGGGTGCGTTGGATGTTAGCATTTGATTGGTTGGTTTTACACCTATACAAATACACTTTAAAAAGTAATGATATATTTAATTTTTCATTTCTTGCTCAGTAATGATATATGTTAATTAATTTTCTTTTCAATAATTTAAAAAGTAAAAACAGACTCTACCAATATTTAAATTTTAAAAGTAGATTTAGTCTAACCAAAAACCCAATTAAACTTGGATGTTTAGAGATAGGAGGGAAGGGGATTTCATATAGATTAACTAGAATACCAAATGGTATTTTGGTCCGATAATAAAAAAAAACAATTATCAGGACAGATATCATAAATTGAAACTATCTTTAAAAAAAAAATGCTAGCAAGATAACCGGTGGGCTGCTAAGGATAAATAATACACAAGCATGAGAGAAATAAGAGTTCTTAATTATTTTTTGGACAAAATTTTCCTCCATAATTATAGTAATAGTTAGTGACAAGTACTCAATAGTGAGCATTTAATCATTTACGGATATCTTTAATCACATGATCTACTTATTAGTCATATAACTTAATGAGATGACTTAAAGAATTATGACTAATTATACGGATGGTCATCTTAATCACCATGTAACAGGTTGGAGGAATGGATCAGATCCTCCCAAACCCTTCCCACTCTTTCTCTCACCAACCTTTTGGCTCTGCCTATGTCATAATGGTTGTAACCTACTAACTACTTTTTTGTTTTGTTTTTTTTAATATATATATATATATATATATATATTTTTATAATTTGATAGTAACCTACTAATTAATTAAATGCATGTAATACTTGTAAATTGTAATAGTTTATTGTGGAATGAATTGAAAGTTGAAAAACTATAAAAGAATTTGTTCAAGTCCAAACACGACAGGAAATATGTTTTTAGAATTTTAATATTTGGATGAAGTCAATTTTTTAATTTGGTTCTCTAACTATTACGCAAATTCAGTTTGGTTTTTTAAGTATTAATTACTTCAATTTTGCCCTATACTTTGGCTCTCTCTCTCTCTCTCTCTCTCTCTCTCTCTCTCTCTCTCTCTCTCTCTCTCTATATATATATATTGACAGAATAGATAAAAAGATTGTATTGATATGGAATCAAAGTATTAATTACATGGGCTCCTGGACAGCCCTCAGACCAAGCCAACGCAGTGGCCATAGGTCCAGGGAAGAAAAAGAAAACAATAGAAGCAAAAGGGAAACTGTATAGTAACAGACTCAAAATTCGTGTCCCCACCATCCTTTAACTCTGCTATTAATATGTCCTATGCCATACCTGCTAGCCCTTTCTCTCTCCTCTTATCTTTCTCCACTTCTCTGCCTAAGTTCTTTCCCAGCCGCCGAACAAATCATCGAACCGCTGCAGTTGGAGATTGATTATTTCTTCACTGAAAAGTGTGGGCTTGTATTGTGGAAACTAGTATAGTACTGGGTTTTAATGTTTCTATTATGTGTACGAGAGTGTTTTTTCTTTGCTATTGGGGATCGAATAAATTGGAATGAAATATATTGAAACTGGATTTGTTGAAAAATGAATGGCAAAGTGACGAAATAGTGGACTCACGTTCTCTCTGTTTCATTAGAAACACTCCCACTCCCATGTTCACACTTAATATTACTTTAGCAACATATTTTAGAAATTACCACATGTTGGTCAGTATTTTTCGAATTTTGAGATTTAGCTTGGTTGTTTATCATTTAATATGTTGACATTTTTTATTGGTTTTGCAGTGGTCTGATGATTTGCTCAGCGGCCGGGAAAGAACTGAGCCAGATAAATGAAGAAAGATGGGAGAAGAGGGCCAAATTTGCCAAATAGTACAATTTTAAGAAGAAGAAGAAGAAGAAGAAGAAAAAAAAAAAAAAAAAAAAAAAAACTAGACAGAGTTATTTAGTTATGTAGCACATTTTTGGAAAACTAGGGTTTGACAAACTAGAGTTTCGAGCAATATGTGCTCCACTTTTGGCGTGCTGCTTGAAACTCAAGTTTGACAAACTCTAGTTCTAAAAATGTGCTACATAATTAAATAACTTCTTTTGGATGCTATTCTCCTAAAATTTTTCTGTTTGGCAATTTTGCCAGTAAAGAGTAAGAGGAGAGAGAGAGGGGTAGCAGGTGTGGCATAAGACATATTAATAGCAGAGAGAGAAAATAAAAAACTGAAGGGTAAAATTCACAAATATACCCTGAGGTTTGGGTAATGCCAATAAAGTCCATTGCCAACTCGATGGAGAGTTGGCAATGGAAGGTTGATCCATATTTGGAACGACAAGTGGCTGCCAACCCCCACAATGTACAAAGTGGTCTCCCCTCCTCGAAAGATTATGACACCAAAAGGTGGAGAGCTGATCTTGTTAAGTCCATTTTCTTGTTGTTTGAAGCAAGAACGATTCTCAACATCCCAATCAGTTATAATCTTCCTAAGGGCAAAATTATTTGGGCTGGCAACAATAAGGGTGTTTTTACTGTTAAAAGTGCCTACTATGTAGCTCTTAATATATGGTGGATTCTTCCAAGGAAGGAGAAAGCTCTTACGGGGATCCAAGAGACCATTTATGGAAGAAGGTTTGGTGCCTAAATATTCCATCAAAGATTAAAATTTTGCATGGAGAGCATGTGTAGATGCCCTTCCAACAATGGTGAATCTGAAGAAAAGAGGTATTGGGGAGAATGATTTTTGTCCTTGTTGTAGAAGAGATGTGGAGTTAACCTTTCATTCTATCATCAGCTATGAGGTTGTGAAAAGGGTTTGGGATAATTGGGATGTCCAAATTGTTGATAACTGGCAGGGGCTATATGACATATCTGATGTTGCGTTGCAAATCCTTGAAAAAGGAACAACCTGAGACCTTGAAGTGTTCATTGGAGTAGCTTGGTCAATATGGTATAACAGGAATTTAATTGCTTTTGAATCAATATGCAGATTGCTGAGCCAAATTTGGGGTTTCGCCAATAGATTTCTTCATGAACATAGGGGGCAAAGGTGGCTTTGAACAAGGATCAAGTTGCAGAAAATAGCAGATGGATTCCTCAGCCTCCTGGATTTTTCAAAGTCAACGTAGATGGGGCGACCTCTGTGGATGGGAGAAATTCAAGTGTTGGGGCTATCATTAGAGATTCTTATGGTGCAGTCATAGTAGCTTGTTGTAAATACCTCCAAGGCCAATTTTTAGTAGCAGAAGTGGAAGCTATCACTATGGAGGTTGGGATTTTGCTTGCCCGTGACATAAAGATCTCTCATGTTATTATTGAATCGGATGCTGCATCTACTGTTAACAATATTAATGAGTAGCTCGTTGATGGTAGCCTCGGCCATCTGTACCAAGGTATACTAGCTTTGTTGAACTCATTCACAAGCTAGAAAATCAAAAATTTGAAAAGGGAATACAATAGAGCTGCCCATGAGCTAGCTCAACTAGCTAGAATTAGTGAAGCTTCACAGGTATGGGTGGGGGTCTCCCCTCCAACTGTGCATGGGATGATTCAGGCTGATTATAATTGGTAGTTCTTGTTTTACAAAACTGTCATCTCTGTTGTATTTCAATTTCTTTGTTTGGATGAATACAATTCAAAGCTTTGCATAAAAAAAAAAAAAAAAAAGTCCATAACATTTAGAAATTAACCATCATAGTCCAATACCCAAACGGCTTGTTAATGCCATTACCTTTTTGGGTAATTTTTTAGTTTCTTTCTCTCTATGTCAGAACTCTCTCATGTCTCTTCTCTTTTTCTTCTTCCTTTGATCCTCTCTCTGATTTCTGTTTTCTTTTTCTTCACATCTCTCTCTCTCTCTTCCTTTGAACCCCCTCATCTCTCTCTTCCTCTGACCTTTCAGTCCATAACCTCTAATTCTCTCTTCGTCTGTTCGGTGGCATTGTGGTGGTAGGTTCTCTTTTTTCACCTCTCTCTTTGTCTTTGTGGTGGCCCCATGGTTGTGGGTTTTGTAGTGGGTTGGTTTTGATTTGGATTGGTGATAAAGGATATGGGGTTTTTGTGGGTGTGTTGGAGTTTTGTGGGTTTTGGTTTGGGTCTGTTGTGGGGTGGTCGGTGGCAGATTGTTAGAAAGCCACAGAGGAGATGTGATGAAGATTTTGTGGGTTTGAAATGTTTGTGAATTTGTTGATGCATGTGGTCTGTGGTTTTTGGTTCTGGGTTTATGGATGAGTTTTGCTGATGGGTTTGTAGGTTGATGGTGCTTGTGGGTTTTGTTGACGCCATTCAAATATGGATATTATCAGGAGGTTCATGCCACTCTTTTACTGGATTTGTGGTTTTTGCTGATTCCATTGTTTTGCTGGGTTTGTGGGATTTGATTGTGGTCGATGGTCATTGGGTTTCTGAGATTTGTTGGGTCGGTGGTCAGGCTTTTTTTTTTTTTTTTTTTTTTTTTTCCTGTTTGTTTTACTGAGAAACTCATTGTTCTTCAATTTTTCCTTTTTCTTCTCATAATCTGAGAAAGGGAAGAGAGAGACTTTTAGGGAGAGGGATGAAAGAGAGGAGAGATGTAATGGACATTACAAACCGTTTGAGGATAAGGACTGAGATGGTTAGTTTTTAAATGTTATGGACTTGATTGGTATTTCCTCAAACCTCAGGTATGTTTGTGAAATTTACCCAAAACTAAAGTAGAAAGCAATAAATATTAATTGATGATATGGAAAATAGTATTTTTCAATTGTTAGATCTTTTTAAAATCTATGGTTTATATATATATATATATATATATATCCAATTAGATTTCAAGTTAGATTTCAATTCAAGTCTAAATTTGCACCAAATGTCTCATTTCAGGTTTTTTTTTTTAATTTAATTTTTATATCAAGTGAGTTAATTCAATACAAAATACGATGAGTCTAATATAAATAAAAAATAAGAAACTATATCTATGAAGTAGTAAGTTTTGGGCGAACCCATTCCATGGAGTAATTAGATTTGGGCTTATGAACCCATTTTTTATTATGAAGAGGAATTGGGGGTTTGAGTCCATTCTATATAAAGAAATATGTTTTGGGCTTGCCCAATGTGAAACTTGAGGATTATTGGGGGTAAAAGCCTAGTTTATGAAGCATTTAAGGGTTTTAAGCTTTTTGGGCTTTCCTCGGGCTTTAGTATGGTTCGGTCCAGAGTCTAATATTTATATTTTTGTTAGATTTTATTGATATGACATGGGTTAGGCATGACTTGGGTTGTCTAATAAAAGTGAGACATGTGGCCTAAGAGGGGAAAAGAAAAAAAAATGAACAGAGTAATTCTTGAAGATGACTTATAAACTATTAAAATTAATAATTGAATTACATGAAAGAATAGTGTAGTTCTCCATGAATTCCACGTTTTTGAAAACATGTACTATAATCAATAATTTCCCTAACATGCAAATATACTATTCAGATAATTTTGACTGTGCAATTGCAATTGCATACAATCATCCTCACCTAGTTTAAAACACACATGTATAAAGGATTTTACTAACGTATGCTCTTAAGCATATATTAATAAACAATCTTAAAATTTTTTGGACAATTTTTTTAAATTTTCATAAAATTTTTTCTAAAATTAATGATTAATGTTAACCATACCCATGTATAAGAGCAAAGATTTGTTTTTTTTTTTTTTTTGAGAAACCCAGAGCAAAGATTTGTTGCAAACTAGCAATTCTTGCAAAATGCACACATGTCAAGTGGTTATTTGGCAAAAAACTCAATCTTGACAAAAAAGTTTTTATTTAAATATAAGTCTGAACAAATGTCTATTTAAAGTATTAACATGTGTGTATTTTTATAGGAATTGTTGCAAATTAAGTTTGTAGCAAATCTTTTTCCCATATCTAAAACCAGTTTTTTATTTTTTTGAAAAATTAATGAAATGCAGATGGAATTTTCTACTTTTATACCCAAAAAAAAAAAATGAGGAGCAAAGTCATATATGTGTATGCAGTGTGTTGAGAAGAATTGTCACTGTTAGTAACAGTCAATTGTTTAGAAGGGAGGGAAAAAAAAAAGGCCATGCAGATGAGGATAAGAGAGAGGCAATGATTATGGATTAATGACTGGGAATCCGAGCCCATGCACTGACCACGACTAAACCTCAAACCCACTTCCCACACGAATCGCTTTTAACAAACCCACCCACTTTTTCTTTTCTGTCAAGCTTTTTAACTGTCCGAATCTTGGTCGATATTAATCACAGCCTTTCAGGTAAAACGAGGGAAATGTTAACCGTCGGTGCTTGTTAACCTTTTCTCTTTTTTTTTTTCTTTTTTCTTTTTTTTTTTGTCTCATTTTTTTAAAAACAAAATTGTCAAAAAAATTACCAAAAGAAATAAAAAAAATTGTCAAAAACTATAAAAAATTACTCAAAAAGTTGAATAGTTGCCATAATTGTGTTGTTAACAAGCACCTTACGGTATCCGTTAACACAACTCAAACAAGAATAAGACTTATAAAAAAAAAGTATTAGAATCTGTTTGGATATTACTTATTTTGTTGAAACTGAAAATTTATTGTTAAAAATATTGTAAATAAAAGTAAAAATTAAAATAGTACAGTAGGATCTATAAATAATACCAAAAAGTGTAATAGAGTCCATAAATAACAGTAAAAATAAACTGAATAGTAAAATAATTTTTATTTATAATCTGTATCCAAATGTAGGCTTAATTTCGATTTCCTTCCAGCTTCCTAACCCTTTATTTATTTATTTTTTTAATCTGCAAAGAACCATTTCTTGCAAAAACACACACCCACTGAACAAAGAGGGCGGGGCTATAAATGAAGAGTGGACACTGAATTCATGGTTATTACATATATATCTAAGCATCTTTATCAAGAGAGAGGGAGTTGGGGGGACCAAACAGTACTACGCTGCCAAGAAAATTGTAATCATGAAATACGTGCTCTCTTAGCTGGCTCTCTGTGTCAACTGTCAAGGTAAGGATTTTTTTTTGGGGGTCCACGACAAGATAAAGTAAGTATTAAGAGGATCATCAATGACTCTATGTGTGGTACTTGAATATACAAAAGTTCACACAAAGATACACACTATCTTTGGAAGAAAAAGTACTTGACAGTAAAAGTTTCGAACCACTATCTTTCTTTCTTGGAAACGCAACGCATGAACGTGACGTGATACAAACGTATTCAGTTTACTGTACCTAAGCCATATTCTTACTTAATCACTCTAAGGATTCGGTTAATGTCTGTCTTAACGGTACACATTTTTAAAAAAAATTTTATGAAAAATTAAAAAAATTGTTAAAATAATTAATTACTTTTTCATTTTTCTATAAAAAATTTCGTAAAATGGTTTACTAATGTGTGTCCTAAGGACACACGTTAGTAAATCTCTTAATCTAATTTGTGAAATCAAATAGAACCAGTAGTAGTGGCACAATGACTATTCTCATTGATCTTGTTGATTTGAGCATTGACTTGTAATTAACTTTTTATTAAGAGTGAATGTTCTGTCCGGATAGGGCGTAAAACATGGGTTTTACGCCCACCAGTAATAGATTTCCACGTCAGCTAAGAGAATATAATATCTCATTTAATCCCAAATTTATTACACATTTGTTACATGTGAGCTGCTGACCATATGTCTGTCTTTTTCTTTTTCATTTTTCCTTTTCCTTGGATCTAATCTAATGTTTGAATCTCTCTCTTCTTTCTGTATTTTTCTTTATCCTTATACAATCACAGAACCAAGTTTTTCTTTTTTACAGTAGTAATCAAAATTGCAGATTCAATTCAAGAGTTTGAAAGTAGTTCGGATTCAGAGGACCCACTAGGAAACGAAACAACTTTGAGAAAAAAAAAAAAAAAAAAACTCCAGCTAGATCTTCAACTCTAACCCCAGATTACAGTCAGTCATAACTCAACAAAAAAAATCTGCAGAATTTGATTCAAAAGAGTTTTCATTCAAAGAGAGACAGACAGAGAAAGAGAGAGAAAATGAGAGACTATAGTAACAGCTACTATTCAGTAAATAAAAAGCAACACGGATGTCCAACAAAGGACCCAGCACCAACCATGACCATCTTCCTCATCATTTTTGTTTTAACTTATGTATTTTTCTCATTTGGGTTTTGTCTAGTTTTTAAACAAGCTGATGGGTTTTTGTTCTGTTATTGATATTGGTGTTTCTATAGATTTTGGGTTTGGTAACTTCTTTGAGAAGAGCACTAGAAATGAGATGGGTCTTAATTTTTGTTTGTAAATTAGACTCATTGGAGCGACGGAGCTTGGATTTCTCAGCCAGGTTTCATTTTCTTGAATTTTCCCCTTCATAGTGGTGTGGTGGCTTCGGTGTTTCTTTTTTTTTTTTTTTTTGTTCCGGAAGTGACTCCATTGGCTTTCGTGGTGGCATGTGTGGTGGGGTGGGGGTGGAGCCGTGGATGTTTGATTTGAACGTGAGGAGGAGGGTTGTGTTTTGAATTTTGATTTTGTTTTGAATTTGATATTGTAAGCTGTTGTTGTATATGGGTGCTTAATATTCACTCTTTGGTAAAGTGCTAACATGGCACTATCTCATTGGAGGGCATAAATACTTGGGTTTACGCCAAGTCCTGATTGAATTTAAGCTCTTTTATTAATAGTATTTTTGTGGTTTGTCAAGGAGAGAGTATAAGGTTTGTTGAGAATATTAGATGAGGTATGTAGAACTGATTATCCATTCGTTGGATCTTTCTCTTTACTTGCTTTACAAACTCTTCAACAAGACTTCCACAGTTCTTGAAACATTTTCTTGTCACCGGAGAGACTACCAAAGTCTCTTTTGAGATCCCATGCCCCTAGGATATTCTTGATGATGTTCCTAGAGACAGGTGTCTTACTTGAGAGAACACTCAAAAATTGTACCTACATATTATTTTGTTCTCTCAATTTCTCTCTTACTTGAGAGAAAACACTCAAAAATTACAACTAACCCCCCATGATTTGGTTGAAATTTAAGTTGTTTATCTATGATTTGAACTTCTATGATACAAGTGTTCTAACGAATAGTTTTTTATCTTGTATTTTTATGTTTTTTGTGTTTTTGAAAAAGAGAGATATAGTGAGTGTTTGAATTCACATTTTTCCCTCACGTTTGCATTTTTTGCCTTTTTTTTTTTTCCAGCGTGTATGAACAGTAACCGCACTGTTCATGCACTTGGATTCACTGTGCAGGAGACAAAGTGTACAGTTCAAGCACTTTTTACGAGTCTCACAGCACTATTCACACGTTTAAAAATTATTTTGTTACAGTATTTTCAGTTTTCAGCAAAATAAGCAGTATCCAAACGGACCCATAAAAGTGGAGTAAAATAATATATTTAACTTTGTTTTTAATATTGGTGTGTTATGAAAATCTAACTGAGCCATCCTCAGGTGGGTAAAATATCAAATTTCAAATCACAAGTAAACAACTTAAATTTCGACCAAACTATATGTAAGTAAATAGTAATTTAGTCTTACAAACGCTCATCCACTCATCTTAAACTCATAGTAGGATCACTTTAAATTTGAACTCAAATTTAGGCAAACAAATTCTTGTGCAGAGTGCGTTAAGATCGGCTAGAAGCTTATTTCCTCCCGACTCCCAAAAAAAGAAAAAAGAAAATCAGTGATCTAGAGAATGTTTTGCTTTCTTTTGGAAGGAAAGATCTGAATTGGTGAAAAGGTACTACTTTAATATGAAGGCCACTTGCTGCATGTGCAGGCCTACCTATGTATCTACCCTAACAACACTCCACGAAGTACGACATCAGCTGATTTTCTTCACAGCCCACTCATGGTCTTATTGCAATAAATTTTTATTTTATTAAAAAAGATTAAAAAAATATATACGAGAGATATTCACTCACTAACTGCCGGGTAGCTATTGAATTTGAAACTGCTACTCAGTCCACAAGATCAAAATTAAAAAAGAAAAAAAAAGAAAAAAAAAAAGGAGAAACTATCACTTTCACTACTGAAAATTTACAATTTCATTAATTTCAATGTGCAAGTTAGCTAAAAGCTAATGGTTAAATGGTTTTTTTTTTTAGATTGTATGAGAGAGATTAAAATGAATCCGGTGGATTGAAGGGTTTATGAGTAACAAGAGGTTAATTAACCCTGTTTTATTTTCCAAATTTTAGAAAAAAAGACAAGAACAAAAAACAAAAAGTATGATTGAAAAAATTTTGTTTGCGTGAGAAAGGGAATGTAATTTATCATTTGACTATATCCATTCAAAATAGTCATCTCTGGAATAATAATATTGGAACAGCCATGGTAATTATAATAAGGCGGAAATCACATTTTCGTCCCTATATTTTCAAGCGATTCCCACTTTGGTCCTCAGATTTTATTTTTACCGCTTTTAATCCCTATTTTGAAAAACGCTTTCTGTTTTGGTCTCTGCCGTTATATTAGAGAAGAAAAATACACACGTGACAAACGGAAGAATTAAAAAAATTGTTAGGTTCTAAAGGTTTAGGAATTTATGTATTTAGAACTCTAATTTGTAATATTGGCAAACCATGATCAAAACAATGTACTTAGTCTTGTTTAGGCTTGCTCAAAGTTGATAAAATATTGTAAAGTTGGAATCGAGTGACTGCAGATGCATTGGGGCATTTCGGCCTGACTCGATCGATCGAGGAATAGATTCGATCGATTGAAAATCGGCCCAGATGCGTTTTCTGCAGAATTTCCAACTCAGTCCTAACTCTTTAAACATTTAGGGTTTTATGTTTTTGCCCTAGGTATATAAGGCAAAACTCTAGCCACGTTTTTAAGGGTTGCACAAGTTGTATTGTTGCTCATACATTGCGGTTTTGTGTAAATCTCTTGTGAGATCTAGAGGAGCTTTCCTTTACACAAAGTTTAGGGTTTTCAAGATTGAGATTACTTCAACATCTTGATGATCAACTTGGTTGCTGCCTTTGAAGCTTAAAGAATATCAAGCGTGGGTGCTTGTAGCTGATTGAGGAATTCAAAGAAAGAAGGAGTCCGTGGATTCGGAGCTTGCATGTGGTCGTGTCAGTAAGTTCTACTGGTGGGTAGCATTAGGAAGTCAAGCGGGGAGCTTGTAAGTCCTTTTGTAAGAACTTCAATTCTTTCTTAGTGGATTCCGTTTTGCTTTGAGGATCGGTGGGTTAAATCCTCCCCAGGTTTTTCCGTGTGGTTTCCTGGGTGATTATATCATTGTGTTATTTATTATTCCGCTGCATTATATTTTTGATATGATTATTTGATTGCTTTAACCTAGAATTGCTTAATTTGACTAAGTAACAACTTGGCTAATTAACTAAACTACGCAATCTAGTTGTTTGTAAGAGGTCTAAAACCGTTCAAAAATATTAAAAATATTTTATTTTATTTTAAAATAAAATAAAATTTTAGTTATCAATAAATTTAAAATAAAAATATTTAAAATTTTAGTTAAAAATAATTGTTCTTTCATGTTCTTCCACCAACAACATGGTTGCCCAGAAAATAAAAATTCAAGATTTTCTTCTCTTTTATTTCATTTTCTTAGTATCCAAACAAGCAAAAACATATACAAGACCATGATCAAACTCAGATACCCACAACAAAAATTCAAAGCAAAACCAAAACTTAAACCCAATCTGAGAGAGAGAATCAGAACACCCACAAACCCACTGCCACCAAATCGCCACCCACATCTATAGCAACCTACGTAAACCCACAGTGAACCCATCCCCACCAACAACACAGCAACCCCCCATCGTTGCCACCATAAATTTGGCATCAATACCCACAACAAAAATTCAAAGCAAAACTAAAACCCACATCCAATTTGAGAGAGAGAATCAGAGTGAGAGAAAGAAAGAATCAGAATGGGAGAAAGAGAATCCATCGTTGCCACCGCTCCAAACCACCACGCCATTGCTGTCGATCTCCAAACCACCACGCTGTCACTGCCGATCTTCAGTCCATATTGCTGATGTCAATCTCCAGTCCACGCCAATCTGAGAGAGACACCAAATCAGAGAGAGGGGAGAGAGAAAGGAAGATGAGAAATGAAAGAAAGGAGTGACTGTATGATTGAAAGAAGAGAGAGTGATTGTGTTGATTGTGTTGGAGTATCTTCAGTCCATAGTTGCTAAAAATATATATTTTTTTTTTGGGTTTTGTTAGTTGATTGTGTTGGAGTATCTGAGTTTGATCATGGTTTTGTATATATTTTTGCTTGTTTGGATGCTAAGAAAATGAAATAAAAGAGAAGAAAATCTTGAATTTCTTATTTTTTGGGCAACCATGCTCTTGGGGGAAGAACATGAAGCACAATTATTTTTAACTAAAATTTTTAATATTTTTATTTTAAAATTATTGATAACTAAAATTTTATTTTATTTTATTTTATTTTAAAATAAAATAAAATATTTTTAATATATATTTTTTTAATTCTACCGTTTGCCACGTGTGTATTTTTCGTCTTTGATGTAATGGCAGGAACCAAAATGGGAAGCGTTTTTCAGGATAGGGATTAAAAGCGGTAAAAATAAAATCTAGGGACTAAAGTAAGAATCGCCTGAAAATGTAGGGACGAAAATGTGATTCCGCCTTATAATAATTCATTGATTGAACGTGACATTATTCATTGATTGGATTTAGGGTAATAAGATTTAATAATATATATATATATATATATATATATATATATATATATATATATAATAAATCTTATATATGAATAACATGTTTAGTGATTATTCAACATAAAAATGCATCACCAAAGTGTTTTTTAATTTTTCAATAAAAAGTAAGTTCTTACGATCTACGATCTACAGTCCGATTTGAGCCAACTTGACCCTTCAACAATCTTATGTAAGATTTTAATTTTAACAACCTTGATTAAAACCACTATTGAGTGGATATTATGTTAATTTTATCACTGAAAAAATAAGGAAATTATTTATTGAATCTTATTACCCTAAATCCAATCTTTTGTTCTATTTTTCCATGTTATCATTCTAATATAAATATTTTATTTCAGTTTTTAGAGTAAGAAATAATATTAAATCATGGTAGTTTAAATTAATTACATCCAAAATAGGTACAAGTAGGAAAATTATCTTCATAATTCAGGAACAATATATTAACTAGCATGTAACTTGCACCATGTGCGGCTACAACATATACTAAGATTTGTAGACTCTCTCTCTCTCTCTCTCTCTCTCTCTCTCTCTCTCTCTCTCTCTCTCTCTCTCTCTCTCTCTCTCTCTATATATATATATATATATATATAATATTTGTAGATCACATGTTTCGCTATCGTATTTTAATATTTTTAGGTTGTATTTTTATTTTAACTTAAACCATGATAATTTAATGTAATTTTTAGGTAGCAAATTTTTTTTAAAAAATTTCAATCATATAGTTTTAAGGTGTTTTGATCCTAATTAACTTGTATATACTTATTATATATAATTTGGTCAATAAAAAATATTTATATATATATTTTTTTGGATACTAAAACAAAACTTATCAGTTACCCACATGGGTGATTCTACCATACTACACGGTCCATAAAATGCGACATATTATCCCAAGATCAACCTTAAAGTGGTTTAGATCATAGGTATTTATACAATGAAATGGATTAGTTTAGGTGTATGATTTGTGTTTTTTTTTTTTTTTTATTTTTTTTTTTATAAATATACTTCATTTAATATTGGACTTAACCTGGTACAAAGAGTTAAAATCTTGAATAGGACTCGTGGCGCAAAATTTAATCTTAATTGAAATCTAATTTAGAATTTAATTAGATGCCAATATGATTAGATTGCCAATATTACAATGAAATATATATATATATATATATATATATATATATTTTGTCGATATGATTATATGAAAACTATTTATTTTCCTAAATTTGATGTATGAAATAAAACCAGCAACTACAAACATGATTTTTCCTCAATTTATTTTTGTTCATGCCTTTCCTATAAAACAAGTACAGGTTAAGTAGATGAAAATTTTCAAACATGGTCTTACCTCGAAAGTATGAGCTTGATTTGAATAACATTTTCTTTTCTTTGAAATATAATTAACGAATGGGAAGAACAACAAAGATGCATGTTTCTGAAGAAAAAAGAAAAAAGAAAAAAACCTTCAAAAACATACACATCCATTTATATATTCTGTTATAGGCTTTTGAATTTTTGTTAACAAGAAAAATGTTTGGCTACAAACATGTTTCAAAGTACCAATAAAAAGATGATATATATATCCCGTCATGTGCAATACACATAACTAACTTGGTTAGTTGGGTTAAATAATTATATGTATTGCATATGACAAAGACAAATGTCATCTTGCTATTAGTGATTGGAGACCAAGGTTCCAAATATGTTTAAAGCCAAACTTTATACATACAACGATGACCATTTACTTTTTTTTTTTTTTTTTGAAAGAGTTTCAACTTATGGCGTTCGCTTCTGATGATAGTCATTTATTATCAGACCAAGACACCAATCAATTTTTAATGTAGGCTGTGATTAAACCCTAAATCTCTTATTCAACCATCAGAGACTTTACCATTTACTTAATTAAACCAAAAATCCCATTTTTCAATTTTTAGAAAGTCCTTAAAGGATTAGAGAGGAACAGAGATACATAAAATATTATTTACACGTTCTCACCCGAGTAAATAAATTTGAGTTCTTACATCCCCTAATTACAATTTAGGTATGTTCCACGACTTCACTTTCAGAGAGTTCAAGTCAACGCAAAAATAGTACCAGCTATTGTAGACTTGTAGTATCCAGAATACAAACTGAGATAAATAAATTAAGAACAGAAAAAAGAAGAAGGAAATTATAAGGTCCAAGGATGCATGGCACCTCCTTGTAAATTATAAGGTTAAAGTATATGCTAGTAAATTTGTATTAATCCTAGAATCACTCAATTTGAAAACTAATAAGCTTCTATCCCAATATATATATATATATATATATATATATATATATAAAGCCTAATTATAATGTAACCAAATATGTTGCAGAAAGTGGGAATTAGGAAAGTCGTATTGCTCCACTTTGGTGATTGTTAATTAGTTTTAAAATTGTGCCATCTCATCAAAACAATCTGCTTAATTCATAAGCTAATTCTATCGTACTAGTTGGTATGGTAAGGGGTAAGGACCAAAACGAAGCTTTTTGGAAAACATAAAGACCAATTTAATTTACATGTGAAATTTTCTAGGGATAATTTTTCGGGGATGAAACATATAGGAGACATTATACAAAATCCCCATTATGGTTTTTCAATAAAACACAAAACCCCTTTGAGATTTTGTGTGTGACACTTAATCCTCTTGTTGTATTGTTTTATGTATTAATCATTAATTATGTAACATTTAATCTTTTGGGATTTTTGAGTATAATAGAAAGCCCCACTGTGGTATCATGTTATGTGAAAATGCAATTCTAATATATATGGATACATGTCATCACATGAACAACTGACTATTTATTTTAATGGATGTTTAGACATAAAACAATACCACATGAGGGTTAAGTGTTTCATTTAGACTTTCAAGAAAGTTTCGTATTTTAGGGAAAAATCATAAGGAGGTTTTGTGTACTTTTCCCAAACTCACACACATGTATTTATGTGTATGTGCATGCTTTAGTTTGACTTAATAAGAAAGGGCTTCTAAGGATATATAGGTTAACATAGCTATATAATTATTTTTATAGGAGATATGAAAATTCTCAAAAATACATAACTTTCACTTGATTTTTAATACAAAACAACTTGAAAAATATATTAAAGGTGATACGAATAATTTGGCCCTCCAATTAATGGACACATTTCAATTTAGTCTCTGAATTTTAATAATAAAGTTTATATTATCCTTAAGTCTCCTCCCCATTTAAATTTTAATAGGATTAATAGTTGCAATGAACTTCATTTTAAAATTTTTATACTTTCTATAATAAAATTTTAATGTGTATTCAATTTGTCACTTCAACTAATAGAGTTTAAATTTAAATAATTAGAAAATATAATAATAAAAATGAGTTGATTGAAAAGTCGAGAGATTAAATTGACACAATTAATAATTGATAGACCAATTAATTTTTTTTCCCAATAATTGGAGGACCAAATTAACAAATGTAAACTTTATTAAATTAAAGGTGAAAAAAAATTGTGAAACTTAAAAATTTATGCAAAGCAAAGTAAAAAAAAAAAAAAAACTAATAGAAGTGGTTGAATTTCAAATTCTTTAACACTAATTATAAGAAAATAATTATAATAAGTAATCAACATTGATGAGTTTAAATACGAGAAAATATATAATTTGAAATGGGCAAATTTTCTTAAAAGAAATGGTTGGTTTTTATTGATGAAAAAATAAGGGAAACTTACATGAGATGATTACTAAATGCAAAATAAATAGTGTCAGTATAAATTTATGAAGTTTCTATAACAAACTTGTAAATTTACACAATTATACACTTATTTATTTAAGTTATTTTTAAGTAAAAATATGTAAATTTTACACAAAATTTTTTTTATTATAGTTTAACAAATAAAAATACTGCACGTGTATTATTTTATAACAGTTCTGTTTAGTGTGTGAGTACCTGTGTAACTGTGTAGCTTCTTGTCTAGCTAAGAAAGTATAGGAGATAGAAAACATGTTTGATTGATTGATTGATAAAAGAAGTTCCCTTTGTTTCCCTGGTTTCTACTTGTTCTTACATATGATGATGATGTAATTTGTTTTTTAGTAGAATGAAGATGATGTAATTAAAGTTTGAAATTGAAGAAATGTACGTACTTCTATTATCTATTACTTAAAAAAAAAAAAAAAAAATTGAACTGGCAGGTGGGAACTGGGAAATCTCTCCACAGGGTATTCTATAAAATGGGTAACTATTTAGTTTTTGTAAATTAAAATAGAATTTTATTAAGGTATGTCTCTAGAGTATACGTTAGCAAAATATTTTAAGAAAATTTTTATTAAAAATTGAAAAAATTATCAAATCTTTTAATAGTTTTTGATAATTTTTTTAAAAAATAAATTGTGAAGGCATATTTAAAGCATACATTAACGAGACCCATAAAAATAATACTCTGTATAACGGAAAATGGCATATCTGTAATTTGCACGAAAAAGAGGTGCGAAACCCTTAGCTCATGCGATAAAAATAGACCCCTACGGAAAGAGTCGAAAGACATGCCCAGACAGACTTTACTCAGAAATCTGGAACAGAAAATGACACTGCACTGCAACCATTATTACCAGTACATCACTCAAAACCCTAATCTTCTTTCATTACTCTTTTCTTTTTTTAAATAAATCCTTCTTTTTCTCTTTCCTTTTTCTGCTTTGATTTTACAGGGTGCTTTCTTTTTTTGGCTTTTGGTTTTTTAATAATCCATTTGCACATTCAATTTCACTCACACACAAACAGTACTGCAAGGCACACAAAATGAAATATAAGAACCATCAAATAATATGATAAAAAAAAGGACTGTATCTTACACATCTCAGTGCTACTCTCTTCCTCAAACTGCAAAGCATAAACCTAGTACACACCCTCACACACTGTGTTGTCTTGCTTATTATGATGGCATCGGTCTTTGCCCCAAGCGAAGTTCTAGATCAAGATCTTCAGTATTGTTATAATTATCTGTGGTTGGCGAGAAATAAGAAGTAGAAGAAGAATTGGTACCTGGTTGTGTCCCCAATGGAAAATTAGTGGGTGGTGATGCATAGGGTGAAATAGATAGGAGAGTGGAAGGTGACTGATCAATACATGTTGTAGTATTTATTGGCGTTGAAGTAGTGAAAGCAGCAGCGTTATAGTTTGGCAATTGGTAGAGCAAGCATAACCCTCCACCATTTGCAAGGAATTCTTGAGTTGGGATTATAAATGGGGTATTGGAATTAGGCGATGAGGTTGGAATATTGCCAGAATTAGGCTGTGCTTGGTGGAGGCGTGCACGGTCACGGCGGTGCACGTTCATGTGGCCGCCTAGGGCTTGAGCCGACCGGAATTCCCGTCTGCAAAAGGTGCAAGTGTAAGATCTAGGAGGCCAAGTAGTGCCCAAAATATTCCCAGTGTCTTCAGCAAAGGCTTTCACCTCCCATGACTCGTCGTCTTCTTGCTGCTGGGCTTGCTTTTGGTTCCACATCCACGCACTAGGGTTTAATTGATGTTGATTTTGTTGGGATTGAGACAATTTTTGGAGCTGGGTCAAGGAGAGAAGGCCAAGTTCAGCGGCCATAGGACCAATACCAACATTTAAGACAGTTGATGATGGAGTTTGATGTGGAAGGAAATGGAGGAAAAAAAAAAGGTTAAATAGGGGATGGGCTAAAGAGTGAGAGTAGAGACAAAAAATGAAGCCCTAACACGGGATATATCACCAAATTTGAAGTAAGTAATTGGATTTTAGTGAGATTGGTACTAAAATATCTACGACAACCCAACTAGATATTTACTGCCTACAAGGACAATTTGTTACTTTGGCTTCACCGCCCAACTATTTACTGGTTCATATTTTAATCCAATCGTTGAGAAACATTAAATAAAATAGAGGTTGTATGTATAATTTGGATAGCTACATCACATATATGATAAAGAAATTAAAACCCAAATGTCAGAAAAAAGAGCAAAGCTTCAGACTCATTAGAAATTAGTGATATGCGATTAGCTAGAATTCAAGCAATTGGGATTAATGCTATTGAAATTTCTTGGCCCCTTATCTTTTCACAGCACCTAAGCCATAGCAAATGTCCTTCATATTTCATTACTCCTTATGACACTTCTAGTTCAAATTTGAGTATATAGAAATAAATGCGTGAAAGAGGAAAACACGTGTGACTTTAATTTTTTTTCCTTGTACTGGTCATTTGTTTCAGCTGTTGAGTTTGTTCATTGAGGGTCCACTCTACTTGCTGAAGGACTTGTACGCCACATCAGGCAAGAAAATGCAGAGAAATCAACAGAGGAAGTTTATGGTCAAACTACAATCACTTTGTAAACGAATACTATTTTTTATTAGAATGGCTTGAGGTTAATGAATCGGCTCGTGTAGAGAAGACCTCATGTGCTGACCCTGGAATTGAAAATTAGATCATCATAATTTTTTCAAAATCGATACTGAGATCACCAAAGTTTATTTTCAATAGAAGTTCTTTGCTATTTATTTATTTATTTTTAATTTTTAAGATACGTGCTAATGCGGGAGGGGGAGGAGAGGGGGTTCAAACCACAAACACAAGATATTATAAATGAATGTAATTATCATTAGATTATCACTTAAATCTCGAAATTGCTCATGGTCTGAATTATGAGAGTGGCATTGTTCTTAATTTCTTTAATAAATATAATTGCACTATAGACTTTATATTGTTGGTGGAATGGCCATATAGAATTGAAAACCTAAAAAATATTTTTAGCATATATATTTAAGATAGGATTAAGTTACATCTGGTGTAAATCTTTATTCAGGGTTGGCTTAATCATTAGGCCACTTAGGCAAGGCCTAAAGGCCACAAATGAAAGAAAAGTCCATTTATTAGCCAATAAAATATATTATATCAGCTTGTAACTCCATGAATATTTGTTAGGTTTTTAGACCCCTTAAAACAACAATTGAATTAACCTAGAGAATTATCCAAGTGATTAACTTAGTCAAATTATGCAAATCTAGGTTAACACAAGCATATAATCATATCAAGCAAATAAAGTAGCAGAAATATAAAGAACACAAGATATGATCACCCAGGAAAACCAAACCGGTAAAAAACTTGAGGAGGATTTGACCTGGCTATCCTCAAGATAAACTTGAATCCACTATATGAAAGAATCGAAGTTCATACAATAAGACTTACAAGCCCTCACGCTTGACTTCCTATTGCTACCTACCAGTAGAACTTACTGACACGACCACGTGCAAGCTCCGAATCCACGGACTCTTTCTTTCTTGGATTCTCCAACAAGTACAAGCACCCCCGCTTGTTTTTCTTTAAGCTCCAATGGCAGCAACTGAGTTGATCATCAAGGTGCAGATAACATCTCCTCCTTAAAAACCCTAAGCTTTGTGTAAAGGAAAACTCCTTAAGGATCTCACACGAGATTCACATAAAACCGCAAATATGAGCAGCAAGAGCAACATCTAAAACATGACTAGGGTTTGCCTTATATACCTAGGGCAAAAACATAAAACCGTAAACGTTTTAGGAGTTAGGACTGAGTTGTAAATTCTGCAGAAAAACAATATAGCCGATTTTCGATCGATCGAGCCAGGCTGAAAGTAACAAATACTTCTACAGCCTCTCGATTCCAACTTTACATAAAAGACACAACTTTAAGCAAGCCTAAACAAGACTAAACAAACTGTTTTGATCATGGTTTGCCAACATTACACATTAGAGTTCTAAATACATACATCCTAAGTCTTTAAAACCTAACAATATGCATAAGATATATTTACAAATAAGTATAACTAAATGTGTATTAAAATTTTACCAAATTTATATATAATGTTTGTATATTTGAAAATATAAAATACCAACTGATAAAATAAATATAAGTTTATTTGAAACAAATGAAAATTAAATCATTTAAATTGTTATCCATGAAATTCTCGATTTTGGTTTGTCCAACCACTAATTGTATAATAATAATAATACTATAAGAGAAAATGTTAACTTATGGCGTCTGAACCTGATAAGAACTCTTTATTATCAAACCAAGACATCAATCAGTTTTTAGTGTAGGTAGGGATTGAACCACAGATTTCTTATTCAACTATTAAAGATTTTACTAGTTGAGCTAACTAGAACCCAATGATACTATAAGAAAAGTTATTCAATGATGGTGAATTTTTTTTTAAAAGTTTCTTAATTTTGATTCTATGATTTTCACACCTAATAACTCATTTAGCACAAAAAATTAAGAAAATTAAATTTAACTCAATTTTTTTAGTGTAGTAAATAACTTCACTAAAATTAAAAAAATTGGATGGGACACCTGGTATAAAATTAGACTCTAATTTAAGATCTAATTAAAATTTTCTCTCAGTTTTCTCTTTAAATATATACTAGCTTGTAACCTTAACACATATGCATGAGTACATTTTAAAATATGGAATTATGTACATTTTATAATTCATACATAAGCTAAATATGATAATTATTATATTGCTAACTCTTTAAAAAGCATTGTAAGAATATTTTTTAGTAAAAAATGCAAAGTTTTCACACTTTTGTATTTATTCAAGGAAAAAAAAATGATTTTACTTCTTAACTTAGTTTTTGTTATTATGATGCAATAATTTATGATTTAATTGTTTTAATTATAGTTTTAGAAAAATTTTATTCCTGAATTATCTTATTCAATTCAGATTCAAAATTATATTATCTTTTTCAAATGATAAGGTACTTCAAAAAAAAAAAAAAAAAAAAAAAAAGAAGAAGAAGAAGAAGAAAGAAAGAGAGTTGTCTAGCTAGTTGTCTTAAAATAAATTAAAATTTCAATATGCTATAGAATTATAGTATTAAAAAAGAAATAGTTCTTATTGAAAATGGTGTCACATTTAATATAAAACTACCAAAACTCTCAATTGTTGCAATAAGTGATAAATACTTGCACAAAAATTAAGAAATTGATTTGACACATGGCATAAAATTAGATATCAATTTTATAATTTAATTATATTTTCTCCCAATTTTGACTTTATGTATATTATACTAGCTTATAATCCATGTTTGCGCATATGAACATTAGAAAAATATGATAAAAATGAATGAAAATTAATAAAAATTAAACTGTTGAAGTTGCAAAATTCTTAAATTGACACAAACCCATCAGTATTCCAAATAAGAGAATCAAAACCAAATGAGAAATTTCTAGAGAGTGAGATATGAACTTTAGTGAGAATGATAAACAAAAATGAAAGAAAGAAACAAACAAATCCAAAGACAGTAATTGAACATAATGAACTATTTACTTAGAGAGAGAGGGAAGGGACCCAACAATTTCATGTTTTCTATTAAAGAGAGAGAATTCAAAGAGTTTAACTTTTGCGACAATCCAATTTCTCCATTGCAACATTTATATAGTTTTTGATACGTTTTCCATTAAAGAGAGAGAATTCAAAGAGTTTAACAATTTTTTTTTGTTCGGTTGGCAAGAATGATTTCAAGTCTCTAACATTAAATCGAGAGTGAGTTTTATAGGGACTGGATTTGAGCGCTTCTTTCATTAGATGAATGGGCTCGAGCTCAGGTAGCCCAATACAATGAATTTATAGAGAGTGGGTCAAAGAGCTAGGCTTTAGCGCATGGACAACAGTTTATATGGTGTTTATGACATTCAAACAGAGATAAACTGAGTTCATCAAAGATAAGTTATTCTTGGTGCAATCCGAGGAGTTTTGTTCTAGGGAATATTGAAGGATTCTTGGTAGGGGCTGGGCTTTTCCCATGCAATGCGGGGGTTCAGGATTTTCACCCCACCAAGGGCTGACCTTGTAGTGTAAGGCTTGACACCTTAGTCCCACACCGGCAAGGAAAGCGCCCCTGGGTTCAAGAACTAGACCCTGGTAAAGATTGCAACAGCTAAATAGGGAAGTGTACGGGTAGAATGACAAGAACGTAAGCTAAAGAGTAAGATATGGTTCCTCGGCCCTCTTTTTACGGGCTGGAAGTTCTTATTGCTTCCTCATTGCATGGTTACAGGGGTCATGGGAATGCTGCAGTATTTTCTGCTGCTCTCTCCCTCCCTTTCTTCTGGAGGACTTCTTACATTATATATCTCCTTTCAGTTGATCCTGGCCTTACATTTGTTGACCAGACAGGTTACTACTTAAGTGCTTGTCTCATCAGCCGTTTTTCTATCCTTCTGTGAGTTGCGACTACTAAGACTGCAGTGTTCAGGGGTCATTTCCTCATTAATGTGGCCAGAACGCCAGAGGCGGGCATTTAATGTAGAGATGACAGTTTGTCTTAGATTTGTTCTTCCACCATCCTCTCATGATCGGCGCATTATACTCGTTCTCCCTTCTGGGGTGCTCGGGGAGACTGCCTGTGATGGAACGTTGACTTTCCCTCCTCTGATTGGGGTTGGCCGAGGACATGATTATCCTCGGCGGTCATCTTGGGTGATTCGGACCTTTTCACGTCGTCCTCGGAAGTTTCTTCTTCCTCGGCATGGGCCTTGGGCTTGGGATGAAGTGGACTAGGGTTACCTAATTCTTAGGCCCCACAAGTTTGTTTTCAAGGGGAGTGTCTGATGTATGATAGAATATGGAATTCAATTTATTTATTTACTATTAGTTATGATATTTTCATGTAATATTCAAAATTTTAGATTTAGTGCTGCTATTTTCATGATTTTAGGTGTTTTTAATCTTTTTATAGTCAACTAAGGGTTTTTTTTATTATTATAATAGAGTATCAATTAGGATCTTTTTAAAAATATTTTTACTTGTCAATCAAGTTTTATAGAGCCTTTAAATTGGCCTTGAAGTCTATAAATGAATTTTCAATTCATGGTTCGGTTTTTTTTATTAATAAATTTTGAGAGAGTTTTCTCCAAATTTATTTTGGTCGATTCCAAAATTTTTCTTGTGGATTCAAGAGTCATCTTAAGGAGGATAAATTCTATTTATTGTGACACTTGCGTCATTCATAAAAGGGTGACAATTTTTATATTTCATTCTTTAGCCCATGATAGATAAGATCCTGATTTTGTAGCTAAGCTTATTAACACCTTGATGTCAAAAGCAAACTATTGCAGATTTGAATGGCCTGGTTTCCAAGGAATGTAAATGATTTCCCTAGGCAACATTGTCTAGCTAAACTCTATGTTTTATTTCTTTTTCCCACATTTGAGGAAAAAATTGGCTTTTGCCATTTTTAAAAAAACAATCCAGCATTTTGCTCATTTTCTCAAACTAATTAGGAAAATGCTTCTCTTTTAGGCCATATAGCGGCGTTTTTAAGGACTTATAGTGACGTTTTGTAACTTGACCTCTATGAAATTGAGTTATTGGTAAAAAAAAAAATTGCCTATAACTCGATTTTATGGAGGTCGAGTTACAAAACGCCACTATAAGTCCTTAAAACGTCACTATAGGTCCTTAAAAAAGCCGCTATAGGGCTCTAGAATTTTTTTTTTTTTTTTTTATAACTCAATTTATCATAAATCGAGTTACAAAAGAGGGGCATTTCCCTAATTAGTTTGAGAAAGAGAACAAAATGCTGAATTGTTCTTTTAAAAAGGGCAAAAGCCCATTTTGTCCCACATTTTGAATAAAGATAACCATTTTTCTAATTACAAAAGCAAATTTAATCACATATGAGTGAGCCCGACGCCCGATTCTTTGATGTAGACTGTCATTCACAATTTAATTAAGTGGTTGACAATTTGACATGCTTATCATCTCGCTCTTAAATTCTCTCTTTCGTTACTTTCTTCTTGTCACTTCTGCATAGATCCTCCACGAAGAAGCATTTCTACACCTCGAAAGAATTCTCGTAAGACAAATTTGGAAAGCAAGAGAGAGAAAGATATTAGTAGACATCATGATCAATCTTTAAAATTCTGTAATCTTTGTCCAAAACTTAACTGGAAGCAGTTCTTTAATTAACGATCTCCCACATCACATAGCTTTTTTCACCGACGACTTAACCAAGAATGATTGATCTTACTTGTAAATTTAATTCCACACCTCTTCTTACATATAGTAATATAGTAAACTCACTTCCAGTCAGAATTTGTCTCTTTTTTAATTGTCATATCCTCCTAAGTATAAGATGTCAATTATTAAGTAAGGCCAAGGCCTTGACCACTTGAGATTTAATAGTTTATTAAGTTCTAAATTAAACCGTTTCTTTTCCATTGCTCTATCTTATTTTTCTAGCTAGCTAAAATCTGTCACATTCCTTGCCCGAATATTGATCTGATCGTTAATTTGAAAGGATATTCTCGATGATTTATGTCACAATTCACAAATGCCTTTTCTTTATATATCGCAGAGTAGTACGCTCTCATTAATAAAGACAAAGATAAAGGGCCACTTGGAAAAGATAAAATAGATATGGCAAAAAATATTAGAAGTTGGCTGTGTGAAAACAACTTGTATTGTATAATAATATGAATTGTTCCTTGTCTCGATCAAAACAAATGTTATCTTTGTAAAAATGTTTAAAAAATTCAAAAGAATACTTTCAAGAACAATAGTACAGCGAGGAATTTTATTAAGGCGTAAAACTGAATTTAATATTCAGTAGATAGGATGCTCAATATTGTCATCAAATAAGGAATTTGAATTTGAATTAAGCCTAATCCAAAAACAAATTGATGTCTTAATCTAATGGTAAAAAGTAATTATCAGAGAGCATACACAATAGATTTCAAATCTATTGTATATAAATAAAATAATAATAATAATAATAATAAAAGTGTCTTAAATCCCACCCTAGTTTGTCCCTTACCCATGAGTTGGGGATTGCATTACATGGGATCAAGGGATTGATTTGAATAGATGGTTACAAGAATTAGCCTGATTTAATTGGATTTAGCTCAGGTATATTGTCTTTACGATATACAGAGAATAATATTAAACATTCATTTTTTTTTTTATAGATAAAATATAGAAGTATATATTATTAAAAGAAGAAAACGGGACAAAATGGGCTTCTGCCCTTTTCGGGCAAATTATATAGGAAAATGCCCTCCTTTTCAAACTAAATAGAGAAATGTCCATCTTTTAAAACTCGATTTATGATAAATCGAGTTAGAAAAAAAAAATTATGAAGCTCTATAGTGGCGTTTTAAGGAGCTTATAGTGACGTTTTAAGAACCTATAGTAACGTTTTTTAACTCGACTTCAATGAAATCGAGTTATAGGTAAAAAAACACCACTATAGGTCGATTTCATTGCTTATAACTCGATTTTATTGAAGTCGAGTTAAAAAAAGTCACTATAGGTCCTTAAAACGTCACTATAGGGTCTAACTCGATTTATCATAAATCGAGTTTTAAAAGAGAAGAATGTTCCTATTTAGTTTGGGAAGGGGGAAATTTCCCTATATAATTTTCCCGAAAAGGGTAGAAGCCCATTTTGTTCGAAGAAAACGTATTACAGAGCTATTCTCTTTGGCCCTTTTGACCACATACAAACCACACCCCAATCCTTTTACATATCTCCCTAGCCCCACGTAGTGGACAAACACTAATATTTATCAAAGTATCAATTACTATTACTATTAATAGTATTAAATAATATAACCAAGAGTTTGATAGCTCATGTGGTACTTCTTAATTTTTCCAATAAAAAACGTTTAAAATTTAAATTTTCCCACTCCCAACTCTCAAATTATGAGAATTTTTTTTTTGAACAATATACTAGTATTAAAATCCCCAAATAACATTCAATTTATTATATATAACATAGGCTTTTCTAATACTAAGTTAAGGATGAGAGAGAGGTGGTAAATTTTATGGAAAACCTAGAATATTGTAATATTGTTCATATTATGAATATTTTTGTATTTTAAATGCACAATTTGAAACAAACCGAGTTTTAAGTTCATTTGGATTCAAATTTGTGCCAAATTGTATTAGAAAATGAGTAAAGCTTAGACACAGGTCCTTAGGTAAATTAAAGTGGTATTCTCAATTAAAATCAAACACATAGTTATATTAACGAAAAAGCATGATGGGCATGAGACTCAGGACGACTCGCATATAGCTTCGTCTTATGGAGAGAGGATAATCTCATATGAACCAGAAGGTTCATACCATAGCGATTGGGACCGTGAGCTGGAGAGTCTACGTAGGCAGGTTAAGGAGTTGGAGGCACGACTAAGGCGTCGAAGAAGGACTCCTGAGAGATCGTGCCATGACCACGACTCGGAGAGTAGTCATAATGAGAGGTCGTCTCACCAAAGCTACTTACGGCGGTCAAGGGAAAGGTTGAATGAGTCTAGAGATAGAGATTCGTTATTGCCGAAAAGAGAAAGGGAAGGGCGTCGAAATGCCACCATGGACACCATGACCTAAGCACTTAGAAGGATAGCCCGATCACCCTTTTCTAAAGAGATAGAGCATATTGGGATGCCGAGGCATGTCACTCATCCGTCGTTTACTTGTTATGACGGAAAGATGGACTCGGCAGAGCATGTAAGTCACTACACCCAACTTATGGCTCTTTATTCTAGCAACGATGGGCTCTTGTGCAAGGTATTCCTTTCCAGCCTCAATCTCACGGCAATGAGATGGTTCAATGGTTTGAGGAAGGGTTCCATTAACAACTTCAGGGAGTTAATCTAGGAGTTAGAGGCTTGCTTTGTGACATACAGTCGAGTCCCCCTGCCCATTGACACTTTACTATCCATGAAGATAGGGAGTAAGGACACTCTCTGATCCTACACGGACCGATACTGGGAATTGTATAACGAGATAGGGGGAGGTAATGAGCAGGTGGCTGTGACCTTTAAACTAGGGCTTCCTTATGAGTCTGAGATAAAGGACTCCTTGACTATGAAGCCTCCCAAGAACATGCATCAGCTAAGGAGGCGAACAGAGGAACATAAGAGGCTGGAAGGTGACAGATTGTAGAGTAAGGGGAAGGCCCTACCTACATCTCAGTACTAGAGGCAGAAACGAGCTTGGGGCTTTCAACAAAGGCCCAGAAGAGATACAGGGGGGGGGGGGGGGAGACCCCGTCAGTCAATCAGAAGGAGTAAATGCAGCATTCAAGGAGCCTATACACAAAATCTTAGAGAAGATCAAGCATGAGCCTTATTATTGCTGGTCAGGTAAGATGAGTAGAGATCCGACTAGAAGAAACCAAAATCTGTATTGTACCTATCATTGGGATAAGGGGTACACCATCGAGCAGTGTAGAACATTCAAGGACTACTTGGAGCAGTTAGTCAAGGTAGGGCATTTGAAGGAGTATGTGGTCGGCCAAGGAGAGGGTACCATAGGGTAAGCATCAAGAAGCTAAGGGAGGACAATGCCACCTCCCTTCGGCATTATCGAAGTTATACACACTGCGTTCATTGGAGTTAGCTCTAGCTGAGGAAGAGGGATACTCAGCATTACCCCCCAGCAGGAACCGGAGGAAGTGGAGCGCCTTAGGAAGAAGCCCCGATCAGCCAAAGAAAAGATAGCCTTTGACAATGATGATCTTGAGGGAACCACCCAACCACATGGTGACGCACTGGTCATGACCCTTAGGATTAAGGATTCCTTATCAAAAGAGTTATGATTGACCAGGGGAATGGGGTAGAGATAATGTACCCGGATTTATATAAGGGTTTGGGTTTGAAAGTTGAGGATCTCACAAAATATGATACTTCGCTGGTGGGATTTGATGGAAAAATGGTAATGCTAGAGGGGCAGATCAGGCTCCCTATGGCAATAAAGGGTAAGTAATTGTAAATTTCATAGTGGTGAACGCATTCTCGCTATGCATGGAAATCTTGGCATGACCATGGATCCATGTCATAGGAGCTATACCGTCCATATTGCATGTGAAGGTGAAGTTCCCTACCAAGCAAGGAATTGTAATAGTGAGGGGTGATCAAAATGCAGCCCAGTAATGTTTGGTGGCCGCAATCAACCATGAGATCAAGTAGAAGGAGTAGGCAAAGTTGGACCATTGTAGCAATCACAGTGCCCTAAGGAATTTGGTGGGGCTAATAGTGCTGAGTAATTGATTGAGGTCCTTATATTACTTTATGAGGATAGACATTTTCGAATAAGGAAGAGCCTTCCAATTGAGGATCGTGTGAAGATACTGTTATCACTGGTCCAGAATTTGGATATTTTTGCATAGAGTCCATATAAGGTGCCCGATGTAGACCTAGAGTTCATAGAGCACAAATTGAATGTGAACCCCTTGTTCCCCCCTAAGAAGCAAAAGCTGAGATGATTTGCCAAGTCTCACGTAGAGGCCGTGAAAGAGGAAGTGGAAAAACTAAAGCAGGCTGGGGCTATAAAAGAAGTGTTCTTCTCAGACTAGTTGGCCAATACAGTGGTAGTAAAGAAGAAGAATGAGAAATGAAGGGTCTGCATTGACTTTACCGACCTCAATAGAGCATGCCCTAAAGACCCTTTTCCCATCTCAAAGATAGACCAGTTAATGGACGCCACGTATGGTCATCCGAGGATGAGCTTTCTAGACGCCTTCCAAGGATATCACCAAATTGCCCTGGCTCTTGAAGATCAAGATAAAACATCTTTCATGTGATCACCTAAAGGTAACTGCTACTATACAGTCATGCCCTTTGGTTGAAGAATACTAGAGCAACTTATCAGCAAATAGTTACTCGAATGTTCAGACAGCAGAACGGTAAAATCGTGGAGGTGTATATTGACAATATGGTAGTCAAAAGTAAGAAGCCTGAGGAGCACATTCCAAACCTAGCCAAGGTATTCGAGATATTAAGGCAACACAAGCTGCGCCTTAACACTACCAATATGCATTCGGAGTGGGGTTTAGGAAGCTTCTCGATTATATGATAACATGCAGAAGAATTGAGATCAACCCCGACCAAATTAGGGCAATTCAACAGCTCAGTCCACTGAGTAACTCGAAGGAGGTGCAGAAGCTCACAGGGATGATAGCAGCCCTGAACGAATTTGTATCCAAATTAGCTGATAGATGTAAGTTGTTCTTTCAGTTGCTCAAGAAGTGGAAAGGGTTCTAGTGGACCGAAGAATGCGATGATGCCTTCCAGAGCTTGAAACTTTACCTGACCGGCCCTTCTATCCTATCCAGCCTGGAACCCCGTGAAGACTTATACATGTACCTAGCAATGGCCGAGCATGCAGTAAGTGCGGTATTGATAAGAGTCCAAGACGGAGTGCAAAGGCTAGTATATTATGTTAGCAAGACTTTGTTAGATTCGGAGACCCAATATTTGCCTTTGGAAAAGATGGCACTGGCCCTGGTACATGCTACAAGGAAGCTACTACACTACTTCCAGGCCTACACAGTGTACATTTTAACCAAGCATCTCCCACAAGTTTTGTTGAGAATGTCAGATTTCATGAGAAGGATAGCTAAATAGGGTACAAGGCTGAGATCTTTTGATGTTAGGTATAGGCCAAGAAACGCTATCAAGGGACAGGTGCTAGTAGATTTTGTAGCGGAGTTCACTCCACCAGTTGATGATGCACATAGGGTCTTCTAGGTCTCAATTCAACCTTGGAAAGTGTATGTGGATAGGGCGTCCAATGCTCACAGAGTTGGGATAAGTATAGTGTTGGAGTCTCCAAAGGGTATAAAGTTAGAACACTTGCTCAAGCTGGGTTTCCAGGCCTCAAACAATGAAGCTGAGTATGAAGCGCTGGTAGCTGGACTCCGAGCAGCTAGGAAGCTAGGAGCTACGGAATTGGAGATGTATTCAGATTCATGGTTGGTGGTGAGCCAAGTTGAGGGAAATTTTGAGGCAAGGGATTTAAGAATGGCGGATTACTTGAAGCTAGTGCATTCGTTGCGAGCATGTTTTGGTTTGGTGAAGGTATCCCAGGTTTCCAGGGGGCAGAACAACTATGTAGATTCCTTGGCCACCCCAGCTTCATCTGTGGGAACTTACATACCCAGAATAATCTCTATGGAGTTATTGGAGTATCCGAGCATAGATTATCAGTGTTGTGTAGCTGCGACTTCGACTGCCTCCTTGAGTTGGATGGACCCCATTAACTCATTCATCTTAGACAGAGCACTCCCCATTGAGCAAAAGAAAGTTGAAAAGGTACGAAGGAAATCAACCAGGTTCTGGTTGTCGACAAAAAAGAGGTTGTATTGACTATCCTTTAGGGGCCCTTATCTGTTGTGTATGCACTTGGAAGCCGTGAAATGGCTTCTTACTGAATTGCACAAGGGGGTTTATGGGAGCAACACCGGTGGTCGGTCTTTGGCTCATTGTGCAATGACACAGGGTTTTTGGTGGCCGAACATGCAGAGAGATGCCGCAGAGTATGTTACGAAATGTGACCAATGTCAAAGGCACGCACTGAACATCCATCAGCTTGAAGGAAATCTCAATCCGATCTCTAGTTCATGGCCCTTCGCCTAGTACGGGCTAGATATTGTTGGCCCATTCCCTCAAGCCACAAGGAATAGAAGGTTTGTGATAGTGGCAACCGATTACTTCACCAAGTGCGTAGAAGCCGAGGTTTTAGCGAACATCTGAGATGTTGACGTAAAGAAGTTCGTCTGAAAGAGCATTGTTACTCGGTTTAGAGTACCAAAGGCCCTAATCTCAATCAACAAACTGCAATTTGATAGCAAGGCATTCAAGAAGTATTACGGTGACCTCAAGATCAAAAACAAATATTCGTCTCTAGCATTTCCTCAAAGTAATGGTCAGGTCGAGGCTATGAACAAGGCCATTGTTAACAGACTGAATAAGAGATTAGAGAGTGCCAAGAGGAAATGGGCCAAAGAGTTACCTAACATGTTATGGGCCTACCCAACCTAGGAGATCCACAGGTGAAACCCTTTTCTCCATGACTTTTGGGATAGAAGTAATGATACTCGTGGAGGTTGGCTAGTCAAGCATAAGGATTGCAGGTTTTTCCTTGGAAACAAATGATTTGGCCATGACTGAACAACTAGATCTCTTGGAAGAGAATAGAGAGATAGCATTTATTCGGTTGGCAGACTACCAAGGGAAGTTATCTAGGGGGTACAATATGTTAGGGACATAATTATGTAATTAGCTAATCCTTTGACAAAATGCACTTTAATTGTAATTGGGTAGATCTAAGATGAGTTTAGTACTTCAAGAAACAAATGTTCAAGTTTAGTATTCAAGCCATGCAAATCTGATCAAGAAACAAGTGAAGGAAGTGTTATTCATTAAAGCTCGACAGAATCTCGACATAAGCTGTATCTGTTGAGAATTACGAAATTAGGTTTTTCAGATCTGATTACACGCATATCCTTGAGTATTTGTGTAGGTTTTCTTTTCTCACAATCCAAGACATATATAAAGATTATTTTAAGAGCTGTCACAAGGTGATACAAGATGTTGAAAAAGAATAATCCATGCATGTTGTGACTGGAGACAGAAATTTCCCTAGTTCATCATATTCTCTGTAGAAGCTACTACATCTTTACGCTAAGGGATTTGTGGCCAAGGAGCTTCTTAATCTTCATTGTTGATGAACTGAAGAACTTTGCAGCCAACAATCTTCCTTAAGTTGGTGTGTTAGTCACGTACTGGGATCCGTGCATCATTGGTTAGTCACCTATTGTGATTTGTGCATTGAACGAAGAGATTACCGCTACAATATAAGTCCAATTGGGTATTGGGGTAAGGGTTTAACTGTAAGTTGGTATTAGGTATTGAGATTCCTTTTATTTGAAACTGCTTGTGATTGATAATAGTGGATTCTTAGGAGTGGTGACCTTAAATTCAGCCAGTGGGGTTTTGCCTCGGTGATTTTCCCTATTCGTGAACAAATCACTTATGTCAAACTTATTTTCCGCTGCATTTAGTTATTTGGTGATTTGTTTGTGCTACCACGCTATTTCATGTTAAATTAACTTAATTAATTAACTTGGATAATTAATTAATTGATTTGCTAAAGGGGCCAATACATTTTTGGCCTATCAAGTGATATCAGAGCGGGCACACTCTGATTAGGTTTAATCTTTACTGTGTGATCCATTGACCCTTATTTATCATGGATAGGTGATAATATCTTATTATACCACCTTTATTTTATGGCACTAACTATGCATTCTAGAAAGTATGCATGAGAGCCCTCTTGTAATCTTTAGATGAGAAGCTGCGGCAAGTTGTGGAGACTGGCTGGACTAAGCCAAAGGAAGTGCCAGCTGATTGGGATGATGCAAAGATTAAAGTGGCAAACTTCAACAGTAGAGCATTAAACGCCATTTTCAGTGCGGTCACAAATGAAGAATTCAAGAAAATATCATCAACTGAAACTGCAAAGGAAACATAGACCATCCTCCAGACAACCTATGAATGGACTAAGGCTGTCAAGGATTCAAAGCTCTAAAGGCTCACTACTAGCTTTGAGGAGATAAAGATAGAGGAGGATGAGTCTTTTGATGAGTTCTATGCCAAACTCAAGGACATAGTTAACTCAGCCTTTAATCTTAGGGAAACTATTCCCGAACCCAAGGTTGTAAGAAAGGTGTTAAGGTCTCTGCCTAAGAGATTTCATGCCAAGATCACTACCATTGAAGAATCAAAGGATATTGAATCTATTCCTTTGATAGAGCTGGTTGGCAACTTGCAAACCTATGAATTGGGTTTGACTAGAATTAGAAAAGGAAGCAAAAGTAAGAGTATGGCACTGAAGGCCAAAAGTAATGAGATTGATGAGTCTTCAGATGATGAAGATTCCAATATGAAGTCCTACATCACTAGGCAGTTCAAGAAGTTTATGAAGAATGCCAATACGAAAGGATTTAATAAGGATTGTATGCAATCTAGTTCTTCTTAATTCAAAAGCCAAGACAAAGGAAAGTAGGATGCTAAGGATAGCGGTTAGTACACTATTCCCTCCGGACCAAAGTGCTTCGGATGTCAAGGTTTTGGACACATGAAACAAGAATGTCCAACATATCTCAAGACAATTGGGAAAAGCAAGGCTCTTGCTACTACCTTGAGTGATACCGAGCTTGAAACTGAGTCGAATGACAGTGATGACGAGGGAATTTTGAGTGCTTTCATTGCTACAGTTAATCTTATTGAAGGGGTTACAGAAATAGTAGATGATGAATAGGACTTGGTGGTATTTAAGTTTGAGAAAATGGATGAACAAGATGACATCCGTATAGCCTATGCAAAATTGTACAAGGTTTTTGAGAAGCATGAGAAACTGTATAGGCTGGCCACCAAGAAGCTGAGTGATGTAGAGTTAGATTGAGAGGAGCTTTCTACAAAGGTTGATGAAGCAAATCAAACCATTAGAGCTTTGCGGCTCGAGAACAACTTCCTTGCTGAAAGGATAAAGAAGCTTGAAGCGGAACTGTTCCAGGTTAGAGCTCAATTGGAGAGGACTTCCAGTACAAAGCTCGATGAGATGCTAAGCTTTCAGAAAGCTGCTTCTGACAAAACCGGTTTGGGGTATGATTTCTCTTTTCCTAATATTGCCTCCTCTAGTACAACTGTGTTTGTCTCACTTGCTGATAATGTTAATTCTAAGAACAATGAATTTAAAACTGAAATAGTTAGTAAGAACTTAGATAAAGGAAAATCTATTTTAGGAGCACCCCCTAAGGTTGAAAAGAAAGAGACTAGAAACCCTAGGATTAAGAAAGTAAACAACAAAAAGTCTAAACCGAAGAAGCTGCATTTCTATCATCACTGTGGAGCTTCAGGGCATATTCGTCCAAATTGTTATAAGTGGTTAGCCACTTAACAAAACAATAGTATGGTCTCATCTGAGAATCAAAATCAGTTTCCATCATCTTTTGCTCCTCTTGGAGATCTTTTCAAGGCTCTCATGTTCCTTTCGAACTTGAACTGTTTCAATTCTTCCCCCTCACATTTGGATCAAAGGTTCGCACAAAGGAAAGGTTCTTCCAAGGTGTTGAAAGAAAAAGGCTCAAAGTGATTCAGTCACTTTTTTTTTTCTCTCTCTCCCCTTATGGTTATGCATTACTTGTTTGTTTTGCTTTTTTTTTTTTGTCAGTCTAGTTTTATGCTTTGTGTGTTTCTTTATGTTTTAGGTTGGTTGTTTTTCAGTTTTTGCTTTTTTGCTTTTCATAAAAATAAGAACAAATAGAAAAATCAGAAAAATACAAAAACAGTGTGTGTTTGTATATATTACTTGTGTACCTTGGATGGCCATTGAAACAAAGTTTTCTAAACTTTGTATCTCTTGTAATTTAGATGAGCATCTCAGTGCACAACTAAGCAAGTGAGCTTTGTGGCTCGTGTTTATGATGAGTACGATTAAAGTAATCTCTTATACTTAACACTCATATCACTCTTTTTGAAGGGAATGACTAGAAAATCTTAAGAGAAATGCATAAATAACCATCTCACTACTAAAGCCCGCTAATCATGTATTACATCTGTGTGCTTCGGCATAGCAAAATTGTGACGTTTTGGCTTACATAATTGGGTACTCTTCTCTCTCTTATATACCCATGCATGCTATGTTCAAAAAGAAAATATGCAAAGAAAATAAAAGCAAAAAGAATCAAAATTCTTTTAAATATGATTGCAAGCGTGTTTTTAGGAGATGTGGGAGTTATAGGATGTACCACGAAAGTGATAGTCCCTGTCAAGCAGTTATGATTATGTGTGAGTGTATTTGATTTTCTCATATCTCAAATCGTCATAATATGAGACACTTATGCACTCTTGCTGTGATTTCACACAACAAGCAAATTCTTTGCTACTTTTGATACATGTGCAAGTACAATATAATTTGGCCATCACAAGGAATACATGTGTTAATATATGCTCACTAAACTGTCTTAACTTGTTTTTGAAATATAAAATTGGTTAGACTTGTTTAGTGTGTGTGTGTGTTTTGGATCTTGAATGCTTTGCTTATATATTGAGAGATGTTTTGAGAGCTTAATATGTTGATTGGATCTATATTTGAGTAGCGTGCTTGTTGCATTCATCTCTATATGTTTCTCCCTTCTTGAAAAACTCATTTTCTTCAAGCTCGACAACCTCTTGACAGATCCTCGATAGATTCTCTTCTATCGAGCCCTTCTTTTTTATTTTCTCAATAGATCTTAATGGAATTTCAATCCGTCGAGATTTCTGGTTTCTTCTCAACAAATTCTTGACAGCTTCTTCGATCCATCGAGCCAATTTTCTGAACCTTTTGTCTGACCGATAGCTTCTCAACAGATTATCGATCCATTGAGGTGATTTTGCCGTCGACAGATCCTCGATAGCACCTCGACAAATTCACTTCTGTCGAGATTTATCGACAGATACTTCGATCCATCGAGCTGCGATTTCCTTACATAGGTTGAGCGCGAATCAGATTTTTTTTTTTTCACTTCTCTCTCTCGCCCCAAACACATTTCTTTCACTCAAATCTCACTACCCACTACATTTTTGGCCTTTATCAAGTTCAGATCACTTGGTAAGCTTCCTAAATCGCTTCATTTTCATGCATTTATGCATTTTTAACCTAGGTTTTGGGGTTTTTGAAAATTTTTGGGTTTTTGAGATTTTTTGTGAAATTGTTGGGTTGGGTGTTTTTGTTTTGATATTATATGCTCATGCATTACATTCTCATTGCATTTTAACAATGTTTTATGCATTTAGATGTGTGTTTGATATTGTTGAATGTGTGCTGGTAGGTTTGGATTGGGTTTTTACCCATGATACAATTTAAATTTTGCACGTCACATATTCATGCATACATTTTTCCTTTATTTTCTATCTCTTTGTTTTTGATTGTGATTGTGTTCTCTCTCTTTCTCTCTCTCTCTCTCTCTCTCTCTCTTGCTCTTTCAGATAGACTACGTATGGCACCCAAAGCGCGTAAGTCCACTTCGGCTCAGAATCCTTTTGGTTCCGGGTCTTCTTTTTCTTATCCTATTCCCCCTCTTCACATTCGGTTCCATGATGTGAGGGCCTAAAAGGACTTCTTGGAGAACTTTCAGAAACGTGGCATTCATCCGAAGTGCAATGTTATTCTGTTGGATTTTTCCGACACTTCTCTCCTTGCCGTCATTCGGACTCGGGGCTGGGAATCTCTATGTGAGAGACCCTTGAGGTGTACGATCGTGTTTATATATGAGTTTTACTCTTATATACATGGTATCAATATCTCTGTACCTCGGTTTGCCACTATATTTCGAGGTACACGTATTGTAGTTACCCCGGATCTTATATCCGAGATACTACATGTTCTGCGGGTAGCGCATCCTGGCTACCTTGGCTGTGATCGTCTTCGGATTGTGTCTAGATATGAGCTTCTGTCTCATTTTTGTGAGACACCTTCCATATGGAGTGGGAAGAAAAACACCCCATGCTTGGGCTTTGCGAAGGTCCGAGGTTCCTTAATATGGTGATGACATTTACTCTTACTCTATTGTCTCACTATAACTCTATCACAAAGCCTCGTGTTCGCTTTCTTTTGTCTCTTCTTGAGGACCTCTCTATAGACTTTCCCTCTCACTTCATCACATCTATCCTTGATGTGTATCACGGATGGAGACGATTGATCCTGCAGCTTCTGTTGTTTCTTCCACCTCTGCTCCTTCTTCTTCGGCTGGTGGTGTGACCCTCGAGACCATCATAGTGCAGCTTCAGTGCATGAATGCTCACCTTGACTTTTTCACTGATGAGATGTGTCAAGTGAACACCCGTGTCGGTCGTATAGCACGATGATATGCTCGCCTTGGTGGTTTTGCTCCCTCTCCCTCTCCTTCTCCGGAGGCTTTGATAGATAAGGATAGTGATGATGGTAATGATGAGGATGAGGATGCTAGTTTTTCCAGTGATGATGAGATGACGACCTCTCAATGACTTGCCCTTTGTCATTCGTGACAAAAAGGGGGAGTAGTTTGGATGAGAGTTGTCTTGTAGTTAGGGGGAGAGTTAGCATAGGATATTGTAGGGACTGGGTTTGAGCACTTCTTCTATTAGATGAGTGGACTCAGGCCCAACTAACCCAATACAATAAATTTGTAGAGAATGAGTTTAAGAACTAGGCCTTAGTGAGGATTACAACAACTAAACATGGCTACGACTGGATTGAATAACAAGGAAACAGATTTAAAGTGTGAAATTCTGTTCTCGGCCCTCAACGGAAGGACTAGTAGCTCTTATTATTTCTTCAGTGCTTGGTTACAAAGGTTTCAAAGTTGATTCCAATTGTTACAATATTCTCTCCGCTTCTCATTTCTCATCCCTTATTTTGGAGGACTTCTTACATTATATACTCCCTTTTAGTTGATCCTGGCCCTCCATCTATTGATCATGCAGGTTACTACTTGAGTGCTTGTCCCATCAGCCACTTTCTTCAGTTTTTTGTGAGCTGCAGCAATTTAGGTAACACTGTTCAGGGGTTATTTCCTCATTAATACGGCCAGAATGTTAGTTGTGGGCATTTAATGTGGAGGTGACAGTTTCTCATGGAATTGCTCCTCCACCATGCTTCCATGGCTGACCCATTGTACTTGTCTTTTTCTTGGGATGATTTGGGAGGCTGCCTTTGGTGGCGTGCTGCTCTTCCCATCTATGATCTCGGTTGGCCGAGGACAAGATCATCCTCGGCGATGTTTCTTGAGAACTTGGGCTTCCTACTTTCATCCTCAGACGTTTCTACATCCTTGGCGTGGGCTTTTGGGCCAAATATAAAGTGGGCTGGGGCTCCCAAATTCTTAGGCCCCACAGATATTTTTGTTAGAGGGAGTGTGTATACTTTTTGAGGGATGTAGTAAGGTTCTTATGTATTTTTATTTTCTTTCTTTATACATTAGCCTCTTGTATATTGGTCTTGTGAACATTTATTGACATACATTGTACTTATCTTTTCTCATATATATGATAATGATGTATGTTTGTTCACCTATCTCTCTATGTGTTGTTTCTTTTCTCTCTTTATACACATGTTTCTTTGTGTATGCAATCTTTACTTCTGTTTCACACATAATGCCTTGATAAGTTTTGTTTAAGTGTTTCATGCCATGAACTCTCTTTTTGCAAAGTTTTTCAAGAGTTTATGTTAGGGTTATATTTATTTTGTAATTCAACAAGTGATTATGAATTTAGAGATTTAAGACTTCTCTCATGATTCATTTTGTTTGTTGTGATTTTGTCATGGATTGCCAAATGGGGAGATTGTTAGGGACATAATTATGTAATTGGCTAATCCTTTGACAAAATACACTTTACTTGTAATTTGGTAGATCTATGATGGGTTTAGTACTTCAAGAAACAAGTGTTCAAATTTAGTATTGAAACCATACAAATTTGATCAAGAAACAAGTGAAGGAAGTGCTGTTCATTAAAGCACGATAGCAGTCTCAACAAAAAGACTTCTATGGAATAATCCAGGAGATGTGAGGTTGAGAGAATTTGAAAACTAGCTCTGAACTAGAAAGGCCTGCACCGAGAGACTGCCATTAAGGGGATAAAGATCACCCTCGATACCCTCTTATCCACTATATTCCCTTCCAAATAGTACTCAATATGTATGTCTCGGGGGATATTATATCGAGCCTTAAAGGCCTCTACAACAACGTCGGTGTTGACTAGGTGGGCAAACCCCATTTTAAATGAAAGCTAAGTAGTGAGAAAGGTAGGGGTTAGGAGACTTACAAAGGGAGAGACGTTCTCGGAGGGGAGAGTACTCTTGAGAGGAAGAAAGCTTGGGATTTGAGGGCTCGAAAATGAAATTTGAGTGAAAAATGGAATAGGGATAGTAAATCAGAGGCAACTATGGCGCTATTTATAGAGGGAGGGTAATTTATGCTTTGGGCGCCAAAATCACCAACCACCTCGCCCTTCAAGCTACATGCACCTCAGTAACTGAATTGTCAGACAATCCTGACTGCAGATCTGGACAGCTGGCTTAATGCGTGCAAGAGGGGTAGGCTGTCAAATCCGACACATTTATTGCCTGATGTTTTGCATCCCTGAGAGCCAACAGTTACATTAGGCATGATCTCCCATGCGTCAAGGAAATCAGTCGATGATCCCAATCCCACAATCTAGAAATGAAATCGTGGGGGGCTATTGTATGTACCGAGAATGTCGGCCTGTAGACACTCGATTTTGCACCCATTTATATACCCAAAATTTAGATTTGCATTACATGCATTTATTTGTTCATTGCATATCATAAAAATGATCTTGAAGTTCTAACAGTCGTGACAGTATGCCCGATTTCCTAATTGGACCGTCAGATTGAAAGATATTGCATGATCAAGTTTACACGGTCAGCATGCATTGTGATTAATTTAAATTAATTTTGATTGGTTAGACAATTAAAATTAATTAAATAATTTTGTGATTGGTTGTTAGTTATTGTCAAAAATATGCTTGCATGCATGGGAATAAAGAGGATAATCAGATAACTACAAAATTGTGGACAATCAAGACTTTTTGGAGTATTTATCTACAAGATAATCATTGCTAAAAAGACCTGAATTATCAGAAAAAGAATTTAATTTTTAGAATATAGATTAAAAACGTGTTTAAGTGCAAGTCTCGGCTCAAAAAACCTTAAAAAAGGAGTCTAAAACAAACCAAAACTTAAACACGAGACCGGCACCCAAAAGGGCCATTCAGCACTTTTGGAGTGCCAATTGGCATAAATTTGGGCTTGGCCCAAGGGCACTTGGATTGAACTAAAACTCATCCTTTTTTATTTTTTAGAAATAAGGACGTATCCCAGTTCATATTCTAATCATTTTAGCTAATTTTTCGAACATCTCAGCATCTATAAATAGAAGCTGTATCTCAAAATTCAGGGGACTTTTTCACGATCTTTGATTTCTCCTCTTTCTGACTCTTCTTTTCTATTATTTTCTTTCTTATGTTAAAGACGTTCGGGAGGCTCTAGCCTTAGGAATTTCTTTTTTGTAAGTAAGATATTTTAGGTTTCAAAGATAATTGCATAAATTTCTTTGAACCCTGAAATATTCCCTCAATAAGAAAAGCACGCATGCCAGAGGTAGTTAATTTCTTTTCTTTTTCTAGCCTTCTTTATTAATTAGTATTGATGATGCATGAATAGGTTTGGGATTTTATTTTATTTTATTTATGATTCTTATATAATTGCTATGCTTTGTTTAGATTGTTTTTCTTTCTTTAAATATGTTTTTAGATGATTGTTTATTTCAATTCTTTCTCTTTAACTTTAAAATCTGCACAGACTATCAAAGCAAAACAGATCTGTATCTTCCTTAGATATAGATCTGAATTTTTTTTAAACACAAAAACAGATTTGTATCTTCCTTAGATGTAGAGATGCATATCTGAATTTTTTTCAAAACACAAAAACAGATCTGTATCTTCCTTAGATACATATCTAAATTTTTTATTACACAAAACATATCTGTATCTTCCTTAGATGCAGATCAAAATTTTTTTAAAACATAAAACTGATTTGTATCTTCCTTAGATGCAGATTTATATTTTTCTGGTCATAAAACTAATCTTAATTTTTTTAAAAAAAAGTTTTTTTCTTCATGGAATTGTAGATTTTGAAATTTAAAAGAAAAGATTGAAAGTTAGGTTGTAATTTTTTAATATGTGATGCATGTAACATAGATTTGTTTCATGAGTGTAGTTCCTCTTCTAAAAAAAAGTCTTTTCTTATTTTATTCATAAAAAAAAACAGATCTGATTGTTTTTTTCTATACAAATCTAGATTTTTTTATTATTTACAAAACAGATCTAATTTTTTTTACATATAAACCAAAAATTAACTTTTTTTTTTTTTTTTAACTTTGCTCCAAAATAGATCTGATATTTTTTAGCAAAAACCTTGTTCTTTAAAAAAAAAAAAATTATTTATTACAAAAACAAATATGATTTTCTTCACAAATTTATTTTTTTACCTATACAAAAACATATCTGGTTTCTTCTTAATGAATCTAATCAATTTCTTTATTTACAAAAACAAATCTGAATTTTTTCTAAAAAAAGAGGATGCATTCATAAGATAGATTTAAGTGACTTTGTTTGGTTAAGAGTGTCGTGTATGCAACATATCATTCATATCATGCATAAAGGGTATATTGGTTATTAGAGTCTAGAAGACTAGACTCTGTCTGGGCGGAATGGGTGCCTAACACTTTCCCATTCCATAACCTAGTCTCCGAATTTAGTTCTTTTGGATAGGTAGATCTATGCCTTGTCTTTCTTTTACTTTTTGGTAGAATGTAACTAGGGCAAAAAGCCATGTATTCTTTTGGTAGATTGTAACTAGGACTCAGAGCCTTGTAAGATTCAATTTATCAAGCTTGTATTTATTTTTATTCAATCAATAACAATGAAGCATTCAATCATGTAAATTTGTATTTAGTTTTTTTTTCTTCTTATTTTTATGTGTAAAAAATAAGTGGCAACTCCACATCACTTACCCAAAAAGAGAGGTGCCCTGAAAAAGCACCCGAAAATCTCTTTTTTGAGAGCACCTTTACCGGTCTCTCACACGGCCCATCCTTGAGCTTCAGTCCCGTACTTTCGATAGTCTCAGCCCATTTAGCCTGTTAGGTAGAACTCATCAAGCATCAAGCTAAGAGATGCCTGGCCGAGCATTCAGACCGAGTATCTTGAGATTTTGTCGTGGATTGAAGGTAATGCCTTGGGGAAATTTGTCCGCCAAGCATTAATCGGCGTCTGGTACAAGTTTCAATAAGGTCATGTCAGCAGCAGGCGGTAGGTCCTATCTAGTCAAGAATATAGGGAAGAGGGACCTACTAACATGGAAAAAAACCCCCTCATCATGACAATCCCATTAAAGAAAGACTATAAATAGGGGAGGAGGGGCAAGATGGGAGGGGTTAGAAAATTTTGGGAAGTAAAAAACGAGAGTAGTGAGAAAAGACTTAATTCGGGGAGAAGGGAATCCTTCATAGATTCTAGGGTAGAAGCTCAGTTGTCTAGTGGTCATCTCGACTGAGCTAAGAACTAGGGGTTTGGTGTAAAAGAAATGTTAATTCTCTTAGATACTTAAAGAAATACCTCTTCAATCTCTCATTGTGGGATAAACCCAACCCAAAGTATAAGTAAATTGGAGGCCAGGGTGCAAAAGCCCAAGGTTGTTGGGCAAGGACCACCACAATAGTAATAGAAATCTTTCATGTGTGTGAATGCGTTTATAGATTGGACATTTTCGTTGTTGTCAAGTTATTTGAGAGTTTTTTTTTTTTTTTTCCTTGAGTTGCAATATTGTGACATGTAAGTGTGTTACAATGACTCAATGAGTATACTGTTGCTAATCACACACGTGTGTGTATATATATACAGGATCTGTTTTTATATCATATGAGGGATCTAATGGATCATGTTTCAATGATGTTGTAATGTCAGAGAATGAGAGTGATCATATTTGATTATTAAAGGTAATATTGCAAACGCTGCATTTGAATTAAATTTTCGTTTTCCTTTTAAATATGTTTTTTTTATATTAATATTTGCTTGATTTAATGTTTACATAATTTTATTCTCATGGCTGATCGGGCTAATGAAATTTGAGGGTATTTGTTGACGAAGAGGATAATAATTTGTGATATTTGTCCAAAGTCCGTAAAGATTTGGTTTCCGAGATTAATTTATAATTAGTTTTAGCAATAATTCACCAAATAAATTGATTGGTTAGAAATCTAAAAAATTAATTAGAAAAATACAATAAAAAAATATTTACATTAAAAATATAGATGTTGCATGAATATTGCATTTTGATGTGAAATGTTGAAATTTCCATAACGTATGTGCGTTCGGAATGGTGTATGTATGGTGGAAAGTACAAAATAAAAACAAGAAAATTTGTGGGGTTATTGTTTGGTTTGTTAACGGCCTGGCTTGGGGATTCACAAAATTGGTATATCTCAGGATTTTTTTTTTTTTTTTTTTGATTAAGTGGTATGTGTCAGTTGAGTAGGCTAAATAGTTGTGTTGGGCTGAATTTTGCATTTGGTAATCTATTTGGGATTCATAATTATGAAAATTAGGATTTCTGGTGAAGTTTTTAATGTTTCATAATTTGTAAGTGACAAATGAGATGATTTGTTGGTGGTAAGGTAGTTAAGAAGCTTCTGGAATCAGAAATCGACCTTTTTGAAATGTTATTAATCCTATTATGTTTTGATTCAAGGTTTTAAAAATAGAAATTATACTCTAACATAATTTAAGTGTATATGTGTGTAAAGTTTTTTTCTGGAGACTTGAATTCCGGCCCTTGCCTCCCACACCCCTCAATCACTTACACTTGTAGAATGACTATCGTATCAAGAGTGTGCAATAGTTATATATAGTTGAATGTACTAGCCCTACGAAAGCAATAATGAGCATTGAATTGGGAGGTGAGGCTTTTTCCAAATACTTCCCATTGTAATATTCAAACTTGGATCTTCATCCCCCAAACTATTTGAGAGTAATTGTAGAACTCAATTAATATTGCACTATTTCCTAAAAAAAAATTAATATTGTACTAAAATGGTAAGAAACAATAATAGATGCTTAGGCTGTGAGCTAGAATTTTGCTTATCTGAAACTATTGTCTCTGACAATAGTCCTTTCTAAGAAATCCAAACACTTTATTTCAAAATCTGTGACAGAAGCATATAAATATGCTCATAATTTGTCCAACATCGGACCTGTTGAGTTGGTGCAAACCTACAAAAGGGCCTTTGGGCCCAAGTTAAGGCCCACCTTCTCGGGATCTCCATGATAAACTATCTTGACCCAAATTGGGTGTTGGCCCGAGCTCAATGGTTGATTGCAGCTCCGTCCTTCTCGAATGACCCACCTACTCTAACAAATTACTTCTTCACTGAGAATGAACGATCTTTAACAATTGGTTGCATTATCCAACTACTTTTGCTGTTACAACAATATCCTTGAAATAAAATGGTTACATTTAAAAAAAAAAAAAAATGATAGATATAACAAAATGGTTACACATTGAGATTGAGTTTTCTCCTCTTTTTTTTTTTTTTTTTTTTTTTTTTTTTTTTTTTTTTTTTTTTTTTTTTGTGAAGAGTGTCAACTTATGGCGTCTGCTCCTAATGATAGCTCGATGATAACTCTTTATTATCAGACCAAAACACTAATCAGTTTTTGGTGTAAGCGGTAATTGAACCCCATATCTCTTATACAACCATCAGTACCAATTAAGCTAACTGGAACCCACTTGAGTTTTCTCCTTTTGCTCTGTCTGTTGTTGAGAAATGTTTTCCCGGATTTCTATTTTTGAAGGTTTTAACTTGAACATTACAATTTTTCGTTTTATTTGCTTTACATGATAAGTTCCATTAAGGATTTTTATTTATTATTTTTATTTTTTTTAAACTTCCTTTAATCTTTTGAAGGCTGAGCGCTAGTTATCCTACTTATGAATCCCGTATAGAAAAGGTTTCAAGGCGGAAAATAATTGAATCGAATCTTATACAAGGATCTAATATGTGGCATTAGTAAAATATGAATATGTGATGAATACTCTGTTGTGTATTCATAACAATTACTTTTTGTTGGTGTGGGTGTGTTTTGAACACTATAAATTTTATTGTGAGTTTCACATTGGTTTGGAATGAGTTAGTTCTTGTAATATATCTAAGTCATTTAAAACTAAAATTGATATATTAAGATATGGGGTCTAGAGTGGACTCGGGTCATTGTAGACATCCCATTTGAGCTAGGGGTTTGGTCGCTTGCAGTCTTATTTATGCACATGTGCCTTGCTCTTTTTTATTTTACGCGTTTATTTTTTCTCTATTTTCCAAGTCATTTGAACTTATAAGAGCTGTTTGTGATCTTTGGAATAGCCTGTTGGAAGTTAGCTTCCTTTGTTAGCTAGTTTATTATTCCGTCATATTATTAATACTCTTTATCTTGATCAGAATAATAGCACTATTCTTTTATTCTCTTGAAATTGTTCTTCCTCTCCCACATATTTTCTCTTTAGCGATTGGTAATTTTTGCTTAATCGATCTTAAGAAAAGACATTATTTGAAGGTTCTTTTTAAACTTGGAAGTGCATTTAATATAAATTAAAGGTTGATGCTATAGTTTGATCTTGGTGGGTTTTTCGATCAAGAGAATTAGTTGCACCGAGTTTTACTCCAGGTTATTGGGCTATGTGGAGTCTAGTTTGTAACCCGACCTGACTTGGAAGTGTTACAGTTTCAAATGAGAGATTTTTTGAGACTTAGTCCACGGAGCGAAGACTTAATCCATGGGCGTAAGCACATTACTGAACCACGTAAAATTTTTGCTGTGTGATTGCTTTTCTTTGCACATTTTTCTCTCTATTTTTTGCCTCTCGTAGATCTAGGAAAAAGTTAAATTCCTAACATGGGTGACATGAATCAACTTTTAAAAACAACACATTTACGTTATTTTATAGCACTACGAGATCGTTCTTAAAAACTTCTTTATTTTTTGTTCTTGTTAGGTTCTAACGATTTAGGATTAAATGTTTAGAATTTCAACTTGTATGTGTTGGCAAACTAAGAAAAAAAACATGTCTAGGATAGGTGTTAGACATTGCTCAAAGTTGTACAGGTCAAAACTCAAGAATGTACAAGCTGTAGGAAAAAGAATTAATTTTCTGTAAAACTCGACTGATCGAAGGATGAGGCTCGACCAATCGAGAATCACAAAAAATAGTTTCTACAGAATTTTTAAACAAGCCCAAGCCCTCGAAAATATTTAGGGTTTTAGTCCAACACTCCAATGTATAAAAGGAAAACTCTAGCCACGTTTTGAAGACTCTTGGAAGACTTGTGAGTTACTCCTGTGAGATTTGAGAGGTTTCTAACTCTACAAGCATCTACCGGAACAAGATCTACAATTAAGTGCTGGTGGAATCTAGTTGCTGCATAGGTCAACAAGCCATGATTTGAAACTTTTGAGTGGGATCTCAAAGTCACAAGCGTGGATGCTTGTGTGTTGCAAATCCAAGAGAGAAGTCCATGGATTCGGAGTTTGCATGTGGTCATGTCAGTAAGTTATTACTGAAGGTAATAATAGATTTAGGGTTAAATCTTTTGTAAAAGCTTCAATTCTCTATTAGTAGATTTGTTTTACCTTGAGAATAATTAGGTCAAATCCTCCTTAGGTTTTTACTTTGAAATTGTTGGTTTCATTGGTTTTCTTGAGTTATCATATTATGGTGTTATTTATTTTCCGCTGCTTTGCATGATATGATTTACTTTGTTTAACCTATATCTAAATAATTAACCTAAGTAACTACTTAGCTAATATATTAGGTTAAACAATCTGTTCTAAGAGGTCTAAACAAACAAACAAACAGTTCTTACTAATTATTTGGATTACTTTTGTTTAATCAAAACTTGCCTGTTGACTAAAATATTTCCAACACTTTCAACTTAAGAAGTCTTCTGTTTTCTTATTTTTGATAACAAAAGGTGCATTTTTCATCTTTAACTAGCTCTACACACAAGAATCGATGAATATAATCTATATTGTATGTTTATCATGAAGTCATTTGACATATTGATTTTTTATTTTTTATAATCAAACTATCACTTTTTTTTTCCTCTCCCTAAATGGTCAATAGTTAGATATATGCTATATACATGCCATATAAAAAATAAAAAGAAGTTACTCATATGCTATCTGTTATTAAGCTTTCATACTATTATGGTCGAATTGTTAATTCTACATTATAATTTTACTAACTGTAAAACAGTGAAACGTGTTTCATTTTGTTTTGACAACCTCAAATTTGGGCCAGATGAGCTTTAAAGCTCTCTCTCTCTCTCTGAGTTTGCACTCGGTAGCACACTTTGAGCAGCATGCCAGAAAAGTTGGTTGACCTTGAGATATGAAAATTGACTGGGAGAACGAGAATGCTTTCCTCCATGCAAAAGGAAAAAAAAATAAAAAGAAAAAGAAAAAAAAAGGAAGTTTAGACGGAGCTTCTCTCTTTGTAGAGTATCTATTACTATTGTCACCACACTTCCCACATGCATATGTGCTCCCACCTAAAAAAGGAGGCTTGTGCTTAGTCTTTTGGCTCTAATAATTATGCTTGATGTTGCTTTGTGACCATCAACCTTTTGGTTATTAAAAGCAATTAATAAATTAGCACAATTAACCTCGTGTTAAGACTCTTTAGTTGTTCCGACATCATAATAGATATTATATAAAGGGTAGGTTCCTATTCCATTGAAGAAAAGTGTCTTTCGTTTCTAGGAAGGAACTTTCACTTACCTCAAAAAAGCTTACAGGAATTCATATGAAAAATATCTCCGATCCCTTATTTAGCTATATTTTCCAAACCAAGTTTTCCATTAAACCCCAAGCCCAAAGTGCAAGTTTATGGGCTAGCCAATTAGACTCTCTAAGCATAGTAATGGGAACGGGCCCTTGAGTGGAACCACCGGAAGCCCAAAGTGCAAGGTTATGGGCTAGCCAATTAGAGTCTATAGGTGGGTTTTAAACCAAAACCCAAACCATGTCATTAGGGTGGGTTCACTTTACTTTTAGAAGAAGATTATATTTATTGACCTATTTTGTTTACAAAATACATTGTATAAAAATATAGATGTATCTAGGAAAAGTGAAGCTTTAGAAAAATCTATATATATTAGTTAGATATGAAAAAAAAAGTTGGCGTATTAAGATAAAATAAACAGCTAGACTTAAAATATAGCTTAATCAAAGTAGCAAAAAATTACTAAAGTTCTACTTGATATCTACCTAACAAGTACAACTATAAGCTTGTGAATAAAACCCTGATCGAAAAATATAATATAATGAATAGGAGCTTTTATATATTGTGGATTTCTTGCATTCCAATAAACACCTAGCATTCACATGAATTCTTAGAAATTTAAATTTTGGTAAGTGAAATTTGCCGTTAAACTTAGGGATGTGCATAGATTGGGTTAGAGAATTTTTTCAATCCAACCCAGTCCTGGTTTGGGTCAGGTTGGGATTAAATATTTTATCTCTTGTAAAATATAAAAATAAAAAATAAAAAATAAAAAATAAAAAATAAAAAGAAAGAAAGAAGGGATTTCCATCAGCTATTAAAGTTATTTTTTATTATTAATTATAACATGTCACATAATATGCTCAAATAATAGTCCAAATTTAATCAAACTAATTCTCAAAATACCAATATAAATCAAAATAAACTATTAAAATAAACTTGTACAGACAAATAGGTTGAAAAAACTATCAATCTAAAACCAACCGACCTAAGACTAAAAAAAAATTCAACCTAATCCAACCCACAAAAACCAACCTGGGAATGCACACCCCTAGTTAAACTCTTTGAATGTTCCAACGCTTGAGTCTGAGGGTGTGCAAGAAGGAAAACCTCTCTCTCGCACACATTATCCAATTTGATAGCAATTTATTTTTTTTTTTAATTTTATTAAAAGTCTAAAAAAATTGATTTTATTATTCAAAGAAGATTTTTTTTCCAAAAAAAAAAAAAAAAAAATTCTATTTGGAAGATTTAATTCAAAATTTGTTTTCAGAAAAAAAAAATTCTTGGTAAAAATAATTAAAAAGTGTTCTTTATGCTATGAGCTACCTTAAGACATACAAATGACCATGCTATAGCAATTAAGCCATAGTAATGTACTCTAAAGGGAAATTTCAGGAAGGTTAAGCAAGTTTAACCTAATCAGTGACAAAGGTTGAGATGAGTTCAACACAATTGACAATGGTGGGAAAGGATATTGCTTGGGTCATATGATCTAATTATTTGAAAAAACATTGAAAAAGAAGAGAAAATGAAAATGATTAAGAAAAGAAGAAAAGAATTGAAGGCTAGTGGAAATTTTATATATCTTCTAAAAACTTTTAAGGATAATTCTATTTACATTATTGTTTGTTCTACCCAACCTTACATGGGGGATGGGGGATATCTTAGATGTTAAAACATTGAAATCAAGAGAGTTTTGGCCCAAACATTTGGGCTTTACCTTACCTCAAAAAATCTTTGCCCAGTCTAACTTAGTTTAAGATCTTTCTTTACCTTTTCACCCTATGGTTGTCATAATTTTTATTATTAACGCTTTGCATCTTGATGGATTTCATAGAAATTCTTTTCATTCTAGCTTGTGGACTTGGTTTATTAAATAAACTTTATTTGAAATCAGGAATTTCAATTTTGCCTCTTCCTAGATGTCAATGGGTACAATTTTTTTTTGAAACCACAACTCAAACCTATAATTTTGAGTTGGCCAGAAAAGAGAATATTACTAATGAAAATTAAGAGTATGGTACAATATCAAGTAAAGTATAGGATCAAACAATGTTTCTAACATTTTATTTTTTCTACAGAATGATAAGCATCATTGTCATTTAGTTTCACTCTAAAATCATTTCATGAAACTACTTCTGTAAACTTATTTTATTAGCTGACTAAAATTGTTGTTCGTTTGTTCTTATATATATATATATATATATATATATAAAAGAACAAACGAACAATAATTTAATCATTAACTTTAGTAGTGCTTCTATGTTTTTATAGTGATTACACATATATTAGTTAATTAATGCATTTTCGATATTTATATAATACTAATAAATGTATAAGTTAGCACATGTCATTATAATATGCTTTGAAAATAAATATGTCGTCGTATGCATCCACCAATTTTGGAATCCAACACAGCATGGTAATCGGTAGGTTTCAAACTTTATTACATCAATACAATTATAATTTATTTTTGTTTATATAATACAAATAAAGGTAGAAAGTTGACACATGTGATTGTAGTATGTTTTGAAAATGAACACATGTTATTGTCATATGCATTCACCAATTTTGGGATCCAACACAGCATAGAAATCGGTAGGTTTTAAACTTTATTACATCAATACAATTACAATGGAACATAATCCAACAATTTACAGGAAAAAAATGTCATGGAACTAACAAACGCTAAAAATCCTAATGATTTCCTTAGGAAAAAAAAGAAAAAGAAAAAAAATGTTAGGTCTTGAAATTGGGAACTTATAATTTGCTAATTTTGAAAGTGAATGTAATAATGATGTGCTGGATTATATCAAGAAGTAGACGAGTTTTTCTTTTCAGAAAGCATCTGAATGACAGAGGTAGAATTATGTAAATTAACACGTAGGGGTTTCTCCTGGAAATTGGCGACTAAATAACTTGCTGGGACATTCATTTACAGCCATACTTGATCCCTTATGGAGTGGGCTTTATTGTGTTCATAACCTATTTTCTTAATAATTATAACTAGAATAATTACAACTTATTCTCTTTCTAATTTTTAGTATAGTTGTTAAACTAGAATTGTCCATCTAGGTATGCATTATTTAACACTTGACTTTTGGCGCATATGCCCTAACTACTAGTTGGTATGAACTTCTGCTAATTAGTCATCGAACTGCTAAAGGAAGTTAGGGAAAAATTATTTACCAATGTAAGGCTTTCAAACTTTCAACAAGTTCTTCTGAATTCTATTAGGGCTTGCGAAGCTCCAAAAAAATGAAATATCCTTTACCCTAACTGTTTTGATTGTATATAGGAGGACTTCGCCTTTGATAATCTCCGCCAGTACTCTAGTAAAGTACCACGACCTAGATAAGGTTTTGTTCTGTGAAATTTTTATTTGGGTTGTGAGCTTTGAATTGATATTGGACAAACATTGCTGTTTTGCCAACTTGAAGTGGACAAGTCATGCTATAATATGTATTCTCTGAGACCATATTATATTTACTAAATGGGAAAAAGCTAAGCTTAATCTAGTAGAGACTGCTTTTGTTACAGTGCTGAATCTTTTTTCAGCTGTTCATGTTTTGATATATATATATATATATATATATATATATAATTAATAGCTAAGCTCAATTCAAATAGTGGCCCTTAAAAACCTTTCAGTTTTTGATTGTCGTCAAGCTTACTTATGGTTTTGGTGTTCAAGTAGCATGTCCTACAAGTTTCCTTTACTATGATTATGCTCTTTTCTTTCTTTTCTTTTCTTTTGAATACAGAAGGCTTTCTTTAAAAGTGATTCTTCTTCTACATGAGATTTTAAGACATGGAAGGTTTCCGAAAAATTCCAGTGACAATGTAATATTGTATGGGCTATTTACATCAAAATTTCAAGTATTGAATTTGTTTAGACATTGTAATTAAACAATTGAACAGACTTAAACTTTTATAGTTGCATTGGTTGTGAATGGATTTGAACCCATGATTGAAGTGGGTATGTTTGTTCAGAAAAATCCAATATCGATCAAGGACAGGACTTTTGCACCACCATATTTGCCTAGGCCTGGGTAAGTTAACCAACACATTGGAGCTGACACGTTGGATACAAATCGAGGTAGTGTTAACTTGTTGCAATAATGCAGGTAATAGTATATTGAGTAGCCCGTATCAACATTCTTCTTTCTTTGATTCATTGGAATTATTTTATTTTATTTTTTTCTGAAATTCAAACTTTTCGTAATCTTTGTCAATGCAATCACTGGGCAACTTTAAAAACTTTAAGGAGTCATTATCGTTAACAACTACCCTATTAGCATTTAACTTGTCCAATTCTCAATACATACTCGACAACCTCAAGTTGAGACATGTATGAGAAGTTTGCCTATGGACACAATCATTTTTACATCCAATTTTATAATTTGTCAAGTTATGCGATTTTATGTAAAGTAGTAGGTCACACAAAATAGAAAATAATTGGGTATGATTGGTTGTATACCCAGAGTTATTCATGTATGAGCTTCCTCTCTCTCTCTCTCTCTCTCTCTCTGTACACCTGTGAGCGAGCGACACTAGTTGACCTTGAGATGATTGACTTGGATGAAGGTTTGCGTGTCTTTGGAGTCTATCCAATGAGAGCAAGGAAGAGTGTTAGCACAAGCTTCCCACCATCATCGCCAGCAGAATCTATATGTAATTTGCAAAAGAGCATTTCTCACGGATTAATGTGTCACTCTCTACCCACCCTTGGCACCACACATCCCACTTGCATTTGCATATGCCCTCGCCACCGTAAAAAGATGAAGCCTCTTTGCCCTTTGGACTCTTTTGCCTCCATTAACTATTATTTTCTTTTGCTTTCTCTCCATCTTCCAATTAATTATATCATTAAATAAATACAACCATCTTTTGGTAAACTCTTGGTTGTCCTGACTTTTTACATCAATAAAATAATGTGGGTTCCTATTCCATTCAATTAAAAAACAACTCTCATCCCACATGAACAAAGCTTTGGAGAATTCATTAGAAAATTCAGGAAAGAAAAAGAAAGAGTGAGAAAAGCCATGAAATGGTGCCCTCATCATAAGATGCAAGCACGGGTCTCTCTCTATCTCTCTCGCTCCCCCCTCATTTTATTTTTCATTTTGTTGAATTTTTCTGCTTTATTAGTCACATCTTTGGGCATTGAAGAAAGCTCTCATCTAAGGGTCTGTTTGGTTGGAATGATGAAAAAGTGAAAGGATGAAAAACTTTTTGGTTTGATTGAAAATAAGATTTATATAAATTTACCATTATATCCTTCTTAAATAAAACAAAAAGTAATACATTATACTTTTTTTAAAAATTGTGTATAGATGAAAGTGGACATTTTAAAAAGTAGCATAAGAAATCATCCAAAAGTGTTTTCTTAAAAAAACAATAAAAATAAAAATTAAAAAAAAAGAAGGAAAAGAAGAAGAACCCACCACGTCCTGACAAAACCAAAGAAAGAAAAAAAAAAAAAAAAAAAAAAACAAAAACAAAAAGCCAGTGTTACCATAGAAAGGAAAAGTAAAAAAAAAAAAAAAAAAAAAACATTAAAAGAGATGGGGGTAGTTATGTCCAAATATTTTTCTCACTTTTTACTCTAATTTTCTCTCTAATTTGGAGAAAAAATTATATTATGTTTCGGGTGTATATGCCATCTCTCTCACAGCAGCTAGGTCTCACACAGTTGTGGGACTCAACTGCTATGAGAGAGATGGCATATACACCCGAAACATGATATACTATCTCAATTTGGAGAGATTGTATTTTGAAGAGACGGGACGGGACGGGGCGGGGCGGGGGGGGCGGGGGAGGGGGGGGGGGAGAAAACTTGTGGGCCCACCACTTTTCTCTCCCCCTCCCCCTCCCCCTATCAACCAAACACCATTCCCACTCATTTTCTCTCATATTCACTTTTTTTTTTTTTTCATCCTCCCTAAAATCCACCCAACTAAACATACCCTAAGGGTTGTGATGAAAAGCTCGTGGATATATAGTAATGACTTTGATGAGTGGTTACGAATTAAACTGCTTGGTCAAAGAAGTGACTAATCTCAAAACATGTCCTGCATTTATATTATAATGTGAAAAATTTGTGCAATACATATCAAGGAGTCTATACTAAACTCCTTTAAATTTGGCCATAAGCTCTTTTATGCTAAATATTTCATTAAAACATCATTAATGAGACAATAGAACCATCTCTTTTTTACTTTTCGTACCATCTGCTGTCAAAATCTGAGGTAAGTACTTAATCTGCAATATACCCAAAAAAAGTAAGTTAAAATTAGGGTTTCTTGTTATTATTTATATAGTCTAATTTAACCTAATACACCCGATTTAGAACTCAGTTAGCACACAGCCACACAATTTGTACTTACATAAATCTAATGCATTCCATGCAATCCGGCCCTTTATCACATTTGCTATTAGTCTTTTTATCATGTTGCACGGAACTATTTGAAGTATATTTAGAAATTAATTAAATTATCCAAATTGTTGATTTTTTTTGTAAATTTGTGTGGATCGGGAAATATTTAAGTATGCATGCAATGACTTCAATTTTCTTCATAGATGATTGAAAACCAATACGGTCTGCCAGCGGGCCAGGTACCCTTTTCCTGCTTTCAGGATAGATGTGTAAAAAAAAAAAAAATAGTTCTAGATAATTTGACTAATTTAGAATTCCACAAAATGCGAAAGCTTATTATAGAATATATTTGACTTTGTTAGGTTCTAAAAACTTAGGATTTTATGTATTTAGAACTCTAATGTGTAATGTTGGCAAACCATGATCAAAACAGTTTGTTTAGTCTTGTTTAAGCTTGCTCAAAGTTGTGTCTTTTATGCAAAGTTGGAATCGAGAGGCTGCAGAAGTATTTGTTACTTTCGGCCTGGCTCGATCAATCGAAACTTAGACTCAATCGATCGAAAGTTGGCCAGATTGTTTTTTCTGCAGAATTTTCAACTCAGCCCTAACTCCTAAAACATTTAGGGTTTTATGTTTTTACCCTAGGTATATAAGGCAAACCCTAGCCACGTTTTAGAGGTTGCTCTTGTTGCTCATATTTGTAGTTTTGTATGAATCTCTTGTGAGATCCTTGAGGAGTTTTCCTTTACACAAAGTTTAGGGTTTTCAAGGAGAAGATGTTATCTGCACCTTGATGATCAACTCAGTTGCTGCCATTGGAGTTTAAAGAAAAACAAGCGGGGCTGCTTGTACTTGTGGAGAATCCAAGAAAGAAGGAGTCTGTGGATTCGGAGTTTACACGTGGTCATATCAGTAAGTTCTACTGGTGGGTAGCAATAGAAAGTCAGTGTGAGGGCTTGTAAGTTTTATTATATGAACTTCGATTCTTTCATACAGTGGATTCAAGTTTACTTTGAGGATAGTTAGGTTAAATCCTCCCCAGGTTTTTTACCGGTTTGGTTTTGCTGGGTGATCATATCTTGGTGTTCTTTATATTTCCGCTGTTTTATATGCTTGATATGATTATATGCTTGTGTTAATCTGGATTTGCATAATTTGACTAAGTTAATCACTTGGCTAATTCTCTAGATTAATTCAATTGTTGTTTTAAGGGGTTTAAAAATCTAACAAGTGGTATCAGAGCAGGTAGCTCTCTTGTTGTAGATCTTTTGATCTCTGAACTGATCCTTAACCCCTGTTATCATGGATTCTTGGAAAATCTTTTTGCTTATATGTCAACATGCCTACTTGTTGTTATTGTCTCTTGTTGATTTTAGTAAATCTTTTCTTGAGCATCTTGGTCGAATCACATGTGATAATAATTATTTGTGTTATACTGCCTTAACCGCCTTATAGGCATGTGATTCTTGTCTGTGGTATTTGGATAGTGGTTGTTCTAGGCATATGATAGGAAACAAAGGTTTGTTCAAGACACTCTTTGAAGGAAACATTGGGACGGTCACCTTTGGAGATGGAAGCAAATCTGTAATCAGAGGTATTGGAACTGTGGACATTCCAGGATTACCAGTCTTGGAAGATGTATGGTATGTTGATGGATTGAAGGCCAACTTACTCAGTATTAGTCAGATTTGTGAAAATGGGCTGAATGTTCTCTTCACTAAGTATGATTGTGAGATACTTGATGGAGGAGGTGACTGCATGTGTATTGGTGTAAGGACAGTTGACAACTGTTATGGTATAACACCAAGTGTAAACAACAAGTGTTTTAGTGCTAAGATTGATCAAGTTGAGTTGTGGCATCAACGATTGGGGCATGCAAGTCATAAGCAATTGGAGAAGATTTCTAAGTGTGATGCAGTTATTGATTTACCTAAATTTGAAAAGATAGGTAAGAGCATCTGTGGACCATGTCAAATAGGTAAACAAATGAAATCCAAACATCCGACTGTAGCTGGCGTTCAAACTACAAGACCTCTAGAGTTATTACACATTGATCTTATGGGTCCTGCCAGAGTTCAGAGTTTAGGTGGAAAGAAGTATATTCTAGCTGTTGTGGATGACTTTACTAGATATACTTGGGTTGTGTTTTTGAGAGATAAAGCTGAAGCTCCTGAGAAGATGATACATCTGTGCAAGAAACTGTAGGTTGAGAAAGATACTGTGATATCCAGAATCAAAAGTGATCATGGAAGAGAATTTGAGAATACTAAGTTGGCTACTTTCTGCAATGATCAAGACACACATCAAGCGTTCTCTTCACCCAAGATACCTCAACAAAATGGAATAGTGGAAAGGAAGAATAGGGTTGTTCAAGAGATGGCACGAGTCATGCTACATAATAAGAAGTTGCCTAAATCCTTCTAGGGGGAGGCTGTTAACACTGCCTGCCACATACTCAATCGGGTGTATTTTAGACCTGATTCCAAGAAGACTCCCTATGAACTCTGGAGAGGGAAGAAGCCTGTAGTCAAATATTTCAGGGTATTTGACAGTGACTGTTATATTTTGCGTGACAGAGAGAACCTAGAAAAGTTTGATGCAAAAAGTGATAAAGGATACTTTCTAGGATACTCTTCCACTAGTAGAGCGTATAGAGTGTACAATCTAAGAACTAAAACAGTCATGGAATCTTCAAATGTTGTGATCAATGATGAAGTATGTTCAAAGGCACATTCAGAAAACACTGCTCCTGTTCAAGATAAGTCTTTAGAAGTTGATGATTCACTTCCTACTAATTATGTGGGGAAACATAGCGAGGAAGAGCTGTTGCTATTGAATGATACAGTTTCAGTACCATCAAGTTCAGAACCATCCACTTTGGTTCATGAAACTCAACAAGCACACAGTGAGCTTAGTCCTCTTTCAGAACAGAAAGGTACCTCCACATCTTTGGTAAAAGGTCCATCCTCTAGAGTCAGATTGAATCATCCTGCCACTAATATATTGGGTAGTTTGAATGATAACATGAGATTGAGATCAAAAGCCTTAAATGTGATTACTCTCTCATGCTATCTATCCCAATTTGAACCAAAGAAGGTGGATGAAGCACTTCAAGATGCTGATTGGATAAATTCCATGCATGAAGAACTTCATCAATTTGTTCGGAATGATGTGTGGGAATTAGTTCTTAGACCAAAGGGAGTAAATGTAATTGGAACTAAATGGATTTTTAAGAACAAGTCAGATGAACATGGCACTGTCATTAGAAATAAATCAAGACTTATTGCTCAAGGATACACACAAGTGGAATGAGTTGATTTTGATGAGACCTTTGCACCAGTAGCAAGACTTTAATCCATTAGAATACTGTTGGCCAGAACAAGCCATCTGAACTTCAAGTTGTATCAAATAGATGTCAAGAGTGCTTTTTTGAATGGGATGCTGCAAGAAAAAGTATATGTTGAACAACCAAAGGGCTTTGTTGATCCTCACAGACCGAATGATGTGTACAAGCTGAAGAAAGCCCTCTATGGTTTGAAATAAGCTCCTAGGGCTTGGTACGATAGATTGATTGCACATCTCACTGAGCATGGTTTCAAAAGAAGATCTGCAGACACTACTCTCTTCATACGAAAGGATAAGAATGGTTTTGTTGTAGCTCAAATTTATGTTGATGATATTGTTTTTGGTGCTACTAATGACTCTCTTGCTCATTCTTTTGCAGATGAAATGAAGGCGATGTTTGAAATAAGCATGGTTAGTGAACTAACTTACTTCTTGGGATTGCAGGTGAAGCAAATGTACTTCGGAATCTACATCAACCAAGCAAAGTATGCAAGAAATCTAGTCAAGAGATTTGGACTGGACAAGGCTGCCCATGCCAGAACACCAATGGCTGCAAATGTAAAACTAACAAATGATCCATCAGGTGAGTCTGTTGATGTTACACTATATAGAAGCATGATTGGATGCCTTTTGTATTTGACTACTAGTAGGCCTGATATTGCTTTTAGTGTTGGTGTTTGTTCTAGATTTCAATCTAATCCTAAGGTTTCACACTTGAATGCTATTAAAAGAATCATAAAATATGTAGGTGGAACTTGTGAGTATGGATTATTTTATAGCAAATAGTCTAATCTGTCTCTTGCTGGATTTTCTGATTCTGATTGGGCTGGTAATGCTGATGATAGAAAAAGCACAACTGGTGGGTGTTTTTATGTAGGAGCTAATCTTGTTGCTTGGATGAGTAAAAAGCAAAATTTTGTATCTTTGTCTACTGCAGAGGCAGAATATATTACTGCTGGAAGTTGTTGCTCACAGCTTCTTTGGATGAAAAAGCTTTTGAATGATTGTGGGATATCACAAGATACCATGGTTGTTTATTGTGATAACTCTAGTGCTATTGATATCTCTAAAAACCTTATTCAACACTCTAAGACTAAACATATAGAGACTAGATATCACTTTATTAGGGATCTTGTTGAAAGAAAGAATGTCTCTCTTTAGTACATCCCTACTGAACGTCAGAATGCTGACATCTTCACCAAACCTCTTGATGGAAGTAAATTTAAGACACTTCATAAAGTAATTGGTGCGATTCTGGTTCCCTGATCATTTTTGGTTTTCTTGGTCCTTGTGCTTCATTACTCTATTTTTTGTGACCATTGTTCTTTGGTTTTTTTTTTTTTTTTTTTTTTTTTTTTTTTTTTTTTTTTTTCTAGGATTTGTATTGCATAACATTCATGCATTTCATTCTAGGATTTCATATGTTTTCTCCTTTAATAATAATAATAATAATAATAATAATAATAATAATAATAAAGGGGAAGCAAATTGTGTTGGACATTATTTTCTTTGTTTTTGAAAACAATGTTGGTCAATATATTTTCACATAACATGTCTTATGTACCTTGTTTAGTTTTGATGAGCTTATTTGTTGCACTTTACTGGTTGAAACTTTGTAGTGCATGTTGTGTGGGAAAGATGTTTATAGTGTTATCATTTTGTCTTAATCTTGAAGTCACATGCTATTTGATTGTCGGACTTGAACCTTTTGAGAAATGCATAAATAACCATCTCACCACTGTTCACTAGCCAATCATGAACACCTTAGTACATATCGTAAGATTTTGTGCTCGAGAAAGTGTAGCACATGCACAAAAAGAACATAAGGTGTAGCTTCGGTTTAATTGTTTAATGCTTAAAATTGGTGTGTACTATTAGGCTTGGTACCAAATTACATAATTAAAATTGGTGTATATATTATCCTGGTTTTTTAATAAGTTTCTGATTAAATTAAAATTGGTGTGTATATTATGCGGCAAAATCAAGAAATTTACATGATTGCAAGTTTTTGTTCTAGGAGATGTGGGAGTTATAAGATGTAACTCTTTTGGTGATAGTCTCTTTCGAATTCTATGTGATGAATTTTGTAGACTTTGTGTTTGATTTCTATTCACATATCACCTCACATGTATCTCAAGTTTTTACTAGTTGCACACACTATTCAAGTTACTCTTTGCTAAACTTTGTACATGTTAATGTGTGTGTTTTTGGTCTGACCAACCAAGTTTGAAAATACCTTGAGTATTATGCACAACATATTTGTAACTTGAGAATTTAAAGGGAGAATGGTTGATATTGTTTTTGGAAAAACTGGGTTTAAAACTTGGGTTTTTGAAAAAGCATTTTATCTCATACTCATGCATTTTGTTCATCAATCTCAATGCTTTGAGGTGTTCTTGCCCAAAATGTGGTTGTTTTTCAAAACTGTGTTTTTCCTAAAATTTAGTGAGCCTCTGTCTGGTTCGATTAATGCAGTTTGTTTTTCGATCAATCGAAATTGTGCTTAAAATTCTTTAAGAGTCTCGGGTTGTTTCGATCGATCGAATGTAATTTTCGATCAATCGAATATCGTGAATCAGGTTTTTTAAAAACTCAATTTTTGACTTGTTCAAAACACTTTTCAAAAGTTTCAAACCTTTTTCTCTCTCTCTCCGATTTGGACAAGGCTCCATGTCAAATTTTTGTCGTTTTCCTCCAATATTTTTGCAAGGTTTTCATCTCCCAACACCGGTATATCCATTTTACCCTTCCTTTTGCTTTTTATTTCATTTATTCATGCATTTATTTGGGATTTTCGGTCTTTTTACTAATTGGGGTTTTTGTTGATTCAAGCCATGTTTTCTGAAATTGATCAATGGGTTTTTGTTCTTGGATGTACTAAACTTGATCTTGATGGTTTAATTTGATCATTTTTGGGATTTGTAAGAAATTGAATTTTCTAGGGCTTGATATTAATCCGAATTTGGGATTTTGTTCAAATTGGGTTCAATTGATGCAATTGGCTTGTTGAATTGATGTAATTGATCATTATATTGTGTATTCTAGCTTGTGTGATGATCAATTGGTCAAATTTTTCCTAAAACTTAATAAGTGGTTTCAAAATTTTGGGGTTTTTGTTAGAAATTCTATACTCAAGTCAATTTTGTGAAATTGAACTTAGTTTTACTGCATTAGAACATGCATCATGACATTGTGATTGTTCATGCATCATATAGATTTTTGTTCTATATTTTTTTTTGCTAACTTGCAGTCTACCCTTAGTTTGTGTTTTTGTTGGTTCTTTTTGGTTCTATCTTTGTGTCTTTGTCCATTCCTTAGCATTATGCTTAGGAAGACTAGAGCTCGTAGGTCTGTTCCCTCACCTTCTCCTCCTCCTTTTGACCGTGATAGGTTTTTGAGTGAGAAAAATCAAGAGACCTTTGAGAAGCTGAACCTTAAGAAAAAAATTTAGGCTAAGCGTTCTGTAGTGTTAGATGAGGTTGATCATGCCATTAGGGCAAATTTTGAGCGTCGGGGCTGGTTACCTCTGTTGGATATTTTTGATCCTCCTCCTCCAGCTACCCTGATTAGAGAGTTCTTTTTGAACATCTCTATCCGCATCTATGATTCCAACACTTTGGTAAATAGTTGGATATAAGGTGTAGAGTTCACCATTACTCCTGATGTAGTAGCTGATGCTCTAGGGGTTCCTTTGGTCCAGCACCCTATCTATCTGTATGATAAGTCTCCTCTCTTGGATGATGTTATGTCATACATCACTGGGTCTTCTATCCAGTGGGGTTTCGATCCTAGGATCACTACTACTAAGCTATCTGAGTTGCACTATCTTTTCTTTAGGATAGCTTGTCATTTTGTGTGGCCCATCTCTCATCTCCACACCATTCCTCTTGAGCGGTGTGTGTTTTTATACACTCTTGTTACTGATGCTCCCATCAATTTTTCTCATCTGTTTCTTCGCTCTTTGAACGAAGTTTATAGGAGTTTATCTTCCGCTCATGCTCTTGTTCATCCTATTTTTATTCATAGGATTTTGTTATATCTTGGTCTAGATGATTTTCCTTCCTCTGAGCCCGTTCATGTTATTGCTCCCATAGGTGTGTCTTTTCTTAGGTAGAGGGCTGTTCATCTTCGAGCTGGCTCTAAACACCCTAGGTTTGAGCCTTCTGGTACCGCACCTCCTCCTTCTTCTTCTACAGGTCTTGCTGGTAAGGATGTAGCTGATCCTGTTGGTGATACTGTTGCTGCTGATGTTCCTCCACCTTCTTCGGATGACTTTGATATATGTCATACTTTGGAGACTATCATGACCGTCCAGGCAGCTCATGGTCAGATTTTGGTGGACTTGCTTGATGAGCTATGTGCATTGAGAGCCGATTTGGTGCATTATCGTCGTTCACCTTCACCACCTCCTTTTGATGATGACTTATGATTGTCCTTTGGCATTCCGTCACAGAAAGGGGGAGTAGAGTTTTGATTGTAGAGGAGTTTTTGTAGTTAGGGGGAGATTTTCTTTTGTTTTTTGCGGAGCTAGTGGTGATATTAAATTGGATTTAGGTGCTTCACTATGTATACTTTCTTTTGATATCTTTTTTGGGCTATTCATGTTAGGGGAGATACATTTATTCTGATATATGATTCTTGATTCTTGTGTTCACTGCTTATTGATTTATATTTATGAGTTGTTCATTGATATATGTCTTTATTTTGTGTTGTGTGAAAAATACAAGAATGCTTTGTTTAAAGGGGAGTTGTTGTATCTAACTTAGGGGGAGAGTTAGTTTACATACTTTTTAATTTACTGTTTTTTTGTCACACATGTGTTTATGCGTTTGTTGAGTATTTCAGGAATATGCAGGTTGATTCAATTGAGCTGCTGTCTATACTTGCAACTGATGGATAGTAGTTAGGATTGAATTTGTTGTTATGAGCATTATTTTTGTAAAGGGCTTTTACTAGTAAATTTTGAGTTTTTAATTTGTGTTTTGTCACGGATTGCTAAAGGGGGAGTTTGTTAGGTTCTAAAGACTTAGGATTTTATGTATTTAGAATTCTAATGTGTAATGTTGGAAAACCATGATCAAAACAGTTTGTTTAGTCTTGTTTAGGCTTGCTCAAAGTTGTGTCTTTTATGTAAAGTTGGAATCGAAAGGTTGTAGAAGTATTTGTTACTTTTGGCCTGACTCAATCGATCGAAGCTTAGACTCGATCGATCGAAAGTCAGCCAGATTGTTTTTTCTACAGAATTTCCAACTCAGCCTTAACTCCTAAAACGTTTAGGGTTTTATTTTTTTACCCTAGGTATATAAGGCAAACCCTAGCCACGTTTTAGAGGTTGCTCTTGTTGCTCATATTTGCGGTTTTGTGTGAATCTCTTATGAGATCTTTGAGGAGTTTTCCTTTACACAAAACTTAGGGTTTTCAATGAGAAGATGTTATTTGCACCTTGATGATCAACCCAGTTGCTGCCATTGGAGCTTAAAGAAAACAAGCGGGGGTGCTTGTACTTGTGGAGAATCCAAGAAAGAAGGAGTTTGTGGATTCGAAACTTGCACGGGGTCGTGTCAGTAAGTTCTACTGGTGGGTAGCAATAGGAAGTCAAGTGTGGGGGCTTGTAAGTCTTATTGTATGAACTTCGATTCTTTCATATAGTGGATTCAAGTTTACCTTGAGGATAGCTAGGTTAAATCTTCCCCAGGTTTTTTACTGGTTTGGTTTTCCCAGGTGATCATATCTTGGTGTTCTTTATATTTTCGCTGCTTTATATGCTTGATATGATTATATGCTTGTGTTAACCTAGATTTTCATAATTTGACTAAATTAATCACTTGGTTAATTCTCTAAGTTAATCCAATTGTTGTTTTAAGGGATCTAAAAACCTAACAGACTTTGAGGGTTTTCTTCAAAAATTTTATAATGGCTTGCAAATTAAGTAGGGAAATTGTTAGTGGGAACAGTGTGGGGGGAGAGAGAGAGAGAGAGAGGAAAAAAGAAAGTTGTATTCTTGTAGAGAATGGGAGCATTTAGCTTAGAATGTGGGCTAGAGGGCTACTCTGAATGAGAGCAAAGTAACCCTCTGAATTGTCATAGCCAGTAAAGTAACATATATAGTTGACTTAGAGGGTTCCTTTGCAGGCAGAAGAATATGTGTTACTGGCTAGGACAACGATTTTTCCGCATGCAAAGTAACACATATATATTGTTTAGTTAGTCAGGTATTTGACGGGTGATCTATTGATATAAGACAAATGAAATATAACACCATGTTTAAACATGTTAAAGCTATTGAGTGATCAAGTGATTGAAAGGGAGAAAAGAGTAAAGTGGAAGCAAGAATTTTATGTGATTCGGCCTAATGATCTATGTCTAAAGTGGGAAACTGTTGATTGCAACATCTTTGTCTCATTGAAATTGTATTTCAATGAACCAAATGTAGGCTAACTCTAGGAATAGTTCATTTCCTTTATAAATACATTAGCATCCCATAGGTGTTGGCCTCTTTGGCCATGTTATCTTTAACACCCCTTCTCAAATTTAAGGTGAAAACTTTGGTTTGGAAGGCCTTGAATGTATAACATAATCAGTTTGGAAACACGCAAGGCATATCATGGTAGTGAATGACCACAATTAATGATGATCATTGACATCAATTGACACAAAAGCTATGTTGACAAATGGAAGCATTGTGTGTTGTTGATGTCGGTAGTGCCTACAGAACATGTGGGTTCACATGGCATACTTAACCTCAAAAGGCTAGTGATCATGGTCAAGGGGTGATTAGAGATGCTTGCATGGTCGGTGAGGTTGAAAGAGCTAACTATGATAAAATGTTAAAGTTATTGAGTGATTGAAAGAAAGAAAAGAAAAAAATAAAAATAAAAACAAGAATTTTACATCGTTCAGTTTGATAGCCTATATTTATTAAAATTGTTGGGCCATGATATCTTTGTCAAGATGATTAATATATTTCAATTCGACCTAAAAGTCTTCTCTTTCTTACACAATTTCTAATGTCCAAATCCCTAATAGATGAAATAACTGCCTTCCTTAACATAACAATGGGTAGTGTACTTGTACACGGAAATTTGACGCATGCATGTTAACTCCAAAAACTTTTGGTCATATCCAATAGACCTAGATATCTTTTTACACACAGCCCTTTTGCTGTTGCTGAAGAAACATTTTTACATATATTGTCTACGCATTATTTTAAATTGAGGGTCATGAATAATCATAATATGATTATATAAAAATAGTAGGTGTAAAAGCAAATTAAGTACTAATAACAGAAAGATTCAAGTGTGGGATTCAAATAGTTGGAGCTGAGGTTTAGAGAGTAGAGCACTGGTGTCACGTGGAAGTCTAGAATGAATAAAATAACTCATCTCAGCTAGCTGCAAAAATCATTAATAAGACCTTTTGCACATGCAAAAGTCATTGATGTTGGGCTTAGTGAACCTCACGTGATCACGTGGCAAACTTTGGACAAAATAGCCTTTGGTCTTTTCGACCATGCACCTGGTTCATATTGGTAATTAACTCAATTGGGGGACCACGTGATGCACGTACGTACGTGTACTTGTACATGTACAAGCCCCATGCGAATTGTTAACTGCAAGTGCTCCTATGCTATACAATTTACCTATATGGAAAAAAGGTTTATTCAATAATTTATATATATAGAATGGTGAACTAAGGAAAAATTGTACTTAGCTCTAGTAGTGCTATTCTAATTAAGTTATAATTCGTCTTTCACTGCCTATAAATACATGCAATTTGACTCCTTCCATGTCCATATATTTATCTATATGGCTATTTGAGGAGCCTTATTGCCGTTCTTGAGAAATTTTAGTCTACTATAATTGGATACCTAAACTAGAAGTGCCCCTAAATAACATGTCTCAATTCTCAATGTGAAAGTTCTGTGATAGCAATCCATGTATGACATTTCTTTCAATAAAAAATTAGAGGTGGACATTTTAGACCCTATTCCTAAAAGAATAAGCAAAAAAGTCTCGTCTTTTTACATGTACATATGTGCTTTAGCTCATTCTATAACGTAGCATATGTTAGAGCTAAAGCTTTCACATGACCTTAAAAGTCAACATAAATGGTAATAACCCTAAATAAAGTGATGGTTGCAAGCAAAGAAGAGGTGTCTAAAGCCTCATTTAACAGATCAAGTAGCGTGCTTTGATGTTAACGCTATCAACTTTCAATATAAAAAAGCAGGACTGGATATAGAGAGTAAAGTGGTTCAAACTTTTGCATGGAATAGGGACAGGCAGACAAATCAAATTTTAATTTAAGCACCAACCATGGCTTTTAGTATAAATTCACCTTACTTACCCTGAGTGCTTTTCTTTTAATTATCGATCCAACTAAAAGTAAAACCAATTTTAAGGATCACAACTCTCAGTGCTTTCTCTCGAAAAAGGCTTATCTACAGGCAACTTTTATACGCGTTAAGCATATGGTACTCGAGTGCTTTATGAAATCTGTGGATTTTGTCATTGTATCCATTTGCCTTTATTTTCTTAACACAAATTTTGCATACAAGTGTACATTTAGCAGCATGAGTGTCTATTTTTTAATTTAGTAAATGTAGAACATCTGGTAGTGCAGGACTACACAACACAAAATAAAGTTTAGGAATATATACTAATACCATCACATATGCTGATATTGGAAAATTTCCATGTTTGTAACAGCAAATAATCATTCTTATGAACCAAGATGTAGCTATTTGAAGCACACATTAAAATCAAATCAAATCAAAAGGAGAAGATAAGACATTACTTGTATGAGAGAATAAACCGAGAAACAGTGTGCTTATCCATATTCTCAGATTTTCTGTTATCCCCTTTGAAGTGAATGCTTCATCGCATCCAAAGCAAGTGTTACTTTGTAGTCTTAGTTCAAGAGTTTTGTGAATGTGGTCAGATAGAGAATGCTGCAAAGGATGTGGAAGGTATCTGGAGATGAACTTCCATTCACAGAAGTAACCTTCATCCTATAGAGTGTTGGTGCACACACAATAATAATGGAAACAACACAAAGAGAAATTAAATAATACGCTAAATATTATTAATTCGAAGAGATGAACACAACACTATTTGGACTGACGCGCGACACTCGCTCTCTTTAAGGAGATTCAAGCCCTTAGTTGACTAATCTTTGTAACCGGTGCAGACCTTCTCTGACTTGTCTCTCCCAGGATACAACAGCCCAACAAATGTTGTATGGCTAGAACAACTTCTGCACAAAGTGTTCAAGCCCAAAACTCTACTAGAAGAACACCTTTTTTTGGCCCGAAATCTCTTAAGTATTTAGGAATATTATTGATTTCACTCTCTCACACAATACTCTTTGCTTTTAACTATTTCTCTTCATTTACTCTTGATATGAAATTAGTCTATAGCATAGTTATATATATAGTCTTCCAACTTGTCACATAACCTACATGTTATTTTTTAATTTGGAAAAACTTTTCTTAATTTATTTAATCTAACTTACATACAAGTAACTCTCTCTTTAACAAATTTTATTATAACTCATCTCTTTATTCATCTTCAGTTACTTTAAGTTTCAACATATTTAATTTAAAATGTACTAACAGTCCCCTACTCATTTTAATATTAAATTTGGAAAATGAGAGATTACCGGTCAAAGAGGGATTATTATGCATCATGAAGGTGTACTTTACATTGAACTTTCACTTAGTGAAACAACAATCTCTACTTCAAAGTTAGTAGTGGTCTCCGACTTAAACTATGACTGCTTAAGGGAAATAAAGTATTACTGCTTGCACATAATGATCCAGGTGTTGACATGAGCTTTACTAGCTAGCATGTTACGGCCCTATGCTGATCCTAGTTTTTCATGAGCGTCTTTGATAATAAGCCCAATTCTTATAGGGAGCGGCCCCACTACCACGCTTACATAGGTGAAATCTGTCTAGGGTGCTCCTATAACTTTGACACCCCACTCATAAGAGCTACAAATTGGTCATTAAGAGTTTTAAAAAACTCAACCTCCTACACGTTACAGGATAAATGCATTTACACCATAGGGATGGATTTTTTATTTTTTACTTTTAAAATAAAATTAAAATTAATAATGCATTTTCTTACAACTATCATATGATTCGTTTTTCCCATTGAACTCAGTTCTCAAGATCTCTGGTCCCTGAGTTGGATATCCTCATACATGGCTCATGATTGTATGGGCTTCAATCCCATCCCCCTCGATGTATTCCAAACCCTTTCTCTTGTTAAGGCCTTAGTTAATGGATCTGCAAGATTATCACAATATTTAACATATTCTATATTAATGATGCCATACTCAAATAAGATCTCACAATACTATGTTTTCTTCTTATGGTTTTGGATTTGCCGTTATAAAAATGGTTACGTACTCTACCAATTGTAGCAGTGCTATCACAATAAATTAAAATAGGTGGTATTGGTTTTTCCCAAAAAGGAATTTCATGCAACAAATATCTCAACTAGTCTCACTTGCTGAAGCTAAAGCTATAAGCTCAGCCTCCATAATAGAGTTAGCAATAATAGTTTGTTTTTTAGATTTCCAACATATTGCACCACCACCCAAAGTAAAAATGTAACCAGTGTTAGATAAAGAATCACTTGACAAGTATTCTAGTCAGCATCACTGAAACCTTCAAGTACAGCATGATATTTTTTATAGAACAAACCATGTAATTTGGTACCAGATAAATATTTCATAACTTGCTCAATGGCTTGCCAATGATCTCTACTAGGCTTGCTAGTAAATCTGCTAAGTACTCCTACTGCATAGGCAATGTTAGGTCTAGTACAATCAGTCGCATATCACAAACTACTGATTATGCTAGCATATTCCTTTTGATCAACAACATCATTGTCATTATTAATAGGAAACAAATGAACACTAGAATCAAAAGGAGTAGCTACACTCTTATGATCATGAAAATTACATTTTTTTCAATATTTTTTCAACATAATGTGATTGATCCAGAAATATTCCATCACATGTTTTTGTAATTTTCATGCCCAAAATAAAATTAGCCTCACCAAGATCTTTCATATCAAAATGGCTTCTAAGTATATTTTTTGTTTCATTTATAACATGCAAATTAGAGCCAAATATTAGTAAGTCGTCCACATAAAGGCTAATAATGACACGTGAGTTTTCCCAAGTTTTATAATAGATGCACTTGTCAGATTCATTTGACTTATATCCATCTTCAATCATGTAGGAATCAAATTTTTCATGCCATTGTTTAGGAGCTTGCTTTAAGGCATATAGAGATTTAGTTAGCTTACACACCTTACTTTCTTGACCATGCTCTACAAATCCTTTGGGTTGGTCCATATAAATTTCCTCATCTAGGTCCCCATTCAAAAAAGCTGTTTTTACATCCATTTGATGAATTTTCAAATCATATATGGCTGCAATAACAATTAGCAATCTAATGGATGTAATTCTAGTAATAGGAGAAAAAGTGTCGAAAAAAATCAACATCTCATTTTTGCTTAAAACCTTTTGCAACAAGTCTAGCTTTAAATTTGTCTACTGTGCCATCAGGTTTAAGCTTTTTCCTAAGGACCTATTTACAACCTATTGTTTTACAACCAGGTGGTAAATCTACTAACTTCCATGTTTTATTAGAAATAAGTGAATCCATTTCACCATTCACAGCTTCTTTCCAAAATACACCATTAGGTGGTAACAAAGCTTCTTTCAAAGTCAAAGGACTTTCATCAACATTAAAAACAGAATAGTCTGGGCCAAAATCTTTTTCAACTCTAGCTCTTTTACTCCTTCTAAGTTCAATTTCAAGATTTTCTTGATTTTGTGAATGAGTAGAAGAACTAGCTCTTCTGAGATAACACATATTCTATAACTTCTTTGCCCCCACTATTTTTAGATTTAAAAGGAAATTTTTCCTCATGAAAGATAGCATCACCTGATTCAAAAATCACATTATTTTCAATATTCAAAAATCTATAGGCTATACTGTTTATTGCATATCCAAGAAAAGTACAGGTGGTAGCTCTAAACCCAATTTAGGTATCTTGGGATCCATTAACCTTACAAAGGCTAAGCAACCCCAAACTTTAAAATATCTCAAATTTGGCTTATGCCCCCTTCCACAACTCAAAAGGTGTGAGTTTAGTCTTTTTGTGTGGCACTTTATTTAAAACATGACAGGCTATTAAAATTGCTTCCCCCCACAGATTTAGAGGAGCACTTGACTCAATAAGCATGGCATTTGTTAAATTAATCAAAGTTCTATTTTTTCTTTCAGCCACACCATTAGATGCAGGTGAGTATGGACGAGTAGTTTCATGGATAATTCCCAAAGACTGAACAAATGAGTTGAACTCAATAGATTCATACTCCCGACCTCTATCACTTCTAAATCTTTTTATTTTTCTACCGAATTGGTTCTCAACTTCTTTAAGAAATTCTTTAAATTTCTCAAAAGCATCACTTTTATTTTTTAATAGATAAACATATGCATATTTTGAGAAATCATCAATAAAGGAGATGAAATACCTATTTCCTCCTCAAGTTAATTTTCCTTCAAATTCACAAAGATCTGTGGGAATTAGTTCTAACAATTCAGTATTTCTTTCAACATTTTTATGAGGTCGTTCAGTAATTTTAGCTTGACCGCATGCATCACATTTTTCAAAGTCTTTTGTTAGTCTTGGGATTAATCTTATGTTACTCATAATTCCCACATATCTACTGTTTATATGACACAAGCAAGCATGCCAAAAATTCACAGAAGACAGCATATAAACAGAACTAGCAGATGACATATTATTTTCAAATAATCCTTTCTTAGAGATTACATATTGATCAAATTCCATTGTTTGTTTGAAGCCAGCCTTATTTAGTAAATAGCTTGACATTAGATTTTTCCTCATGGACGGAGTGTATAACACATCTTTCAAAGTGAGCACACATCCAGAGGTAAATTTCAGCTCAACCTCACCACTCCGAAGTACCTTGGTTTTACTAGAGTCACTAAGCATAATTGTTTTTCCTTCTTCAAAAGGAGTGTATATTTTGAACCAATTTTTATCATAGTAGACATGCCTATTGGCACCAGAGTCTGCCCACCACCCTTTAACATATTGGATCATGTATATGTCTGTAATCATAGCCACTAAAGGCTCTTCAGTAACATTAGCCTGTGGGATAGGTCCATGTTTCCGAAATTTGCAAAATCGAGCAATATGCCCACTCTTGCCACAAACAAAACATGCATTAACTTGTTGGTTATTGGAAGGGGGTCCTTGGTTCTTATTCCTTTGACTAGGGTTGCCTCTATTGTGAGGTCTACCATAATTTTTCATATTTTTCTTTCTTGGCCTCAATTGAGCATTTTTAGGAAAATGATCTTTGGGCTGGTTATTGCTTGCAGAAATTAAATTTACCTTGGTGGTAGAATGTCCATTACCCTCTTGTGTTATAAGTGCATCTTGTCCTTTAGTTTCCTCCTCTATGCAGATGCCAGTGATCAAGGATTCTGGGGATGTCTCCTTTTGCTTATGGCACATTGATTTTTGGAACTCTTTCCATGATGGTGGAAGCTTGTCAACGATACCAGCCACAATAAGGTTGTCCTCAATCTTTATGCCTTTGGATCTAACTTCTGCTATGATCATTTGAAAGTCTTGAACCTGTTCCACAATAGATTTGGTATCCACCATTTGATAGCGAAAGAAATGACTAGCCGCATATTTCTTTGCACCAGCCTCTTCAGTGTCATATTTGCTTTGTAAAGCTTTCCAAATTTTCTTTGCAGAAGTGTATGTAGTATTATAATAATCATAGAAATGATCCGCAAGGCAATTTAAAAGATAATGACAACATTTATACTCATCTTGTTTATACTTATCTATTTTTTTTTTCTTGATGATCATAAAATTCGTCTTCAGTCATGTCATCAGTAGAGACCTTGTTTGGATTCTTCTCAGTGAGGACATAGGCTACCTTAAAAAGGCTTATATAGAAAAAGACCTTGGCTTTCTATCTTTTGAAATGGGCTCCCTTAAAACGGAAGGGCTTGTTGAGACCTCCGACATTGTCATTTGGCTTCTCAGTTGTTGGCTCCATTTTGAATCTCTTTAAAATTGTTGGTGCAAACACAATAATAATGGAAATAACACAAAGAGAAACTGAATAATATGCTGAATAATATTAATTTGAAGAGATGAACACAACATTATTTGGACTGAAGTGCAGCACTCGCTCTCTTTAAGAAGATTCAAGTTTTTGGTTGGCTAATCTTTGTAACCGGTGCAGACCTTCTCTGACTTGTCTCCCCCAGGATACAACAGCCCAACAAATGTTGTATAACTAAAACAGCTTTTGCACAAAGTGTTCAAGCCCAAAACTCCACCAAAAGAACACATTTCTTTGGCCCGAAATCTCTCAAGTATTTAGGAATATTTTTGAATTCACCCTCTCACACAATACTCTTTACTTTTAACTATTTCTCTTCATTCACTCTTGATATGAAATTAGTCCATAGCATAGCTATATATATAGTCTTCCAAACCCTTCACATAACCTACATTCATGTTATTTTTTAATTTAGAAAAACTTCTCTTAATTTATTTAATCTAACTTACATACAAGTAACTCTTTCTTAACAAATTTTATTATAACTCATCTCTTTATTCATCTTCAGTTATTTTAAGTTTCAACATATTTAATTTAAAATGTATTAACATAGAGTAATGCTTAGGACTAATCTGATGGGAAATAATATACATTAAATTGAAATTTGTAATACGTACCCAATTATCCGAACAAGTTAGCTAATTGACCTTTGAAATATTTGAATCACTAATAGAAGTCCATATACAAAAAACTAACAAAAAAAGCCCCTTCTAATATGGACCCTGAAAGGGAAGATAACAATATAACTTGGTGATCAAAACTGCTAACTAGATCTTCTTCCATTACTTGGGTGTTTTTTCTTCGAAATGTAAAAAATTCTGGTATTTTGACCCAATCATCGATGAAACTGAACTTATTAGTTGATATTAAAAAGTGCACCTCGGAAATATATAACATGGAATGTCTTCACAAAGTTCCTCCAGAGAGTGAAAATGCTGTATAGGTTCTACACCTAGGTTTTGTATATATTCTGACCAAGATAAACACAAAATATATATGTGATATCATTGCAACAGACTATCTCGTCATTCCGCATGAATTAAATAGAATTTCACCAAACAATACAGTACGTGTATTGATTCTAATGATTCATTGCACATTTTAGCTGGTCACTTGGTCTGCAGCCTTTGAGGTAACAAGTTAAAGTAGATAGTATAGACAAAAGCCAGACAAAAGCCTATACATTTGTACAAGAAGCATAAACTCCATTAGTATGCCCAAAATTCTAGGTTCACACTTCACATTAAAGGGGGTGACTGTTAATGTAAAGTATAGTACACATTGAAGGGAGCATTGATGCCAAAGCTGCTAGGTTTGTTGTACTCCATTGGATAAATGGATAAAAATTAGAGCCATGTGAACTGTGAGCCCAAGAACATGTTCCTTCTCATTATTCAATTCTAATTCCCAACTAAAGCAACACCACAATTACTCTGTCTCTTAGTTAGGACCTTAATATAATATAAAGTGTCCTCTCAGTAGGGTGACAGGAAAGGGTAATACTTAGGTAGTTTGGAGCAATGCTCCGGGCTCTCACAAAATGAGCCTTGTGGGGCCCACCCACTCTAATGTGTTAAAATTGGCATTTCAAATAGGGGATTCCATTAAAATTGTCCAAAAATGAAAATGCACAATCTGTTCTGTTTGCAATTATGTAAGGTAGTTAGCTTTTATACTTCTTCAGTTGTTTTACATTTTTGCCAATTTAAATTTAATTTTTTGTGTTTTTGGTTTCTTTTAAAAATAATATAGAAAAACAACAGTACCAACAAAAATAGTATTTATTTATAGAGTAAATAATTGAGGAGACCCAGCTTTCTAATCTGTCTTGACTCTTTGTAACAATTGAGTTATCAAAATTAGATCTATGCAAGTTGAGAAGATAGAGCCCACCCCATATGATATTAAAGCAAAAATGAGTTCATTATCAGCCACAGGGGCCGCTCATTATCAGTGTAGTACCCACGACCACGATTTTCAATTAAATCAATTAAATTCAAAAACCAGGGAATCTATGCTGTAATGCGTGGGTTTAGACAACTTTATTTTTTATTTTCATAAAAATAATGTAGGGTCACTTTGAAAAGAACAAGGAACATATATTTTACTACCATTAATTGAATATTATATAGTGTTTACAAGTTGGCTTTAGTTTTATAAAGCAATTTTCAAAAAGCTGGTTTGGCTGTGTTTGTCAATATGATGTTGATGAGTTAGGAGTCCTTTCAAAAGGTATTCAAGGTTGCAACTAGTGTAATTGTAGTCGGTTGCCTTGGAAAATTATTCAGCTCTTTGGCTTGTATAACTTTACAGGCCCAGCAATTTTAAGAAGCATATTGCTTAACAATTCTAAACAGCAATTCCTTAACCTTTTTTTTTAATGTAAGTTTGATCGAAAATTCCAAAGTGCTTACTGTTAAGCTGCGTCCTGAAAGACCAAGATAAGAGAGAGAGAGAGAGCATATAGGAGTAGTATTTGAATAACTTTGAAAGACCTACAAATTTACAAAACTTCGAGAAAAGAAATACACAGATTTCCTAAAATGGCAAGCTCGTAGAAGCTTAGAGTCTAGAGATGTCTAATGTAGGTCCAAATGTGTCTTGAGTTGTAACTGTTGATGTCTCAAGTTGTATTTGAAGATCATTATTGAAGACGCAAAAGACTGTTCAAGAAAAGCTCAAGAATCTACTTTGTATGCTGACTCAATTGCAGCTTGATTAGCTCCGATACCAATCGAAAGAAACAAACAGAGCGTTAAAGAAATCAACTAGGGTCTATATTTTTTCTTTCATCTAATAATGAATTAGTCTTAAAATTAGATCTTGTAATTGTTTAGGAATTTGTAGTTGATATCAAATGTGTTTGTTTAAATTTAATCCCAATCTTTTACAATAGAATTAATCAATTTTAACAAATTAATCAATTACGTAATTTTTGACAACCAGTTAAATTTCACAGAGTAGATAAGTCACCAAAAACAATGAAGTAATAAAGTAAAGTACACAACAATATTATGACGAAGTGGAAAACTCAAGGACAACAATCCAAGAGAAAAACTTCTACGAGGGTTACCAAACCCCAAGAAGAAATTTGCTAATAGAATCAAAGTTTATATAATTGAAATATACTTATAGTTGTCAAAACGTGAATCATATTATGAATTGATTTTTGATTTTTCGGTATTGTGTATCGTATCGTAAGATACACAAAATCTTAATAAAATTATTTATATATATATATAAGGCATATTTTTTTATAAATTCGAATTATTCCAATTACAAGACTAATTTAATCATCACTTATGTAATAATTTTAAAAAAATCTAACTAAATAACTCAAATTATCACATGTTTATAACATATATATTCAAATTGATTAAACTCAAAAGTGATAATACATAACATATAAGTAAAAATAATACTTTCTTTTCATCGTATTCATCATCTTGCCTAATCAACTCCATCTAAGTCAATGTAATCATCATGTTCATCATCTTGCAAAATTAGTTCTTGACATTTTTTTCTTCATCATCAACATCTACTATCTCTTTTTGTTATTTTATTTTAATAAAATTTTCTTTTAAATTTATTCTTCGCATTATAGTTTCTAGCTTATAGACTCATGACAATAATATAAAAAAAATAATAATTATATTATCAATTAATACCTTATTCATAGTATAGAAAAAAAAATTGCAAATACAAAAGTGAAGTGTCAAGTGTGCAATCCAAATTTTGTAGGAGAAAGGAGACGCGGAAAACAGATGACCATGTTATTTTATTGGGTTCAATCAAGTAGCTTTATAATTTTGTGATAAAAAAAAGTATAATAACTTGTTGGACTAAAATAAAAACACAAATTTTAACCAAAATTCATTTTAAACTCACTTGTCTATGCATTATACGATACATGTAATTTTACGATATGAGTCATACAATACGCACCTATACATAGTATGATTCATGATAATTTATGAGCACTTACAATACACCCTTATGATATAAAACTTTTGTGTACATGATAAGATACATATCATATGATACACATGCGTGTCGTATGATACTAAGAACTATAAATATACCCATGTCCCAAATTGTTACATCCAATAGTGACTTACATGATTATAAGCAACTCCAACCCAATTGGACTCTCTATTCTAAATTCCTTCATACGAACTTCCAATTTGTCACTCCAAGGACCACCTTGATTATTTGATCTCCGCTATAACACTAGGATGGCAGCTCTATGACTCAAACTTCTGATCTCAACAACAAGATACAACTCAAAGAATATATCTTCTAAGCTCATGGGTACAGTAGATGGAGGCTAAGGTCCTCATTACTTAGAGTTTTTCATGAACCTTTTAAATTGCTTTGCCAAATAAGCAACATCAGATGAACATAACTCACCATCAAAAAAATTTGTTTCATCAACAATTTTTAAAGCAGTAGACTTTTGTTTACTAGTTTTGGGAAAATCTAGTTCATAAGTCCAAAGAGATCCAACTAATTCCTCAACAAGAATAGTGTCAACGTCTTTACTTTCAATGATAATAGTCACCTCAAGTCTAAAATCCTCTGTTAAGGATCTCAAAATCTTTCTAAAAATTTTAGGATCATCATAAGTTTCTCCTAAGTTGTAAGCAAAATACACAATGTCATTTAACTTGACATAAAATTCATCTTCAGACATTTTTATTTAAAATAATTTCGTTCAAGTTAGATGCAACATCAGTATTCCGTCAGATCACATAAGACATAAACTAACAGACACTGATGGAGGGACGAAAATCAGAACATTTTGCAAAGTTTAGAAAAGAAAAGTGAATTTTTGAAAGGTCAATGGCAAAAGGCAAACTTTTGTGATAGGTTAGAGAAAAATATGATATATTACCCTTAATTTTATGTGTTTTTTATTTTAAGAAATAATGTTATGTTATTAAGTGTTGATAAGATCTCACTTATATCACATAATATTACAAGATATTATAAACCATAGTTAAAAAATAATTGCAAAACAAGAAATAGGGGAAAAAAAAAAAGGCCACGGAAAAAAATTAAACTGATTGCTGTGAGATTTTGAGTCAAACCCAGTTAATGGACAAAAACTGTGTTCTCTTTTTGGGATGCCCAACACATCTTTCTCCTTTTGTGCAATAGTCTAGACACCTAAACTCGTGCATATCCTAATTATTTTATCCCTTCTTGTTTCTTATTTTACGTCTTTTATAAAACGATGATCACTTCAGTCTTCAAAAAATAAAATAAATAAATAAGATATTGATGTTAAAGACAATCAAGTATTTTACAATATCTAGTGAAGATTTACTGAGATCTAATAGTTCTTGCTGAAATTTAAATGCTTATTTATAAAGAAAAGCATCATCCTTCATTTTCATTTTGATAAATATTTCATGATCCACTTTTTGTAAACCTGTGGCATAGTTTAATAGTTGACCTGTAAATCTTAATTTTAATCCATATGTTCTTTTTGTCAATCAACATATAAAACTAATGAGACTGTTTTTAACGTGGAATGCATGTAATTATTTATAGTATAGTAATATGCTGTTCTAATGGAAGAAGAACTATTATAATAAATGGCAATCATATTTGAAATAACTTGAATAAGAAAAAAGAAAATATGTTACTTTGTTAATAGACAGATTAAAATAGGACTGCAGTTTTCCTTTTATTATTATATTAGGAAAATGGATTCTTATGTCTACAGAATTAAGGAAGTGCTCATCATATAATGATTGGTCCAAAAACAATTATCCTAGGATTATGTATTTCTATTATTTAAATCTTTCATAGTCAATATAGAAAAGACATAAAATATAACAGAAAGTACTTATTTTTAATTCTTTAACATAACTACTAACCTAAGCCAATGAAAAAAGTCTTCATGCTATTATATAATTTCTGTATATTTAAAAGAAAGGATGAAACATTATATATTTTCTTTCCGATAACCTTGTAACTCAATAATATTTAAATGAAGGTAGTTAAATTTTGAAATCAGTGAATAAAAAAATTATCACTAGCTTGTGCCAACAAAGCAATCTTTCCTATTGGTTTGAAGCATAGTGTCTAATGACCTTTTTTTTTAATGACCTGACAGTTCAAGGTTATTATATAAAATTAAAATAAAAAAGTCTATGGTTTATTTTGTGTTTATAAATTAATCCAATCTTTGGTAGCAATCATGCTAAGTGCTATAGATTAGGAAATAAGTAATTTTGAAAACAAAAGCTTGTGGGGTCCCATAAATTTTTTTTTTTTTTTTTTTCAAAAGCAAGCTTGTGGGGACCTCGGATTTAAGTATAAATTAGAGTAAGATAATTAACTCTTTGGTATCCGAAGATGCGTTTATGTGGTATTATTGGTCGTAGTGATGGTATCATCAAGATTATCTAAAAGATTTTTTGTTAATATTTTATATCGAAAGAAGACAAGTTAGCGCATGCGTTTTGGCTCCATGGGAGCACTTACTTGGAAGACTCTTAAGGAGCCTAGTGCTCTCAATTATTTAAGATGGTTAATTGATGATGAGAAAGAAGATTACTAATTAGATGAATCTTGTTTCACAGATATCAATTTACACCAAAGTGTTCATCTTCATGTTAATGCACATAAATTATACATGTTAAAGCTTCTAGCATGGGACATTGATACATTGAATGTCCTAGGTAAGAATCTAGTGCATGCTCCTAGATCTTTTTCAATAACATGCGTTCTTGATGAAACCAGAAGTTCAGTTGCATTAATAATCCCAATCTAACTCGGAGCTAGCATGATATTCTTATAATTCGGAGAGGGTTTAAAGAAAATTACATACCCAATATATAATCTAGTTTGTGTTGAATTGGCTTGATGCGTTAAAGAAATGCAACCACAGTCCAACATGCACTTACAAGATTTTTTTTAGGGGTGATTATATATGGGGAAAAAAGGCTTCTAATTAATAGAAAAATGCTACGTTTACAACATTTTCATAATACTTTCACTATAAATTATAGGTGAAAAGTTGTTACCAGTTCTAATTTGAATCTCTATAACTTAAATTATTTTTTTACCCACCCATAACAATTAATAACAACCTGCCAGGTTGTCACTTAAAATTTGTTATGAAAATATTGTGAATGTAGCATTTCTCTAATTAGTATGATAGCCAAATTTTTTTTCTGTGTTTTCTCTATGCAAGCCAGAAAGTTTTTTGAAAATTTAATTTACTTTTCCAAATGGAGTAGCACTCTTGGCAATCATAATCAAGATATAGTTTCCAACCTAGTTTTTTTGTTCCAAATGGCAAACCCTTATATAATGTTAGGACATATATGGATATGCATGGTTAAAGACATATATTATGTAAATTGGCAAATCATTTGACAAAACGTATTTTACTAGTATTTGAGTAGATTTAGGATTGGTTTAGTATTTCAAGAAACAAGAGTTCAAGTTTAGTATTAAAGTCATGAAAATCTGTCCAAGAAACAAGTGAAGAAGTGTTGTTCATTAAAGCTCGATAGATAGCTTAACAGATAATATCTATCGAGACTTAATGCTTGTGCTCGACAGCTGCTCGACAGAAACATTATCTATCAAGAATTACGAAATTCATATTCCCAGATTTGTTTTTCACGCATATCCAAGTTATTTGTGTAAGGTTTCTTTTCTCACAACCCTAGACATATATAAGGATTATTTTAAGGGCCATCAAAAATGATGCAAGGTTATGCAACTTGATGCAAAGTTATTCTGCATACATATTGTGATCGGAGACAATTGCCTTAGTTCATCATATTCATTGTAGAAGCTGCTGCGTCTTTGTGCCAAGGGTTTTGTAACCAAGGAACTTGTTGATCTTCATTGTTTGGATGAACTAAAGAATTTTGCAGCCAACATCTTCCTCAAGTTAGTGTGTTAGTCACGTACTTGGATCCGTGCATTGATTGGTTAGTCACGTACTTGGAGTTGTGCATTGAAATGAGAGATTGTCATTACATTACAAATCCAATTGGGTATTGGGGTAAAGGTTTAACTGTAGGTTGGTATTAGATACTGGGATTTCTTTTACTTGTAATCGCCTATTTTGATAATAGTGGATTCTTAGGAGTGGTGACCTTAAATTCACCTGGTAGGGTTTTGCCTTAGTGGTTTTTCTCCAGTGGTTTTTCCCATTCGTAAACAAATCACCCGTGTCAAATTTAATTGCTGTTACATTTAGTTATTTAGTGATTTGTTTGTGCTATCACGCTTATTACATGTAATTGAATCTAATTAATTCACTTAACTAATTAATTGATTTATTTATCAAAATGGTCAATACATTCTTGGCCTATCATATAATAAGCTCCTTTTTTCATTATGTTCTTTGATGTTTGTAGCAATTTTTTCTCTCTCTCTCTCTCTCAGTTATACTCACAACGTTTTGCATTATAGACCTATATTTTACAACATATTACAATAGAAACTTAATAAAAATGTGCATATTCCATACAAAATTTCAGTCATTATATTTACACCGCCAGTATTTAATGAAAACGACAATTTTAAATTTAGTGGTGTACTCATTACTCAACCTTTCCTTAAAACTTAAAAGTTTGAATTATCATTATCATCATGCCAAATTATGAAATAACGAAGGGGGATTTTGGATTTTGTTCGTAAAAGACATGGTAAATTGGTAATACATTTTAAGCTCATAATTTAGTATTTAACAAAAAGAAAAACCCTAGAAAACTTAAATGAAACATTCTTTTTCTCTCATATATTAATGAATACACACATGGCGCATACCTAGATACCAATTTAGTTTACTATTTAGATCAGAAATTGTACAGTAAGTGAATTGAAACAAGAACGACCTAGAGATCGGGAAATATATGAGATATGAGCCCCATGCAAGAGTAGCTCACGGCATCTACTACGGGCTAATCCAGCCCATGAATAAGGGAAAGTGTCCTAACATGTTTGCCAAAAGCCTAGCCTGTGTGTGTCAGTGAAAAACTCACAATTAAGTGCATGCCCATGTTATAAGGAAGTAGTGAAAAGAAACTCCCCCAGAAGGGTCAGAACTCAGAACCAAACCCTTTTGAAATTTGACATTTGACATTTGAGAGAGAGAGAGAGAGAGATTGTGTTGGCGTGTGATATAGATAGACATGAGGACATGGTGGGGGAGAAGAGTTGGTAGATCTTCTAAGGACAAAACTGGGTCTAATCAGCAAGTCAAATTAAGGGATTGGCTACCTGTCTTCTATCTTAGACTCGGTTTGTTTCTTTGCCTCTTTGTTTGTTTTGAAGGTTATACTTATCCCTCCCTCGTGGGTTTGTCTTTTATGACATCAAAGCGATCTTGTAAAGGAGAGAGAGAGACTAGTAGGTTAGGTTGTTTGATTTTTGAGTGAGTGAAAGCCTCTAGGAGCAGTGAAAGTGTGTGTTGACTGTTGAGACTTGAGAAAGAGAGAGAGAGAGAGAGAGAGTGGGAACTGAACTAAACCTCTCTTGAGTTTCTGGTGGCCTTAAATTCTGGGGGGTGGGGGGGACTTTTCTAGGATTGGGAAGGACAAAGGTTTATTAGAAGCTTTATCTCTGCCCCAAGCAAAACCCAAAAGGCCTTTTGAACCCCACCCCCATTTACCTGCTCAAGATAGGAATATCAAATTGACAACGACATTATCCCCCCACATACTCAAAAAGCATGTGGGATTTACTTTTACACCTTCTATGTTGCTTTTGTTTTAAGAGAAAGTTTACCATACTCAAAATTGATGTGTCAAATTGTTAATAATAAATAAAAAACCAACATTAGTAATATATTCAAATAAGTATTGGTAGGAGTTGAATTATTATGAAAAATATTGTAAATGTTTTTGTGTATGTTATTACCATATTGTATATTGGCACGTTTAAGGCTTAAAAAACACTCCCCAAAAAAAATGCATGTGAATAGTCGGAGTATGGAAGCCACGCGCCTCCAGAACGAGTGAGTGGAGAAGAATGAGGGCAGGTAAGAGTTAAAGGACCCCCGGGATTTAAGGGGTTGAAATGTGCGTGAGAGAGAAAGATAAGAGAGATGAGAGAGAGAGAGAGAGCAATTCCCAATGAAAAATGACAGAGCTGCCTCGTGGCCGACAGCTATACGGTGCCATTTAACCCCAAACTCCTGCGTTTTTGACCTGGGGCCTCACGTGCTCTCTCTCTCTCATATACTATAAAGAATGTGAACATAAGTTTGCCGGTGGGAGAGACTTATTATTAGTGGGTGAGAGAGAGAGAGAGAGAGAGAGGCCGGTCTATCAGCTTTGTAGAAAATTTAAAATTTATGGAGAGAGAGAACTGGTGTCGATTTGCGGAAATTTTGTTCTGACAGTGTTTTAAAGTATTCCTAAAGTCTTGTATCTTGAAACGTTTTTAAAAAAAGTAAGAAAAAAAAAAAAAAAAAGGGGAAGAAAGTACCGTTATAACTGTCAATAAAAATTAAAAGCTAAAATTTAAAATTAATACCAAACAAATAGATATAATATTTTACTTTTTTTACGGTAGTTAAAAGATAAAGTTTAACTATTAAAATTAATTGTAGTCTAAAACTATATTCTTATTCAATATTTTTTTTTATTGAAAGTAAATTTTGACAAATCTATCATTGAATTATATATTTTTTTTTATTCTTTATGCTTGCAACATTTTTAAAAAATTAAATATTAATAATTATGTCATTAATAAATTGTTTAAATGACAAGTTTTGGTAATTTAAAATCATGTATAAAATATAAGTGCGCTTATAGATTATATAGTAAATAATATTTAATTAGCACAAAATTTGACAAGTGTATTAAGAATGTAAAGAGTATGCAATTTAATGGTTAAAATTTTCAAAATATGTAATAATGTTAATAATATATTGAATAAAATTTTCAAATTAATTTTGTAACTAAATTTTATCTTTAATTAAATTAACAAGTTTTTATTCACTTCATAAATTACATTTTTATTTACTAATAACAAATTTTCTAGTCATCAAATTTGACTTGTTCCACTTAATTGCATTGGGTTAGGCGTTAGGGTTTGGACTTAGCCAAGTCCAGCTAGGAACAGCCGGCTGGATATTTGCAAGTGGTGCATATTAGTTGAGAAATATGATAATAATATTTAATTGACACAAAATTTGACAAGTGTATTAAGAGCGTAAAAAATATATAATTTAACGATTAAATTTTTCAAAATATATAATAATGTTAATAATATATTGAATAAAATTTTCAAATCAATTTTATAACTAAATTTTATCTTTAATTAAATTAACTAATTTTTACTGGTTTTTACCTACATTCATTTCTTAAATTACATTTTTATTTACTAATACCAAATTTTCCAGTCATCAAATTTGACTTGCTCCACTTAATTGCATTGGGTTAGGCGTTAGGGTTTGGACTTAGCCAAGTCCAGCTAGGAACAGCCGGCTGGATGTTTGCAAGTGGTGCATATTAGTTGAGAAATATGATAAAAATTAATTTGGTGATGAATAACCCCCCAACCCCTACTACTGGATATGCATAGACTGCGTCTTAAGTCGAACCAATTGTCAAAGTACCATTGGATCAAACGCAGTAATACCCAGATTGAAAATTTTTAAGCCTCAAAACTGCTCAACAATGAAAAGGTCAAATGCTACAGGCCAAATTTATTTTGAAATATAGCTACAGTACCATCTCAAATGTAAGATGGTACTGTAGTTGAATTGCATAAAAAAAATATTTTTTTAATACTCTCATTTCTCTCTCCTCTCTCATTTTAACCGGCAATTTCTCTCTCCTCTCTCATTATTTCTCTTTCTTTTCTCTCTCTTCCTTCTTTCTTTCTTTCTTTCTCATCTGCTCTCTTCAGACCTAAGACCTCGTGGTGGAGATCGGCATAGCGGAGATCGGTGGGTGGCAAGATTGGCATAGCGAAGATCGGTGGGTGGCGAGATCGGTGGAGCTGTGGTGGCGGTGGCATTGTGATCGGCATGAGTGTAAATGGTTTTTTTTTTTTTTTTTTTTTTTTTTTTCTGGGTTTGCCGGTATATGTGATCGGCGTTGTGGTGGCTGTGGCGTGGTGGAGATCGGTGGGTGGCGAGATTGGTGGAGCTGTGGTGGCTATGGCGTTGTGGTGGCTGTGGCGTTGTGATCGGCGTGGGTGTTAATGGTTTTTTGTATTGTTTTGTTTTGTTTTTTTTTTTTTTTTTTTTTTTTTTTTTTTTTTTTTTTCTGGGTTTGTTGGTATATGTGATCGGCATTGTGATGGCTATGGCGTTGTGATAGGTGTGATGATTTTTTTTTTTTTTTTTCTTTTTAGTTTCACCGATCTGGGTTGATATGGATGATGAAGGAGTTGGGTTGATATGGATGATAGATTGGAGGAGGAGGAGGCTAGAAGAAGGTGAAAAGTAAAGTAATGGATGATTCTGGAAGGGATACGTGTGGGGGAGAAAATTGAGAAAAAACAAAGAAGAAAAAATATATTTTATTAAGTAGATATATTATTTTAATAAGTATAAGAGAAAAATAGAATTTTAAGATGTTTAGTATATTGTAAAATAGTATAGTATAATTGATAAAATAATTTTTTAAAATGATAAAATAAGATGACATATAAAATGCGGGTCCTCTAAGGGCTCAAAAATTAACAAACCTATGTTGAGCTCAGAAGAGTCAGAACCTCGTACCTGTGCATTGGAACTGATCTTTTACTAAATAAAGCCTGTGGTTCGTACCACTACATCTTTTTCCTGCTCCTCGTTTCATTCAGGTTTTGCTTATATTTTACGGAATAGTGCAATACTTGAAAGTTTTCCCTAATATACGTAATGGAGGTACCAAATATCTTCCTATTGACAGAGTAGGCCTTTATTTTGAGTAATACTTACTTACTTTTAAAATACAGATAATAATATTTCTTACTTCTCACTTTGTCTATTTATTAAATTCATAATAAATCCATCGCAAATATAAAAGATGAGAATACTATTTTTCTGTACTTCAGAAATAGCTAAGAATTTTATATAAAGTCTTACATTTTCATAAAATTTAGTCTTATATAAAGTAAACAATTCATATTAGAGAATCTTTGTTGGGCGAAAATTCTTTTCTGTAGGTTGACAAGCTTTGATGTTAATTTATATTAGATTAAATTTTAAATTTAACCCTTAATGTTTGAGATCATTTTAATTTTTTCTTGCTTAAAACTTCAAAATTTTGATATACTCTTGTATCATTAGATACTATTTGGAAATTTGTTTTTTTTCTTTAAAATTTTTTTTCTTCCTTAAAATTTCAAAATTTTTACCTACTCTCCTATTATTATTTACTCTTTAGAAAGGAAACCCTTTCATCTATGTTTAGCTCCTATGTGGTTGTTTTATGCCACTTAAAAGTGTTACATGTGTGCGAAAAATTCTTAAGTACTCTCGGAGTAAAGAGAAAAGGTATTCCTTCATTTCACATTCATAGTGGACCCTATCATGAATTTAATGAGTGGATCACATCATAAATAGAAAAGGAGGGAGCATCATTATTTGTGCTCTAAGAGTACTTAAGAATTACTCTGTGCATGCTAGTTTGCAAAATAAAATCATGTCACGTTAATTTAATTATTCCGTATATTAAAATAACCTAAAAACTTTAAAACAAATGTCTAAAATCAATAAAATAAAATAATTGATTTAATTTCTCTCTTTTTTTAACATTTTATGGAATGAACACGTATTGTTCTGCCACGAAGACCCAAGATCTGTCGAAGAAAATATATTTTATAGAATATCGACTCTTGCTCATTCGATCGGGATATAATCTCAAATTCTTCTAAAATCCTTCTCAACAGATTAAGAATCACGGAATCAAATTTTTATTTAACACATTTTTCATTACATTGGATGTACATGGCGGGTTTGTAACCCTAATAGATAGCCTATATAAAGGCACTATTATGAAAGAACTTTAGATAGGTTGGATTGCTCATTTGGGAAATTATTTACACATGAAATTATGCATTATCTGACTTTATTATAGTGGATTGCTCATTTGGGAAATGTTTCCCTCATAATGATTTTTCCCTTGTATAGTATTCCACTTCGTCACCATATCATTGTCTCTCATTTTGATTGATCTTGTGTGATTGGTGACATCTACGAAATATACATTATATGCTTTATTTGTAATTATGCATATTTGGCATTTTTTTATTATTATTGAACTTAAAGGTTAAAAAAATCCTAAACCAATGGAATTTGACTTTACTATAGTGGATTGCTCATTTGGATAAGGTTTGCTCCGCAGTGGTTTTTCTCTGAGGATAGTTTTCCTCAGGTCTTCTACTTCATTACCATATCATTGTCTCTTATTGTGGTTGATCTTGTGTCATTGGAGATATCTAATTAATTTACATATTTGGAATTATATTATAAAATTTGCTGCATAATATACCACCGAGGTTTGAAAAACCCAACAACTCAATCAACTAGAACGGAGACAAAGTCACTAGTTCGACTTCGATGGTGCTAAATGTGCCTCTCCTCCTCCTAATAATTAATCATCATCATTATTCGTACAAGGCCGTTTCAAGAAAGTGAAAAGGGGCATTGTGTGTGAAAGCAATTGAGAGCGGGGATGTAGGACTCGCGTTGGCAATGATGATGAGGAATGAGGAATATGTAATGTTGGATTAGAATGGTTTTGAGAGGCAGAGAGAGTGAGATGTGATAGAGATTTGAAAACGGGATACCGAAAAAGAAAGTGAAAAAAAAAAAATAAGTAGAAAAAAAAAATAAAGTGATAAAAATATTTCTTTATAACTTGGACAAAACTACATAGTTTTAATGGAAAATTATTGTGTACTCCCGGAGTACCATAAATGCGTACTCCCTCATCTCACATGAATGATGGGTCCCACCATGAATTTAATTAGTGGGACCCACCATTCATGTGAGAGGAGGGAGTACGCATTTATGGTACTCCGGGAGTACCTAATAATTTTCCAGTTTTAATACATTAAAACTACATTGTTTTGTAATTAGGTGCACTTAATTAACGGAAATGAATGGATAAACATTTTTCTAAATGATATCTAACATTTGGAAAACATCTCAAAATTTTAAAACATATGAGGACAAACTAAACTATTCTAAACTTTAAGAATGTCTTTCGAAAAAAAAAATTAAGAATGTAATTTATAATTTAGTCTATCAAAATGTCTTGTATTAACATGTAGTTTATCGTAGATTTCAGTTAACTCAATTTGTAAAAATTTTTATTATCAAATAAGAATAGATGGTTAGAATCCTAGCCTAGTGACAAAAACATTTAGCCTACCAAAATGCAATATATATTTTTTACTTGATCTCTAATCCTCAATGTTATTTTATCAAAAATATGTTCTATTAACATTTTTTTTTAAACTTTATCTCTAAGGCACTTTTGACTTTCAAACGAGAGCAATATTCTATTATGAATTCACTTTTGTTCCATACTATATATATCTATTAACCTATATGCATTTATACTAAAAGTTATGATTGAATTCAAGTGAACAACTGTTAAAATATATATATATATATATATATTAAAAAAATAAAAATCCGAAGTCCAATAAATTTAAGGTTTCATACTAATTGAAATGTCATTGACCTACTAGACCTACAACGAGTTATTGCCCAATCCGTAGGAGTTGTTTCCTTTCATAACCTTTAGGCAAATCATATACATGTAACCTATTAATATTAGTTATTACTACGTTTTCGAAAAATGTAGGCAGTATATGCAAAGTACCCTGTACCTGTTTTATGGTGGGGGAGATATCATATTCATATCATAGATATATTTGTCCTTTCAGACACACGAAGAGATTTATACTTTAATGAGTACGATTGGTATTTTTAATTTAGTCTGCGTTGAGGTTACGTGGATCCAAAAATTGGATTTGACATTTATGATTCGTTTTCTTTTGAAAATCTTCTTCGGGTCCTCTCAAGTACAACTTCCCTGAGAAAGCATGAAATCCTGATCACCTGCCGTCACTTACCTGAGCGTATGTTCACGCGCCTCCCAAGTCTGATGGCTCACTTCACCAACCTTTTCACAATTAATGGTATTATCTTTTTTTTTTTTCTTTTTTTATGGAAAAAATGGTATTATCGTTTTTATAAATTTGGTGTGATTTTAAATATTTTGTATTCAGCGCTCAATACATATATACTAGGGTTAGGAAAATTCAGTGTTGGCTTTAAGATTTTTTTTCTAAGGGGTGTGGACCTAGGAATTTGGTAGATGTTTTCTTTTTCTTTTTATTTATTTTATGTACAAAATCCATATTATATATAAAATAATTTAAAATAGTATTCTAAATACATAATATGCAATACAACTATATTATACAATAGTTTTAAGAAATTATTAATAGTTTAAAGAGTGGTAAGAAAAACAATCATTTAATACATTTTTGTAAAACTAATAATAACTTATTATTATATTTATATATAATATCAATCAAATAAAAATATATGATAAAGAAGAATATTAACACACTTAGGAGTAGGAATGGGAGTAACCATGAAACTAAGTAAAAGAATAATAATTGATATAAGTTTTTACTTTTAAAGTTTATGACTTTTTAACCATACACATGGTCACTCTCTTGGAATTGGAGCAAGCTGAAAAAACTTCTTGAAGTTGAAAATCTATAGAGCACACCAACTTCTTAAAATAGTGGATCAGTTAAAAAATTTGGGTGGTTTCGATTTTTTGGATTGGGCAAGTTGGATTAACTTTAGTTATGTATTGTATGGGTTGAGAATTTAATATTGCATACTCTAGGAGTATGCTCCCTCTTTCTCATAGAGGGGTGGGTCCCATTAGGCCTATCCACGAGTCGGTCCGGGTTGGGTTTGTGCCCAACCTGGAATTGACCCAATCACTTTGGGTCTTCTATACTTGGACCCGCCGCCGACCGGTAGAAGGAGGCGGTTCAGGTGGTCGAATGTCTTTGGTTAGGTCTTGGTCAGTTTTGGATTGTGCGAAACGTCGCCGAATTTTGCCGAAATCTACTGGTTTTTGCCAAATCTGACCAGATGTCAAAGAGATCTCGGTAGATCAAGCCGGATCTTAATGAGATTAGGCCAGATCTCGATAGATTGAATAAAACTAGACCGGCCAACCACTCCAATCGGCAGAGAACAGCAAGTTCCGGTGTGTGTTCTGGTCGGGTCAGTTGAAAATCAGTTTTCCATGCTCAGACCCATCAACCAACCAGCCGGTCTCGGGTTTTGGGGGCAGAGACCCGTCGCTGACTGTCACTGATGTCAGGTTGGCCGGTTCTCAGGCTGGATTGGCCGGGTTAGGTAGGTTGGTCGGGTACCGGGTTTGGTTGGACACCCCTACATCCCATGGAGTATAGTACTAGAGTATATAATAATTTTTCGTAAATTATGGTAGCTTTATGGATATATTTATGTAATTGTACTTTAAATCCCATAAACCATTAAAGAAAATCACACTATCGAATTTCCTATCTATTTCTATACATATATTTAAAGCCAAAATTGAGAGACCATTTCCCCGCTTATACTAAAAATCGATTGGTATTTTGGTCTGATAATAAAGAGCTTGAGCTATCATTAGGAGAGGACGCCATAGGTTGAAAATCTCTCAAAAAAAAAATTGAGAGACCAATTAGATTTCAATTAGAGTCTAATTTTGTATCACGTATCCCATTTAATTTTTTTAGATTTTTGTGCCAAGTGAGTTAATTTAATGCAGAAAATGAGTAGTTTAATATAAATAAACTATCAGAAACCTAATCATATATCTAACTCTATATATAAAATTAGAAGTGGAGAGATTTTGATTGATTTTACTTTTATGAGCCATTTTTTTGTGTAACTAAAAATAATTCAAATTTATAAGTCATTTATGCAATACTATAAATATTTATTGTACATTACTAACTAAGTAGAAACATACATATTATATATGTGTGTGTGTTAACTGTGATTTTTTTTAATTATATCAATGCATATGCACATGGTTATAAATTAGTATAAATATAAAGCCAAAACTGAGAGAAAATCCAATTAAATTCTAAATTAGATTTCAACTGTTGTCTAATTTTGCGTCATGTGTCCTATCTAAGTTATTTTAATATTTGTTCTAGGTGAGTTAATGTTGTGCAAAAAATGAAAAATCTAGTATAAATAAATCATCAAAAGCCCAATAAACATAAAAAGGAGTAAATCATGTGTATATCTTAAAAAAAAAAAAAAAAAAATAGAAAGAGTAAAACTCATGTATATATCTATAGATTAAAAAATGTGTAACTCTTACACCGGGTATAATTTGAACCCATATATAATTGTGATTTCTTTTATTATACCGTGCATATGCATGGGTTATACATTTGTAGATCATAGTACACATCTTAAATTATGAGTACTTTCAAAAATTTTCTCAACCAAAAAGAAAAAGAAACTATCATATCCATGTCACTATGTGTGCTAATGAATATATTGAGAAAGTATGATTTATTTTTCATGTATAAATCATAAAGTTAATTAAAAAAAAAAAAAAAACTTAAATTTGATATGAGATGGAAAAGGGAGAAGTCAATTGATTTTTCCAAAGAACTGGAAGCGAAGCGCTATGCTGGGGCGGAGGGACAGGAAAAAAACTGCTCCAAAGAAAGAAATTAGGGTTCCCAATGCTTCACGCCCAACGAGATAAAAAATCTAAAAATAGATGATAATATATATATATATATATAGGTGAATTGAGTGTGTTGACGGTTTTAAAATACTCAACTTGTCAACCAACCCCACCGTTGCTTTGATAGTGAACCATCCTAACCCGTTTAGAAATTAATATGAGCAATTTTAATAGATTTATTTTCAAATTAAAAATTTGTCTAATATGTTGTAAATAAAACTTTATAGTTTAAAGTTATAGGGGAAAAAAAAAACAACACAACAAAGATTCTTTTGTTGTCCTACTTATTTAGCTTTCAAATAGCATGTCCACTCCGACCAGAAAATAAAATTAAAAAAAAAATAAAAAAAGAAAAGAAAAGAAAATCATTCCCACAGTAAATAAAACCTTGTTTATGATAATGCATTCTTCCCGACTCCAATCCTAGATACAAGGACTATTCCAATGGAAAAAAGCAATCAGGCATTTTTTTAATAAAAAAAAAAAAAAAAGCAAAAAAACCAATTAGTTGATAATTGAACAATTTAACCTTTTCTTAATCAGGTTTGAATCAACAACATTCAGACATCGACGTTTTTCCTTTGAAAGATTGGCTAGTAAAATATATAGTACGAGGATCTTTTAGCTAACTATATTTGGCAGCAACGCTAAAAAAAAAAGTATGCATGCTTGCATCTTTCCCTAGGTTTTGATTACATTTGGACTATAACGTCCCAAATAATGCGTAGGTAATTTTTATAATATGTGCTACAGTTAATCCTTAATACTTAATTCACCAAATAATCAGTACATAGTATGTTGGGATCACATAAAGTATTAATTTCCCTTAATTTAAAAACAGAAGTTGGGATTGAACTTTTTGAAACTAGGGAATGCCTCAGAAAAGTATATAAGCTGTAGCCACATAGTTTAATATAAGCACACTTGGCATGTAGAGCTATCTAAGCTGTTGGCGTATACCTTAAACCCAGTTATAGCCATTCCCATGCTCTGTATTTTAATTGTCCCAACCCAATATTTTAGAAGACAAGACCTCTTCCAATTTGTAGATGGATTTAAGTTTTTTTTTATCATGGAGATTTTGAGTAGACTAATTGGCGAAAATGTTAAATAAAAAAAAAAAAAAAAAAAAAGGAAGATTGCTTGTGTGGTTCTTAGCACCCAATTTTAATATAGGTGAAGCCCAATATGTGAGATTTAAAATGAGAGGTAGAATGGAGGAGTCACGGATCAAATTTAAGATCTTTTACTCTAATATCATATTAAATTATAGATTGTCATAAATTCTTAAAATATTAAAATACGATAAATTTAATCATTTAACTACATATTTCTAACACATTAGATTCTTTTCTCAATAAATATAGCAATTTTGAGAGAGTGAAGGTATAAGGCTACATTGGGTTTTGCTCTAATAGTGTGGGTAGCTCTCTCACTCATCAATTTGGAAATTGAGTGTAAAATTGTAGGTATTATAGCATCTCCAGCAACCTCTCCAAATTTTTGCCTGTTTGGAGAGTAAATAGTGCATTTTACCTTTTGCCTACTTACTTTTTCAAATACACTTTCTAACCGATTTTCTATCCCATTTAAATATTATTTCTTCATTCATTCATTATTGTTTTTTTATCATAATTTATTCTTCCTATATTCATTCCCAACAATTATATTTTTCAATAAAAAGTGTTATATTCACAACATTTTTCCCAATACTTTCACAACATTTTTCCATTTTTTCAATTCATTCTCATCCATTAGTTTTCATTTCTTTTTTTCTTTTTCTTTTTTCTTGTTTTTATCCTCCACACACGTGTCCAGCCTATCTCGCCCCCGCCCCCGCCCCTTCTTTTATTTTCTTTTTCTCCATCACATTCAAGAACACTCCGGACTCTCTCTTTCATTCTCTAGCTCTCTCTTTTTTTCTTTTTCTTTTTTTTTTTTTTTAATTTCTACTTGATTCTAGAGCACTCTCTAGCATGATCTTTTGACTTCTATTTTCTTTCCTCTTCAGCTCGCTTCACACACACACAGCTGACATGGCCTTCATCTATTCTTTTTTTTTTTTTTTCCTTCTTTACTTGTTCTGATTCACTTTGTTATTACAATGGAGCTTGATAGGCTTTCATGCTCTTGATCTATTGTTTTTGTTTTGATTTTAGATTTGTTGTTCTAATTAAATTTGTATTTTTCCCTGTTCTTGATCTGTTGTTTCTATTTTGATTTTAGATTGTGTTTGTGTTTAGATTGTGTTACCGTTTGAGAGAGAGAGACAGATGAACAAAGAAGAGAGGAGGAAAGAGAAAGATTTTTTTTTTTTATTCAGCTGGGTATATTTTTAAGATAAAATATTCTTTAGATATGCTATAGTGATTGCTACAGTGCTCTCCATACCTGGAGAGCTACTGTAGCAAATCTAAAAAAAAATTTGGAGATGCCGAGTTTGTTGGAGGGATTTTTTGGGGTGAACAGTGGCTTTTTGCTCCAAAATTTGGAGATGCCAACTCTATTGGAGATGCTCTTATGAGATATAAGATAGGGGTAATTGGATAGGAAGAGTAGAGACAAAGGGTCCGTTTGGATACAACTTATTGTTGCTGAAAGTTGTTGAAAACTGATTGTTGCTGAAAACACTGTAGCAAAATAATTTTTAAATAGATAAATAGTACCGTGAAACCCATTTTTAATGTTTTTTAATTATGAACAGTGCATAAACAGTGCACGCACTGTTTATAAATAGTATTTTTTGTCCCCTAAAGTCAGCAAATGCGGTAAAAAAAGCAAAAAAAAAAAAAAAAAAAGGGAGAAAACGCAACAACTAAAACGCAACGCAACTTTAATCTTTATCCAAACACATACAAAAGCAACAACTTCTTCTCAAGTTCTTAAATTCACTCGACCCAAAGCCAAGTGACTTTTAGGCGAAATTCTCTAACCAACGCTTTTTAAAAATTGCATAGTTCGCTTGACATCCCTAGCTCACTCGAGCAAAAATCTTGAAGCTGCAGCTCCACTTTCAGCATATAATCATCTTAAGTGCAATTCAACTCAACGTTATACAAAAATACATGAAATTGAATTGCAAAAAATAAAAATAAATTTAACACAAAATATGTCAACACTAGAAATCCTAAACGCCTCCAATGAGAAGGGAAAAACCATGGAACCTGATCCAATAAAAGACTTTCAGTATTCAATAATGGGTTTACAACAATCTTCTCTAGAACAAATACTAGAGCTACCAAAAACATCAAGAAAACACACTATTGTAAGTTCACAACAAATATTCATCACGCAAAGGTGTCAACAATAACAACAAGAAAAAAATCTCACCAAGTGGGTCTTATCATCCAAGTAAATAGAGATAAATTTCAAGCACCAATACTAGTCAATAGCAAGCTATTTTTGTCAAAAACAACATACTAATATTTCATCAAAATCGGAGTTAAAATGACCGTTCAATTTTACTTTGAAAATAATTGGTTTACAAAAAAAAAAAAAAAAAAAAAACTATGAGAAATTATTCAGTACTCTAAGTGGATCATGTCATCGTTGCAAATGGTCCACCAATCCAGCAAGTGAATAGTGAATACCGTATGTTCTCCAATTTGGCAATGATTTTACTAACATGACAATTTTAATGGAGCAATAATATATTACTTTTTTTTCCTTGTATTTGAATAGAAGCCAATCAAGAAGAAGTAAAATAACATATTAATTACAGCAAAATCTTGAAATTTTAGTACAATGAATTCTAGCTAGAATTTTAAAAAATAATGCAATTCACAAAAATATAACAAGCTTACAACAAATAATATAAATTATCACTTATTATTCTAGTACATTCATATAAAATATAACATATTTAAGAAATAGATATTTCTAATAGGATTGATTGAGGCACGAATATCTCGTTTTTGTCAATGTCCTTGCATCACCTAAGGATAAAATTTAATATACATCTCAATCAATGCAACAAGTTCACTACTCACTAGCACGATATTGTCTTGGATACAACAGTCCAACCACGTATGTTATAAAGTCAATGGGTAGGCACAAAACTATATAGACTCCAAGCTACACCAAAGAAATACCATTTCTGTTTGTACACAAAATAACAATTATAAAACGCCCACTCATTACATGTATCTCACTATTTGTCATTTATTATTTTCAATTTTTTTTAATGTATTCATCTAAACAAACATTCTATTCTTTTTTCAAGAGTGACAAGGCTCTTTTATATAGTGCTAAAATACATGTAATATTAAAGTGAATTTAATAACTGAATAATGAAGAATAAATTAAAAGATTGTAAGGTTGGTGGGGTAGAAATATTTTTGTAGCAACATTTTGTTTTTATGGGTTATAATATATTTCCTAATAAATTTTGTAACTATAATATTATGAACATAAATTAAAATACACCAACAAATCCTATCATAAAAAATTAAAAATTAAAAATTAAAACAAATAAAATTATATCTTCGTTAATCAAGTTGGGTCAGTTTGTGAGGGCAAGCGAAGGTACATAAATTGTGATAGGAAAATCATGAAAATTCAAATAGTCGAGGAAATTCAAAGAACCCACAAAATTAATACATATAATTTTTGTGCAGAATAAAAAGTGCACCTAGTGCATCTAGTTATTCTCACTGTGGGCTGTGTGTGTGTGTCTTTGCCATTTTGTTCAATAATATTGACCCTTTAACCTAGCTAATTCAATACACTGTTTGTTTATTTAATTTAGAGGGAAAAGGGTTGTTGCAGCAATAGAGCTCAATGGGTCAGGTATGGAAAATAAGATGGTATCAAGGAGTGAGAAAGAGACCGTGGGGATAGATTTGCGGCACAAGATCAGAAATTTTTGGAAAAAATACATAGGTGTAGCTTGGCGCGTTGAACTTAGCCGAAGATGCTGTATAACACTATAACAGCGATTACATGCACGATCATTTTGGAACACCAAAACATGGGATAAATGTGCCAAATAATTCGACACAATTGTAGTGAAAAAAATTGTAATTTTCACTGGGAAAAAGTATGGAGCACCAAATAATTTCTCCAATGTGTGAATGCACTCTCTAAAAAAACATGGGATAAATGTGCCACATAATTCGACACAAATATTGTGAAAAAAATAGTAATTTTCACTGGGAAAAAAGTATGGAGCCATTTTGCTCCAATTCATTATGTGGCAAATGTCTAGATTATCTATGAATAGTTTTAGTTATATTATTTTTTCAATGAATCATGTGAATTATTCAAACAATACACATTATTATAAATTGCCACTTAATTAATTAAAACTTTAAAAAGATAGCTCTAAACATGATTAAAACCAAACTTTGTCCATTTTCACAGGTGACAAATGTTATCATGATTTAACTATAACATACATGAAAGAACATGCATGTCACTTTTTGACATCATCATTACTAACCCCAAGGGTCAAAAAAAAAAAAAAAAAAGAAAAGAAAAAAGAAGAAGAAGAAAAGGAAACAAAATAACAACCCCCCAACAGGTTGTTGAGCAGCTCTTAAGATTGGATTAAGTGCCTCAGGAAGTGTTGGCCCAAACTTTGCTAACTCCTTTGAACCTTTAACATGCTAAGAATTAATGAAATATCCAAACAAAACTAAGGGAGTCAAAATATTAGTCTAAGTACATTAACTTAATATATTCACTTAAATAACATGTTTTTTTTTTTTTTTTTTGGCTAAAAAAAAAGCACGTTTTTTAACATTTAAATTTTTTTTATTATATTGGCCGAAACACCTTAAATATACAAGATATAGTTTTTTTTTTTTTTTTTTTTTTTTTTTTTTTTGAGAATGGACAAGATATAGTTGATACAACCTGATATTTTATCCGGTATATTTTGAAGAAATAATAGTATTAATTTAATGGTCGGTACCATTTATTTTTTTGGTACGACTGTTATAGAGTTCCTTGAACAAAGCCTTTGGTGCACTGTAAAAAGAAATCCCCTCTACCTTTAAAGGGAGAGAATCCATTTCATAATTAAGTTTTTTTTTTTTTTTTTTTTTTTTGAATTTACGGTTAAGATTTTATATCATTTAAAATTATAACTAACATAGTATTGGATATACTTTTATATTTATAATATTTAATCTGAAAAATGAAATTGATCCATTTCAAATGCAAAAGATCCTAATAATACTGATACATATTATTATTATGCTAAAGTTCACTTTTCATTCCTATATTTAAGGGACATTTCATTTTAGCCCTTGATTTTTCTAAGAGAGTTTCAAATTCATCCTTACCATCATTTTAGCCTTATTATCATGTTTGGTATATATTATGTTAATGTTGAAGCAAAGAGAAAATTCAATTAGAATCAAAATTAAATTTCAATTGAAGTCTAATTTTATGTCACGTGTCCCATCTAAGTTTTTTAATTTTTCTGCTAAGTGAGTTAATTCAATGCAAAAGACGATGAATGCAATATAAATGAATCATAAAAAATCCAATCTTATTTCTAATTCAATATATAAAATTAGAAAGAAAAAAAAGACTTTGAATGATTTTGCTTTCATGTGCCATTTGGTTGTCTAACTAAAAATAATTCAAATTTATTAGCATTTTACATCATATTTGAATGTGTACAATTCGTTACTTACTATATAAAAAATTTTATACATGTATATATGTGCACACGCGTGCACAATTATGATTATTTTTAATTGTATATGTATATATGCATGGGTTATAAACTATTATCATATTAAAATCAAAGCACAATTAAATTACAAATAACCTTTTAATTATGGTCTAATTTTTCACAAAGTGTCAATTTGTATCTCTTAATTTTGGGACCAAGTGATCCATTTATAATACTCACTATGAAAGTTGAGAAGACCATCTTATTTACCCAGGTAAAACCATCGTATATTTATTGTTATTGAATATTTTTGTACATAAACACAAATTATAGATATCCCAAAATTTGCTATTTTCTTCTCCTAATGCTTTTTCCTAAATCACGTTAAGATAGTTATGTCAACGCCTATAGGAAGCATAGAATTGAGGAGTTTAAACGTTAAAGTCGTGACTCGTGATCACTTTTCCAATATTTCATCTTGGCTAACAATTTGAAGGTTCCTATTGGTGACTTTAGGCCTTGCTGAATTTTTGTCACATCTTATAGACTAGTCTTTGATTAATTGTTTGTGAGTTAGGTGAACAACGGTCAAGTAAAAGCTAGCATATCCGAAAAAAAAAAACCTTTTTACTTAGAGCTTTGAATTTCAAGGCCCTATGCACTATGAGTATGACTTTGAAAGCCTCTCTCTTTTTTTCATTCACTCGCTTTAAATATGCATATATTTGTCTAGGTCTATTCTAATTCCTCCTAAGCCCTACGTTGTTATATTTTGCGTTGCTTCGTAATGGGCGAAGTGAATTGGATGGCCTCTTCTTAAAGACATGGTCCTGGTCTAAGCTTAACATTTTTGGAAAGAGCCTTTGGGAATATCATGAAAGCAAAACCTCTTCGATATCTCCTTAACACATTATGTGAAAAACTTCTATTTTCGGTGGGAAAATTACAGGGATGCCATGAGTTTCATGAGTCTTTATTTAAAATAAAATAAAAACACAAATTAAGTTACAACAAGTGGAGTTTGAGTAATCTAAGAATTGGGTTACAAGACCTCTCCCTAGGTAGGAGCCTTTCTCTCTCGCCATGTGCGAGCTCTTCCCCCCTTAGTTCTCTATAGGGACCTTTCTCTGTTTGCCTTACAACATCTAAGTGCAACAGTTACCCTCCCCACCCTCTCACCTAGCCTTGGAAGATTCAATTCTATACGATTTAGAAAAACTATAGTTAACCAAAGACAAAGAAGAAGATATTTGTATCTCCAACCCAAGCCACGTAGAGCTTCTCGAAGAATGCTCCTTAAGACTCTTTGGGAAACTCCTCTCAGACCGGAAGCAGAACCAACGAGCCCTAAAGAATGTCCTCCGCTCGGCTTGGAAAATGGGTTCAGACCTTCGAATTGTGGATGTTGGCAACAATATCCTCCAGTTCAAATTCAACCCCAAATTTCAGCTTAAGTGGGTTGAAAAAAGTGGACCATGGTGCTTCGACAATAACCTTCTACTCCTATGTCGTTGGAAGAAAGGCTTATCCACATCAAGGGCCTCCCGTTTGAGCATATGTCAGAGACCACTGGAAAAAAAATTGGATGTAGAATTGAAAAATTTTTAGAAGTTGATAAGAGATCCTGGCTGTCAGAACAAGCCAAATTCATGCGAATCAAAGTGGAATTGCAAATCGATAAACCTCTTAGGAGAGGTGGATATCTCACAAATGAGGATGGTGAAAGAACCTGGCTTACCTACAAGTATGAGAGATTCCCTACTATCTGCTTTTCTTGCGGTAGATTGGGACACGATGAAAAACACTGCCTCGATCCCATTATGAACCGAGATAATACCCCCCCAATACGGGGATTGGCTTAGGGCAAGTTGGTATCCAAGGGAGAACTCTAACAAGATGGGTAAAGGCAGTAAGGATAAGGGTGCTGGAACAGCGACGATGACAGACGACGTGTACACATGCGCAACCCTTGACCAACCTAATCTGTCAGAGGGCATTGGATGAAACAAAGACACTGGTGGGAAGCTTACCTTGGGAAGCAACTCACAACCTCGAACTAGGAATAATGATGTTGCCTTAGTCTTACAGGCGGCTGAGGATTAGAGTGGATGGGACAGGCCTAAAGATGTGAAGCGCAATTTAAGGGCTAGTGGAGAGTCACGTGACAAACCAACCACATCCATTTCGGGCTCCACCCGAAGCCTAAGAGGAGGACAACAGGATGCCCTATCCATTGCAGGCCAACCCATACTACTCAATGATGAAGCCCATGAAGCCACCGGCCCAATAAAGCCGAAAATAAAAGCCAGCCCCCTTGACAACATAGGCCACCCAGCCCCTAAACCAACGAGTATTAGTGGACTGACCCGGAAAGTAAAGCTGAAGAAAGCAATAAGGGAAATAAGCAAAACCCAAGCCCAAGATGTTGAGATGTTAACCCTCTGTGCTGAGGTTGGTACTAAACATCCTGGCAACCTAGAATCATTAGAAAAGGAAGAAAGCAGAACCCAAAATAAACTTTGCAATGATGCCTCACCCCCCAGCACTATGATATCGGCAGTGGCTGCTACGCAGCATCGCCGGACACAATGATTACCTTTGGTTGGAACTACTGGGGACTTGGGAACCCTCGGACAATTAGGGCACTGCGAGATTTTACGCAGTGGTGGAATCCCAAGGTTGTCTTCTTGGCGGAGACGAAGTTGAAAAGAAGAGGTATGGAGAGATTTAAAAAATCCTTCATTCATTTCAACTGCCTCTATGTTCCTAGTGACGGCCAGAGCGGCAGTCTTGCCATGCTCTGGATAAAAGATACAAATCTTGATATTAAGACAGATGGCCCAAACCACATTGACGCCACCATTATTGAAGCAGATGCTGGTTTTGTGTGGAGAATTATGGGTTTTTATGGCCATCTTGACATGGCCCAAAGGAAAGCTTCTTGGAAACTTCTTGAGGAAGTTGGCAACAAATGCCATTTCCCTTGGCTCTGCCTTGGTGATTTCAATGAGATTCTCACTAATAGAGAAAAACAGGGGGGGATGGGGGCTATAAGGTCACAGCAACAAATGGACGGCTTCAGAAATGCTATAAACACTTGTAATCTGAGAGACTTGGGTTTCAACGGATCCAATTTCACTTGGTGCAATATAAGGGAGGGACCAGACAGAATCTATATGCGACTTGACCGAGCCTTAGCCACTGCTGAATGGAGTGATCAATTTTGAGAAGCAAGGGTCCATCACCTTATTGATTCAACCTCTGACCATTGCGGCCTTCTCATCTCGGATGCCATCACGATCCAACCCTATCGCAAGCGACGTTTCCACTTTGAAGCCTTGTGGACTCGCAGAGTTGAATGCAAGGAGATTATACAAAGGGTTTAGGAAGGCTGCACAGACACAAATCTTCCTAGGGGTCTTTCTGAGGGGCTTAACCAATGTGCTGCTGAACTCTCAAATTGGAATCAAGCTGAGTATGGGCATATACCAAAGATGATTGAGAAAAAAAGGAAAGCTTTCAACACGTTTGTTCTCCAGGACACTAATGGCAGCTTGGGGCCTTGAATTAACATCCTTAAGAAAGAGATTAATGAGTTGCTAGATATAGAAGAAACATACTGAAATCAATACTCAAGGGTGCAATGACTCAGTGAGGGGGATTGTAACACCAAATTCTTTCATAACAAGGCCTTTGAAAGGAAACGGAAAAACACTATCCTTGGGCTTTGGCATAAACAACGTGTATGGTGTGACACTAACGAAACCATTGCTGACACTGCCATCTCCTACTTCAAAAATATCTTCACATCCTCTCAACCTTCCCCTTCTACCATAGCTGAGGTAACCAGACTCATCCCTACTAAAGTCACCGAGGAGAAGAACATGGAACTTGTTAAAGATTTTTCTGGTGATGAAATCCACTATGCTCTCAAACAAATGCATCCAACCAAGGCACCTAGCCCCGATGGTATATCCGCTATCTTCTTCCAAAAATACTGGTCCATTGTTGGCAATGATGTATCTAGAATGGTTCTCAATGTGCTTAACAATAATATGTCTCTAGCTGAAATTAACAGAACCAACATCACTCTTATTCCCTAAACCAAGCTACCCACCAAAATGACTGAGTTCAGACCCATTAGTCTTAGTAATGTGGTGTACAAGATCATTGCCAAAGTTCTTGCAAATAGGCACAAGGCCATTCTCCCCCATGTCATATCTGAAAATCAAAGTGCATTTACTTCTGAGTGCTTAATCACGAACAATGTCCTCACTGCCTTTGAAATTATGCACTACCTTAATAATAAGAGAGTTAGGAAGGATTGCTCAATGGCGGTGAAACTCGATATGAGTAAAGCTTTTGACAGAGTAGAGTGGTGCTTCATTGAGGCCGCCATGGAAAAACTTGGCTTTCATGAGAAATGGATTAGTCTTATCATGCATTGCATTGCTACTGTTTCGTACTCCATCATTATCAATGGATCTGCTCATGGCTGCATTACTCCATCAAGGGGGCTTCAGCAGGGAGACCTCCTCTCTCCTTATTTCTTTCACATTTGTGCAGAAGCTTTTTCCTCCCTCATCCACAATGCAGCAAGATCCAAGGAGTTGAATTGGATTTCCATTTGCAGAGGCTGCCCCTATGTTACTCATCTTTTCTTCGCCGACGACAGTTTGCTCTTTTGCAAAGCAAGCAACAGGAGTGCCACACACTAATTGAGATCCTTAGAAAGTACGAAGCAGCCTCTGGACAGAAGATTAACACGGACAAATCTTCCATTTTCTTCAGTCACAACACCCTTCAGGAAATTAAAGATGAGGTGCTTGAAATCTTTAGGCCTATGCAAGGTTCTTGCCACTCTGAATACCTCGGGCTGCCTTCAATCATTGGAAAATCCAAAAATGTGATCTTGTTTAAATAAAAGAAAGGGTTGGTAAAAAGCTGTCTGGTTGGAAAGAAAAGATGCTCTTTATGTGGGGGGGGGGGGGGGGAAGGAAGTTCTCATTAAAATTGTCGCTCAAGCGGTCCCTACCTACTCCATGAGTTGCTTCCTCCTCCCAAAAGGACTTTGCGAAGACCTTGAGGGCATGATGAGAAACTTTTGGTGGGGTCAAAAGCAGCAGGAAACAAAAATAGCCTGGGTTGCATGGAAAAAGATGTGCAAATCCAAATTTGAGGGGGGAATGAGATTCAGGAACCTCCAAGCTTCAATCTTGCCATTTTAGCCAAGCAAACCTAGAGGATCCTAAACAATCCAAACTCTATCATCTCAAGAATATACAAAGCCAAATATTTCCCCTCTTCGGATTTTCTCAACTCCAAGCTTGGCTACGACCCTCCATTTGCATGGCGGAGTATTCATAGTAGCATTGAGGTCATTAAAAAAGGCACTAGATGGCGTGTTGGAAATGGGAAAATGATACACATATGGGAAGACAGGTGGATGCCAACTCCATCCACATACAAAGTCATCTCTCCTTTGCCGCACCACTTCGATGATTTTCCCATGGTATCTACCCTCATTGATCCAGACACAAGGAGATGGAAAGCTGACTTGGTAAGAAGAACCTTCCTCCCTTTTGAGGCTAATACTATTCTTAACTTGAAATCAACTTCTCCTTCCCTGAAGATAAAATAATCTGGATTGGCAACAAAAGAGGTGAGTTCACAGTTAAAAGCACCTACTACATTGCACTCACATTAGCTGAACCATCTCACGGTGGTGAAAGTTCCTATGGTAACCTGTGCTCCCCCCTCTGGAGGAAGATGTGGCACCTTAATATTCCAGCCAAGGTTAGGGATTTTTGCTTGGAGATGCTGTATGAATGCTCTTCCAACGATGCAAAACCTCAGAATCAGGGGTGTGAACACAAATGGCTACTGCCTTATCTGCAATCAACGCCTTGAAAGCACTTGTCATGCGCTCTTTCACTGTGACATCCCCAAATCTGTCTGGGGTTACTGGCAAAATTGCCCCATTAATATTTTAAGCAGCTCCTGGGACTTCTCGGATCTAGCCCTTCAGTTCATGTCCAATGGCTCCACACGAGATCTTGAATCCTTCCTGACCACTACCTGGCTTATCTAGCACAATCCTAACCAAATAGTACATGAATCATATTCCTCGCTTCCTCATCAAATTTGGGACTCTGCCATCAGATTTGCTACAGTCTACAAAGGTGCAATTTCGGCAACAATTCCTCCTAAATCCCAAGCCTCCTCTTGGACCCCTTTCCCACCTGGCTACCACAAAATAAACGTGGATGGTGCCTCCTCTGAGGACGGTAGACCTTCAAGCATTGGAGTTATTATCCATGATTCCAATGGTTAGGTTGCTGCTGCCATGTGTAAATTGCTACAGGCGTGTCACCCCATCGAAGCCGTTGAAGCCATTGCAATCGAAAATGGCATCCTTCTTGCCCAGGAAATACAAGTCTCCAAGATCATTATAGAATCTGATGCCTTATCCATAGTTCAGTCCATTAACTCTAAGAAGCTTGGTGGTGAGTTTGGTCACATCCTCCAGGGAATCCTCCTCTCTCTAGACCATTTTTGCAGTGGGAAATTGCAGCACCTGAAAAGGGACTATAACAGGGACGCTCATGACCTTACTACCTATGCAAGGACCTCTGGTACCTCACAAGTTTGGATTTGAATGCCCCCTCCCCTGCTCCAGCATCCCCGCTATCATGACTCTCCTTAAATCTGTATTGCTGGTTTACTTGTAATTCCCCTGTCGTAATTCAATTTCTCTTATGGAATGAAATCAATATTTCCCGTTTCAAAAAAAAAAAAAAAAAAGTTACAACAAGTGGGTAGGGGATTCAAACTTTTTTTTTTTTTTTTTTTTTTTTTTTTTTTTTTTTTTTTTTTTTTTGTCGTATAGAAAACCAAACAATGTCATTGAGTTATAAGGCTCTTAATTTATAATTTTTTTTCCTTTCCTTTAATTTATTGTACACTCCCATTTTGCAACCTTTTTTTTCATTGTTTTAGTACTAGGGGTTAGGGGCAGCTTGATGTGCTTGGTGGTCTTAGGCGGAAATTGAATTGAGGCATTTTATATATCTAAAGGAAAAAATTTAGCTATAAAATTAGTTGTAACTTTAGGTTACAACCTTACTCAATATATATATATATATATATATATTTAATTTGGGGTGAATTTTGACAAATCCACAATTGGATTACATCTTCTTCTTATATCCTCCATGCTTACAAAATTTTTAGAAAATTAAATATTAATAGCTATGTCATCAATAAATTGTCTAAATTGAAATTTTATTGTAGTTTAAAATTATGCATAAAATATAAGCTTATAGATCATATAATAAATAATATCCGATTGACATAAAATTTGACATGTGTATTAAGAGCGTAAAGAGCACAGAATTCAACGGTTAGATTTTCAAAATATGTAGTAATGTTTATTTTATTGAGTAAGGTTGTAGCCTTATGTTGCAATCAATTTTGTAACTAAATTTTGTCAATATTTAAATATGATTCTTAAAAAAAATATTTAAATATTATTACTTAAACTCTATTTTCTTATTTTAGATGCAAAATTACTAATTAATTACATAGAATTTTTTTTTATGAGAAATTCTATAGACACAAAAAATTTGATAAAACTTTTCACGTATGTTGATGTATCAGATTGATAGTAGTAAGTAAAAATGTGACGTTAGTGGTTGACTTAAATGAGAACTAGTAAAAGTTTGCGAACTCAACTGTTGTGAAAAATGTTGGAAATTTTTCTGTGTATTGCTTTTTTTTTTTTTTTAAAAGTGCTAAATTCACAATATTTTCACAACAAATCTTATTTATTAAATTGCTACTGGTTTTAATTTGAACCCACTATTGAAATTACTTTTGTGCTCACCAATAACAGCTAGTAACAACTGGTTACTTAGGATTTATCCTGAAAAATGTTGAGGATATAGCATTTTTCTTGTTTTTCATTTGATGAAAAAATATTATTTTATTTATTGGCTAATATTTGGGCTTAATTAATACTATTACAATGAAAAAAAAAAAAACTTATTAGTTAAAATTTAAAGGCATTTTTCTACTTAGGGACCTTAGGCAACTGCCTTATTTGTCTATACGATAGAGCCGAACCTGCTAGGGGTAAAACAATAATTTTATGTGTTTGCAAACTCTAAAAATGACCTTTGACCCTAAATATTCTAAGTGGTGGTAGAGCAATTAGGAGTAAATTGGTCTCTTTTTTCGTTCAAAACAATACCTAGATCATTGTTTTATAAATGCTTGATTGGTTGATTTATGAACTTACCATAAACATGCATGCATATGATTATCTTAAGTTATAATTTTGATTGATCCTAAAAAGATTAATTGAAAGATAAAATATTATTGGCTGATAATTTTAATTATGGTAGACATGCAAGCACAAGATAATTCCATGTATTAAATATTGTCATATCTTTATTTATTTTAAGATAATTATATCAATTAATATATATATATATATATATTGATCTTAATTTATTAACTAGAATTCTAATAATTGAAGAACACAATCAAGTATAAGCACTTGTGGGGTATGAGGAGGCAAATGTTGGGATTCAAGTCTCTAAGAGAGAGCTTCACACACGTATATATTTAGATTAAGTTAGAGTAGAATTTTTATTTTATATAAAAAAAAAAGAAAAAAAAAAAAAAGAACACAGCCAAGGAAGAACTCAATTCCAATTGGGAGTCATTCTTACAAAGAAACTAATCCGAATTGGACTTAATCATGTACTTTGATCAAAATGTCTCTTTTTTTTTCTTTTTTTTTTCTTTTTTTTTAGGGAATGTGTTAGGTTATTTAGACCCCTTAAACCACAATTAGATTAACCTAGTTAATTAGCCAAGTGATTAACTTAGTCCAATTTATGCAAATCTAGGTTAAACACAATCAAATAATCATATCAAAAATATAAAGCAGCAGAATAATAAAAAACACAAGATATGATCACCCAGGAAATCACACGGTAAAAACCTGGAGAGGATTTTACCCATCTATCCTCAAGGCAAACCTGAATCCACTATGCGAAAGAATCGAAGTTCATACAAAAGGACTTACAAGCTCCCCGCTTGACTTCCTAATGCTACCCACCAGTAGAACTTACTGACACGACTACGTGCAAACTCTGAATCCACGGACTCCTTCTTTCTTGGATTCTCCTTCAAGTACAAGCTCCCCGCTTGTGTTTCTTTAAGCTCCAATGGCAGCAACCTTGTTGATCATCAAAATGTAGATAATATCTTTACCTTGAAAACCCTAAGTTTATGTGAAGGAAAGCTCCTCAAGGATCTCACAAGAGATTCATATAAACCGCAAATATGAGCAACAAAGACTTAAAGAGGTTTGGGTACAAAACCCTAATAAAAGAAGGCACAAGAGGCACTCTAATCTCTCTCTCAAAAGTCTCAAAAACGTTCTAGGGTTTCCCTTATATGTATGAGAGTTTTACTTGAACCCCAAGACGTTTAAATAGAATTTGGGCTGAGTTGGAATTCTGCAGAAAAACGTTCTGGCCGACTTTCGATCGATCTAGTCTAATTTTCGATCGATCGAGCCAGCCGAAAGTAACTAATACTTCTGCAGCTACTCGATTCCAACTTTACATAAAAACACAACTTTGAGCAAGCCTAAACAAGACTAAACAACCTGTTTTGATCATGGTTTGCCAACAATACACATTAGAGTTCTAAATACATAAAATCCTAAATCTTTAGAACCTAACAAACTCCCCCTTTGGCAATCCGTGACAAAACACAAACTAAAAGCTCAAAGTTTACAAAGTAAAAGCCTATTACAAAAATAATGCTCATAACAACAAATCCAATCCTAACTACTATCCATCAGTTGCAAGTGTAGACAGCAGCTCAATTGAATCAACTTATATATTTCCTGAAACACTCAACAAACGCATAAACGCATGTGTGACAGAAAAACAGTAAATCAACAAATAAATTCTTGACTTCACAAAACACAAAACAAAGACATATATCATGAATAACTCATAAATATAAATCAATGAGCAATGAACAAGAAACAGAAATAAAAACATAAGTAAACTAACTCTCCGCCTAAGTTAGATACAATAAAAAGTTTTTATTTATATTCTCCCCTTTCAAAAATAATTTCAATTCCTTCTAAACAAGACAAACATGATTCCCATGAATCAATAATTTCTCCCCCTTTTTGTCACGTATTGACAAAGACAATTCATACAAAGAGTAAACAGTCAACATACACAATAAAAGATAAGAGAAAATAGAGAATTAAGGGGACACAAAACAATTCAACTCTGTAGAAAATAGAGACAACTCCCCCTACGAAGAGCAACAACTCCCCCTAAGAACCACAAAGGTTAAAAAAAATTTCCTCCTATAAAAATAGGAAAAACAAAATATGTTTTGGGAACATAGATTAGGGGAAAATAAAAGGGTGGGAAACAGCAGCAACAGTAGCACCAGCAGGATCAGGAACGTCCTTACCAGCAGGACTTGTAGAAGAAGAAAGAGGGGGTGCGGATACACATGAAAAAAATATTCTCTCTTTCAATAAAATGCTAACATGGCACTATATGACCCATAAACAGTTGCATGAGTAGAGAAAATATTTGCACATTGATTATCTATCATATCTCTTAAGAAAAATATTTTGTACAATTCACACATAAAAAAGGCATATACTAGAAAGTACATAGCTTAAAAATTAATCAATCAAATTTTTGATCAAGTTGAGTACCCAATATAGTAAAGTGTATGCATGCTATGTGTGAAAACAATGAGAGATATGACTGCAAAACTGCAAGATGGATACAAAAATCAATGCAATGCATGTGAATCCTAAACACAAATGATGCATAAAAAATGTCATGATGCATGCTCTAATGCAGTAAAAAGTAAGTTCAATTAAAGGTCAGATTAACAAAATTGGCTTGAACATAGGGTTTCTAACAAAAACCCAAAAAATGAAATACCACTTGTTGAAATTTTTAAAACAAATTGATGAATTGAGCATTACATAACACAATACACAGATTATAATACTCAATTACATCAAAACAACAAGCCAATTTCATCAATTTTAACATATTTGAACAAAATCCCCAATTCGGATTCAATCCAAGCTCTAGAAAATCCAATTTCTCAAACTTTAAACACATTTTGCATTAAGATCAAGGAACTTTTAATCTTGGATGGCCGCAACAAAATCACACACAATAAAATGTACCAAGTTTAGCAATGTGCAACTAGCAAAAATTTGAGATACATGTGAGGTGATATGTGAATAGAAATCAATCACAAAATCTACAAAATTCATCACATAGAATTTGAAAGAGACTATCACCAAAAGAGTTACATTATATAACTCTCACATTTCCTTGAACAAAAGCTTGCAATCATGTAAGTTTCTTAAATTTGCCTCATAATATACACACCAATTTTAATTATATGATTTGGCATTAAGCCTAATAGTATACATCAATTTTAAGCATTAAATAATTAAACCGAGGCTACACTTTATAATCTTTTTGTGTATGTGCTACACTTTCTCGAGCACAAAATCTTATGATATGCACTAAGGTGGTCATGATTGGCTAATGAACAGTGGTGAGATGGTTATTTATGTCTTTCTCAAAAGGATCAAGTCCAACAGTCAAATACCATATGACTTCAAGATCAAGACAAAGTGATTAATAACCACAAACATCTTTCCCACACAACATGCACTACAAAACTCAAACTAGTAAAATGCAATAAAGTAAGCTCATCCAAGTTAAACAAGGTACATAAACATGTAATGTAAGATAATATGGCCAATCCTTGATTATAAATCCAAGATCTATAACACAAAACACAAAAATCTTTTTGGTTTTAACAAACTTTATAACCACTTGTTGAGATTTTAAAAAAAATTAATGACCAAAAACAAAAAATACACATTATGCTAAATGATCAATGCAAATGCAATGCATGACAGTGCTTAACTAAGCTATAGAGGGTACACAAACAAGAAATATCAATTTCTTAATTAACCCATGAGTACATGTACAAACTAGTACATAAAGTCAAAAATAGCTTAGCACATTTATAACACATGTTATTCAAGTTTCATCACAATGTCAAGCATGTTCTAAATCAAGAGAGATATTAAAACTCATGTAATCCTCAAGAAAAAATAAAACAAGACACAAAATAAAATATTTTTGTCTTTTTGAAATTTTTTAATGTTTTTGGATTTTTTTTTAATAAAAAAAATAACCTAGAAAAAGTAAAACAACAAAAAACAGAAACAAGACATGTCCACAAACAATAGAAAGAATTAAAACAGGGACAAGTCAGCAACACTCACCTTAAAGGATCTTTTCTCACCCATATAGCACGAGTCTTCGGCTTTGTAGGTGAAAATCCATGAGAAGCAGAGTGTATTTGAGGAATTACACCAATCTTCTGAGACAGACTAAAATCCTGCAAATTCCTTTCACAAGCCAACAAGCTTAAATTTTTCAAAAGCATATGAAACAATTTATATGGACTTATGGCAAGAGCAATATCATCACATATCCTAGATTGACATACAGAATGCTTAAGTTTCAATTTATGACAATTAGGACGAATATGACCACGAGCACCACAAAAGTGACAAACAGGAACAAATTTAGGAATATCAGTATTCCTAACAACAAATCTAGTCTCAGAATTTTGTTTTTGCCTCAACAAAGAACAATTTGGTTGAATATGACCAACAACACCACAATGGTGACAGGTAGGCACAAAAACAGATTTGTTATGCTCTCTAACAGTAGGTTTAGACTTAAGTTTAGAAACTTCAGCGTCTACATCAGAACTTTTACCTTTGTCTAACCTAGCACAATAAGCCTTTTCTTTATTATTCCCCTTAAAAGGAGTGATATAAACTTTCTCAGTTTTAGGCTTAAGAGAAACAGAAACACTTCTGTTATCAACAGCAGGTTTGGTATTAGTCAAATTTTCAATTTTAGCTTTAGATTCAACTAACTCTTGTTCCAAGCTTTTTATCTTCTCATTTTAAGAGGAAATTTGATTTCTCAAAAATTCATTCTTTTTATTAGATTCATCTAATCTCATAATCAAATCCTCTTTTTCAAGATTAGCCAATTTTAACTCTTCCTTGAATTTCTTAAAAATTTTCAAAGATTTAGATAATTCCATACGAAGAGTTTCAAAAGCATCAAAAAAATCAGCAGAAGCATGACCAGAAACATGATCAGAAAGACACTTCAAATTATCCACGCCAACAGGGGTCAAGGATCAGCTCAGAGATCAAAAGATCTACAACAGAAGAGCTACCCGCTCTGATACCACTTGTTAGGTTATTTAGACCCTTTAAACCACAATTTGATTAACCTAATTAATTAGCCAAGTGATTAACTTAGTCCAATTTATGCAAATCGAGGTTAAAGTAACTAATATGATCAACGAGATATGATCACTTAGGAAACCACACGGTAAAAACCTGGGAAGGATTTTACTCACCTATCCTCAAGGCAAACCTGAATCCACTATGCGAAAAAATCGAAGTTCATACAAAAGGACTTACAAGCTCCCCGCTTGACTTCCTAATGCTACCCACCAGTAGAACTTACTGACACGACCACGTGCAAGCTCCGAATCCATGGACTCCTTCTTTCTTAGATTCTCCTTCAAGTACAAGCTCCCCGCTTGTGTTTCTTTAAGCTCCAATGGCAGCAACCTTGTTGATCATCAAAATGTAGATAATATCTCTACCTTGAAAACCCTAAATTTATATGAAGGAAAGCTCCTCAAGGATCTCACAAGAGATTCACATAAACCGCAAATATAAGCAACAAAGACTTAGAGAGGTTTGGGTACAAAACCCTAATAAAAGGAGGCACAAGAGGCACTCTAATCTCTCTCTCAAAAATCTCAAAAACGTTCTAGGGTTTCCCTTATATGTATGAGAGTTTTACTTGAACCCCAAGACGTTTAAATAGAGTTTGGGCTGAGTTGGAATTCTGCAGAAAAAAGTTCTGGCCGACTTTCGATCGATCGAGTCTAATTTTCGATCGATTAAGCCAGGCCGAAAGTAACTAATACTTCTGCAGCCACTCGATTCTAACTTTACATAAAAACACAACTTTGAGCAAGCTTAAACAAGACTAAACAACCTGTTTTGATCATGGTTTGCCAACAATACACATTAGAGTTCTAAATACATAAAATCCTAAATTTTTAGAACCTAATAGAATGTATTAGAACTTTTTTGTTTTTGTTTTTGTTTTTTTGGGTGTGGACAAAAACACCTCATATGTTCATCATATAAATATGTAGATCAATATGCCTAGGATTATTATGTGATTTAGATTTATCATAGTTATGAATGTTGCCTAGGTCTTTCTATGTATTTTCTTTTCACTTCCTCTTAGATTGTAATTAGAAAATAAAGATTGATTATTTCTTTCATAGATTGTATTTAGGACCAAAACCTTTTAATTTTTCAAGCATATGATGTACATTTTTCATATTTTAATAAAAATATTTTTTAAGTGTTTTCTTAGTTTTTCCTTTTAATAAAATTAAGTGACAACTAGATTGTAAATTCTTCAATTTAGGAGGATTACATCAATGGTTGAATCTCCACCGTCAGATCCCTTACCTTAGCAGTGGCGATTATTTTCTTATCCCCATTCCTTATATTGAACTTTGCTAGTATCCGCTTTATTTGGGTTGTACTTCTCACGTCTATAATCGATAAAAATTTGGATCTTATATGCCATACTTATGTCATGTGACTCAACATAAGCACTATATGTTAAATGATTTGATTTTATCATGTAATTTACCATATATGAATTAAAATTTTGGATCTTGAAATTCCTAATTTTCTCGTCTTGATACTTCAATTTTACTATGGACTAGTTTTTAACTTGTACAATGTATGGAAAAAAGAGAGTATAAAGTTCTAACATGACTATGTTATAAGGGCTTCTTTATTAAAACTAATACATTGTTTAATTGGCTAAAAAATTTAACATGGAATCACATAAAAAATAATTACAACATTCCCATTACTAGAAATTGACACAGAAAAATAATATAAAATGATATAATAATGTAATCGTACCTAAAAAAGTTCTTGTAATATTAAAGAATAAAAAAGAATATTAATGGGAAGTATACATAGAAACAAATAGTTTTCTTTTTCTATAAATTTTAAAAAATAAAAAGTTTTTTTTGGTAAGGTACAAAAACAAGTAGTATTTAGTGTATTATGAAATTGGTTGATATATATATTGAGAAGAATAGGTTGATATATTTAATTGTGAATGTATAACTAAGTAATTAAATATAGTATCTTCTCAAAAAAAAAAAAAAAAAAAAACTGACGATATTAAAGCCAAATAAAAATTGAAACTTTACATGAAGAAAAATATCATAGCCGAATTAAAGAAAGATGTCGAATTAAAAAAAAAAACACAAAGTCAAATAAAAGAATTTGTAGGAAATGTCAAATATATTAATTATAATTTTTTAAAGAAGACCAAAATATTTCAATAGAATTTGGTGACTGTTAGAGTACATCACATCCAAAACAAAATTTTGATAAGTGAGTTCTAATTGATTTCACCTACAACAATTTAATACTTTTTACAATTTTTAGAATTAAGATCGTAATATGAAAAGAACCAAAGTCTTCCAAAGCAGAAAACAATACATAAAAAAGTTGAAATAAAGAAAGTTATATACCATGATTACACATTTTAATCTCAAAAGATGATTGTATTAATTTTGACCCTTTATATATCAAAATTTTTATTTTAACCTTTAGTGTTTGATTCATTTTCATATTAGTTTTATAGTCCATTTTCGTTAATAATCTGATTGTTTATAATATATTTTTCCACTTACAACAATAGATATTTTCTACACTATACAATATTTTAGAGCTAGTATTCTTTGAAAAAGTTAAACATGAACAAAATTTAATGGTTAGATTATTAATGGTACAGATTGGATATAGTAAACAAAAGGATTACATTCAAAATAGTCTCATTTTGATGGACTTTTGTAATATATATATGTATATATAATTTAATAGAAAAATATTTTACCTCAAAACAAACTAAACCTAAATAAATGAAACCTTAATCTTAATCATTACTTGATGTACTTATGCGTTTGACATGCTTATTTATTATTTATGTTTTTTTATAGGTAAATTGTGAAAGAAGAGAAAGTTGGAGTTCAAACTACAAAAAGTGGACACAACACACCGCAAATAATGCAACTACCATTATGCTATTATTTAATCTCTTACTTCTGAATACAAATCTTTTGTCCTATTTTTTGTGCTCTACCAATTATAATTTATAATGTATTTATTTGATTTTTTTTTATTATAAAATAACCAAATTTAAAAATGAAAAAAAAAAATCTATCTTATCCTTAAAAAAAAAATAATAATAATCATATGACATACTATGATTAATAAAGTATAGTGCAAAAAATAAGGCGGAGAAATTTTATTCCACTACTACTAACTTATTTTTTCGGAAAGGTCAAAAAAAAAAAATGACGAAAGACACACTAATTATAAGATTGTATGAAATAATAATAGAAGTTGCATCATAGTGGAGCCAGTCAAGCAAAGTTGGGAGCGGCTAAAGGAAGATGAAGAGGGCCGTCCAGGGTGGGAGAAGAAGACAAGCCGGCGTGGGACCCATCCGCCGCAGCACCATCTCCCACTTGCCCCCATTCCATCCTCGTTTTTGTAATTTAGAATACACTTTTGTCCCCTCCTCACGTTTCTAACTTAACCCAACCTTTTTTTTTTTTTATAAGTAAAGAAAAATGGTAACCCAACCTGGTCAAAAAGCTTAACCCAACCTGGTCAACTTCTTCCTCCTAACCATGGTTGTTTTCCTACCCACATATTGTCCAAACCTCCATGACCTTTAAAAACCCTTTCTTTCTTTCTTTAACCCCACCCACACACTGCCCCATCTAGGGTTCATTTGCTCAATTGTTTTTGTCATTAGAACACACTCCCCCCCACGCGCCATTCTCATTTCTTTTTTTTCTTAATAAATATGATCTGCATTTTTCACACATCTATAACTTATTATTAGATTAAGTACATCTATTATTTTTTTAATATAAAGTATATAAAGAAGTGATTTCCCAATCTTTGATTAAATTAATTCATTTCATATCAGAAAAACACCCCAAAATTCATGAACTAATAATGTAATAAATGAAATCCGTTAAACCTTTTCTGCTCGGGTGTTGTCAAAAGATTTAATACATCTATGATCACATACCAAAATTTGAAGATAAATATTTCAAGTTCATGAATATGTTACCATAAAATAGTGTCTTTTAGTTATGAACAAAGTTTAGTTGTACCTTAAAACTACAAATTCACTCAATAAAATAAATATTACAACATATTTTGAAAATCTTACTGTTGAATTGCATGTTCTTTATGCTCTTAATACACATGTTAAATTTTGTGTCAATCAGATATTATTTACTATATGATTTATAAGTTTATATTTTGTGCATAATTTTGAACATATTGTGAAAATTTTACCATTGAATTGCATGTTCTTTATGCTCTTAATACACATGTTAAATTTTGTGTCAATCAGATATTATTTACTATATGATCTATAAGTTTATATTTTGTGCATAATTTTGAACATATTTTGAAAATCTTACCGTTGAATTGCATGTTCTTTACGCTCTTAATACACATGTTAAATTTTGTGTCAATCAGATATTATTTACTATATGATCTATAAGTTTATATTTTGTGCATAATTTTAAATTACAAAAACTTGCAATTTAAAAAATTTATTGATGACATAGCTATTGATCTTTAATTTTTTTGAAATTTTGCAAGTATGAAAGATATAAAAAGAATATGTAATTCAATAGTGGATTTGTCAAAATTTACCTCCAATAAAAATATATTAAGTAAGTTTGTAGTCTAATTAAGGTTACAACTAATTTTGTAACTAAACTTTATTCTTTAGTCATATATATATATATATAATTTGTATGAATATAAAAGGAAAACAAGTTTCCAATCCCATCCCATGTTATTTTAAGGCTTTCAATGTAGAGATCATCACTTTAAAATAATGTTGCTATTCTTTAATAATACATTGTCGAAAAGTTATTAAGAGAGTCAAACTTTACATTGGTAACTATTTTTTCCCCTATATTTTGTTTTTAAAATAACAACCTCCAATTAAGGTTGAAAATTTTAGTGAAACATTAAGATAATTAACCATGATTCACACTTTTAGTACCTTAAAAAAAAACTCCAAATTGATGGGAGGAAACAAAGTATAACAGAGAAATAGAATGGGAGATAATCTAATAAATGATATTAATAAATAAATAAAATCAATTCATCACTTCCCGACTTATATATTTCACAGTTCCATTCTCAATAACACCACTCTTGACAGTCCCATATATGTTCTCATCATATATATATAGCGTTCACTCCACGGTCTGAAACTGCGACTGAGACATGAATCTCATGCCTTTCTCTCACAATACAAGAAAGCAATAAAACAAATATTTCAACAAATTAGTATAATATGCACATATATATATATTTAAACTTTTGGTGGTGTGAGAGAATAGAAATGACTGCGTTTTGAGACTTTGTCCACTTCACCCATTCCCTTCTCCTCTTTCTTCTTCCTTTCCTTCCCTTTCTCTGCACTCGATCTTGCTGTTCTTGTCGTTGGTTTTTTATTTTTATTTTCTTAAAAAAAAAAAAATTACTTTTCAAATCTAAGCTTCGAGTTCTGGAGCTCCCCCTATCTTTCTCTTTCTTTATCTTTCTTTTTTATTTTTATTTTTCTCTATCCTCTCTTTTTTCTTAATATTTTCCCACTTCCCTTAAAATAAACAAAAGCTTAGAAATTAAAATTTTTTTTTTTAATTCGGGGTTTTATTTTTAATATTTTCCTTGTTTTCTGTTGTGGCTTTTATTTTTGCCCTTTGATGTGTCTATGGCTGGTTTGGATTTAGGCCCTGCTTCTCGCTACGTTCACCAGCTTCACAGGTCGGAATTCAACCTTCAATTACAACAACAACATCATCATCAACAACAACAACAACAGCAACAGCAACAAGATTCCGAAGACGATGGAGGACAGTACTCTGGGGATCATCACCAAGACGATGGTCCACACCAAGGTCTCGAGCTTGTCACCAACAACTCAGGCGGAGCAGGAGACATCGCGGGTCGGCGTCCACGTGGCAGACCACCTGGTTCCAAGAACAAGCCCAAACCGCCAGTCATAATCACCAGAGAGAGTGCGAATACTCTCAGAGCCCATATTCTGGAAGTGGGAAATGGATGCGATGTGTTCGACTGTGTCGCCACCTATGCACGGCGTCGACAGCGTGGGATCTGTATTCTCAGTGGCAGTGGCACTGTCACAAATGTAAGTCTCAGGCAACCAGCCGCGGCGGGAGCTATTGTAACGCTTCACGGAAGGTTTGAAATACTATCACTCTCGGGATCTTTCTTGCCGCCGCCTGCTCCACCCGGCGCCACCAGCTTGACTATATTTCTGGCTGGCGGACAAGGCCAAGTGGTGGGAGGGAGTGTGGTTGGGGAGTTAACTGCAGCCGGCCCGGTTATCGTGATCGCGGCTTCTTTCACAAACGTGGCTTATGAGAGATTGCCTTTGGATGAAGAGGAGCAGCTGCAGATACAGACACCTACTGGGCAACAGGGTTCGGGTGGCGGTGGCGGTGGCGGAAGTGGTGGTGGTGGTGTGGGTGGGAGTAACCCTTTTTCGGACCCGTCAGCCGGGTTTCCTTTCTTGAATTTGCCGCTTAATATGCCGCCTAACGTCCAGTTACCGGTCGATGGATGGGCCGGGAACTCAGGCGGCGCAGCGCGTGGCGGTCCCTTTTGAAAGATGATTTGATTGTAATGTGAGATGGAAGAGGCTTGCTTTCTGACGATGTTATAAAAAAGGTCAGGACATTATTCATGGACCGTCATGTTTCTTCTCTTTTCTAATTCTTCTTCCTCTTCTTCTTCTTTTGTTGATGTTGTAGTAACTCTTTCTTCTTCTTCTTCTACTACTACTGCTTTCTTTTTGGTTCTTCAAAAAAATTTATAAAAAAAAAAAAAAAAGCGTACTATTTTGTAATGGTGACTCTATTAGTTCTTTATATGAAATGGTTTGAGGATTCAGCTAATTTCTAGAACAACGTTTGCTTTGTTTTCTATGTGTATCACTGTATATGTTTGAAAACTGGCAGTACACTGTGTGACTAACAGATTGAGTAGTAGGTTTCCCTTTTGTGATGTGGACTAGGTTTTCTATTTTTAGATTACCTCATAGATTTTCCATTCCTAAGGATGTTGATTTTGTGTGGTTAAATCATATAAGTGTTTTCGTGTACATCATCTTTGTGAGATTTAGGAACATGTGTTTCTGTTTTTTTATTTTTTATTTTTTGCCTTGTTTTCACAAAATAATAAATATAACAGTGAAAAAATTAATTAAGAGCAAGGGTTTTTCAAAGGGTTAGCATTCTTCTAGTACTAGTTGGATGGACTTCGTTAATACTACTTTAATGTTCAAGCTGACTTTCTTAATCTACTCCTTTTCGAAATGATTTTTTTTTTTTTAGTTTTCTACTGAATTTCAAATCACTCTTATCATCCGTATCTCTTGAAAATAGAAAAAGAAACTTCCAACACCCACGCAACATGTCTTTAATTTTGGCTATTTTTTGAGTGCTGAAGCTACTCATCTCTCATACATCAAGTCCATTATTAAGGTTCCTAGTGGATGATTTCTCATGCATTATTTACTCTAATCCATTAAACTTTTTGAGATAGAAAAATTAATGTAACAGAAGTTCTTTCTTAAGCAACGACTTTGGATGGTGTTTATTTCTGATTTCTGATTCTCACGGCCTAGATGTGGCATTATATAGCCTACTCAAATGAAGATCTAGTTTTGCTCACTTAACTGTGTGCATGTCCGGCATGTCCATTTGATCTTGTTGAGCAAAGAGTCTTCTATGCATATATTTAGCTAGGAATCTTGATTTTATGGTGATCTACTCAGAGTCCAAACCATCTATTTTAATATTTCTTGACATCAGTTGGGGTTGGAATTAAACAGCTAGGCACTGTTAAGATAGATGCCTTTCCAAAATTTGAAAACCTTCCATGGTTCCCTCGAGGCACTTTACCACTTGCAGAGAAGTAAACAAATCTATGTAGACAAAGACAGCAGAGATAAGTTATGATGGGGCACCACCCCATCATCACTTATAGGGCCTCACCCATTTTCGTATGTGTTGGTTTGATTAGTGGTACGTAGATTGCATCCGTATGAATAAATATATATCTTTTAAATTTGGTTTAAATGATTAGAAATAGTTTTTATTTTTTTGTTTGAATTTGAATGTAGGATAACAGTGCATGCATATGGGAAGAAATGGAGAAAATATTCTAAAATACAGAATTTAAATTACTTGTTTATCTTTCTTTCTTTCTTTCTTTCTTTCTTTCTTTCTTTCTTATAAATTACTCGTTTTCACTTTGTTATCTATTGTAGAAGGACTTTTAAATTATAAATTATTGCATATTTTCGTAATATATTACAAAGCTTCACCAATATAAGTGAAAATGGGTGAGATGCTATTGAGATTGGTAGCAAGGATACGCCACTCTATTGATATGTATTAAATTTTATCTTTATTAAGAGCAATATTGTATGTACTTTGGGGAGTAGCTTAAAAAAAATTCATGAATATAGTTCTAAAAGTGGTTAAGTTAAAAAGCATTTTCCTCATGCCATATTATTCTTTTTTTGGTTATTTAACTGTTGAAATGATCTGTTTGATACACTTCATTGGGGAAATACCTAACTTTTAAAGTTTTCTGTTTGGTATACTTATTTATTTATGGATGTATATATATATATACATATATATATACATATTGATATACTTATTTGGGAAATTGCATTAATTATTTAAGTGCTTCAACAAAATAGACAATGAATATCTAAGTCAGTTTCTTCTCCTCGCATCCCCTCCATCCCTTCACACCACATTTCAGCTCATCTTTCAATTAAAGGGGTAGACAAAATTGAATAATTTTTGCTACTACTTTGAATTAGCTTATTAATGTCTAGTATTAAGTCAAGTAATCACCAAAAATTTTGGGTTCTCAAGGTATAGAGACAGTGGTCTGATGACAAAACTTCTAACCTAGCTATTGAAAGACCCATCACCTCAGTCTTCCCCTAGGAAACGTGGTTATGACTATCAACATTGTTTCCTAGTCAGTTAGGTTTGCAGTAGAGTTAAATATTGTCAAAATCTAGTGTGAACCGACTTTAAATATTCTCCATTCGAAATGCTTATGCAAGGTGCCATTGATGAAACAAATTCTTATAGGTCTTGTCTTTGGACAGTTGCATTTGATTCCTTAAAGCACCCTAGTTAAGGAATATGCTTTACAATATCTTCTAGTGAATTTTCAGGCCAACCAATTAGGTTACAATATGAATGATGCGAATTGTGAGCTTGCATGAATTGATATATAGTATTATGTGATTGTACTCCAAAAATTTTTTTTTTTGATGATTGAGGGATTGCCTAAAAAGTTTTTGTCAAGAATTTGTAGCAAAGGGTCACCTTTATATTCTGAAGTAACAACCATACTCAGTTTTATAACTTTGTATTTGTTAGCATTTTTATATATATTTCATCAAGAAAATATCCAAGAATTTTGTGCGTTGCATCATAATAACTCCTGCAAAGTATGGATACCTCCTGGTTCCAGCCTCAACTGCACTAATGGCATATGAAAAAAAGAACAAATGCTACAACTTAATATGTTCATTTAATCTCTCAAGAATACTGGTTTTTCATTTTCTTTTCCAAAGTTACAAAGTAGATTTATATGTGCATACAACCAGGTTTTTTTTTTTTTTGTTTTTTTTTTTTCAGTTCAATTCTTAAATCATTTAGGAAAAGTACAAAAAAAAGTAACCCAAAACGGTGTAAACAGATAGGCTTGTACTTCTTTCTTCTTCCTAACTCTCTCTTCAGTGATTGATTTTGTTTCCAATGAAAGAACTTAAAGATAAAGAGAAGGTTCCTCCAGGAAAATCGAAGAAGGCACTGAAAGTGATAATGAAATTGGGGCCTTAATTTTCAATAATTAACTTTTACTCCTACTTAATTAGGCGCCATAGCAATGTTTTGGTTGCTCCAACACCCATTTTATAATAAAAACTACTAAAATAGCTCTAGTTTGGAGCTCAACCGAGCCATATGTGTGTGTTAAAGTGATCTTTTTAACCCTCTCAAGCGTTTCTTTAATGAAGAGGCCTTTAATGGTGAGATCCTACTTTTCTCTTGACGCGGGATATAAAACTGTAAATTAAGTTGCTGACCAATGAAGTATATGTATTAAACCACAAAACATGTGTACAATTACTGACCTCAAATCTTAAGTCTTAACGTCCACAAGATGAAATTTTCCATCAAATTGAAACATGGATATTCATCCCAATTTTTTATGCAAGATATAGTTCTTTTTTCTGTCTTGAAAATATATGAACACTAAAATCTTTAAGAAGATAGAAATTCTTCTTATAATTATTGGGAAAAGCCTCACTTCTTTAGGTAGGTAAGCCATATCTGATCAGTTCATGCCCCCAATTGCCTATATATGTTCAATCTTCATCATGCATGGGCCTAATAAGATTTCCTCTCTTTAAACTTATGAAGTGACAAAAGTGTGAGATTTTATTTCCTATCCTAATTTTGACATAATGATTATGATGAGAGAGAGCAAGAGAGGAGACGATGGAGAGAAGAAGAAGAAGAAGAAGAAGAAGATGATGATGATGATGATGATGATGATGATGAAAAAAAGAAGAAGAAATGCTTTTAGAAACTTGAAAGGAAGTAAGGACTTCGGAGATAAAGATCTTAGCTTACCAAAAGTTAAAGTAGTGCAAGTGCGGTAGAAATTTTATTAATTTATCCAAAAGAAAATGAAATGGAAAAATGAGCTGACCGTGTCGTATGTGCAATATAATATCACATTGTGTCTATTCTTAGAGCATTGATTTTAAGCTGTCACCTTTATAAATAATATTCAAGAGTAACTGAACTTTATACTTCAAAGAGAAATCATAGTTTTTTTGTTTTTTTTTTGTTTTTGTTTTTTTTAAGGAATGCTTCCAGTAAACAATTATCATGTCTAACCACATTTCTGGGGACTGCTTTCTGGTTAATTGTGTATTGTGACCATTAGGTAGGTGACAATAATGATTGCAAAGTACTACGGATTCTGTTCTAGTGCTCCTCTCATGGAGTTTGTTTAATAAATAGTTAGGATAATATTCAAATGATCCAAATCATGATGAACATTAAACTATACATTTAGCTGTCGACATTCTAGACACAGCAAGAAAATACATGATTCTATATATGGCAGATGTATTAAGAAATGAGTTGTCTTAGATGTTATAATAAACAGTACTTAAAAGATGCAAAATATGCCATGATGAATATGGACTGAAAGTTATGCAGTAATTATATAGAGTTATAGACCACGGGGTTTAAATATATACAATAATCGAAGCAAAGTTGATGTGGATATGGAAGGAAATATGCCTACAGTGAGAGGGCAATTGGTACGAGCAAGATGAACAGTCATTGTTTGATGAACTTCCAGGTACACAGTAGCGGGACGATATGTATGATAGGGAAAAATTGTTCAGAGTGATGCAAGATTGATACAATATGATGGTGAAAAATTGTTCACAGTGATGCAAGATTGATACAATTACGTTTAGAATATATTTGGGTTAGCATTCTGGAGTATCTTGGAGACTTTGTAGGTAGGCCTAGGGTTCTATGGAATGTAGTTAACAAAATAAAAATGTGACTCACATTACTTTCCAGAAAGAAAACATCTACGATATTGGTACGTGGCTGTCATTTAAGACCCATATAAGTGCTAGGTTTTCATGTTAATTAGAACAATTCATTAAGAATTAAAAATATGTGCGTGTACAGTTAGATTCTGCTCTAGTTAATTAGCCTAAACTCCAGCTCAATAGATTTTTTGATCAAAGTCTAGCTTACTGCTAACGCTATTATGTTCATCTAGCCAATAGATTAATATGGCCGGTATGTGATTCAAGTTGACAAAATTATCTTTCACTTTCTCAATGTAGTTTGAAGATTGATTATCAATTTATATGAACCATTCTGCCTAATTGATACTTTGGCTATGGTGCTGATATTATTTGGCTAGAGGTAGTTACACCCAAAAGCATGTTTAAAATCTCCAAACATAACGAATCCCCATTACTTGCCTTGATTTTCCCTCAAAATCAGACATTGTCTAGTCTCAAACTATACTCTAGTACTAGTTCTCTAAAGAAAACAGAAAAAGAGAACAATTAATTTAAGGGCTTGCATAGATAATTTGACCCTGACAATAATGGTTTCTGCAAGAATAAAACAGACACTGATAATAATCCAACATTTTTTTTCAAAGCTATTGAGCATCATCCAATGTTAATTAAAACTGATGCTTTGGTATTTGTATTTTAATAAATATAGTTTTCAACCTTTGTTTCAAGGATAATAATGAGCCACATATACTACAAGATTAATTTAATGCTTTTCTATCTTTTGTTGTTAATTAATTTTGGCTTGTTTCCTGTGCAAGCCACAAACTTATGCAAGAAAAGAGACACCAACATTTGGGGTCTCAAGTGATGCCTTTAAAAATCATGTTGAACACCACTCCTAATAAAAAAACAATTAAACCTTAGACTTTGGGCGGTGGTGTCCATGGCAGGGAAACTCAGTCAACCAAACTTGAAAATCTTCAGCTCTAAGCCAATTATAAGCAAAATCCTAAATTTGGAGTTTTACTTGGAGTCACCACTTAATTTACTTAATTTATTATGAACAAAAAAAATACACTTACATAAAATAGAAAATGCAAGACCATATTTCTAAACTACAATCAATGAAATCAAAGAACAGCATCTTATTTCCTAATTACAATCTAAAAAAGAAAAAAGAAAAATTACATCGATAATCACTAGATTATATCCCTTAATCTAAACACCACCCTACCGGAAACAAAAAACGATCTCTTAAAATATAATGACCAATGACAATTTACCCCATATATACAATTATTACACATGATTACAAAAACAAAACAAATGAGAATAAATATACTGATGTTCATCATACATCGTGACTCACAAAAATAACATAAATGATAAAGAAAGAAAAGATTTGACTAGACTATTTATCAAATTAAGTTATGAAATTATGAACACACTCAAAGTTAGATCAACAAAAAACTGCATAACCTCTTCTATTTCCACGAACAGAGATGCATTTCTAATTTCAACAACGCATGAACATATATAATTTTAATGTATGAGGATCTAACTTGATGACTTGACCCGAGTTTACATGAATTAAACCCTAATTTCTTACGTGCGTTGCATCTCATGTGTCACATCTCAAAATTCACAATGCTATATTGAATTCCTTAATTGGATGATACATCCGCATGTTATAATGACTATTCACATAAAATTTAAATCTAACAAAACCCTAAAAAATGCATGACTTTATTGATGCAAAAATGGCATTAATAGAGAAATCAAAGATCAACCTGTAGAATGATCATTTAATGACTAACACCAAGTGAGTGATTATTTGGACCTGTGATGTATCATGATCTAAAGATGAGAAAATATTTTATTTTATTTTTATCGACCAAATTTCATGATTTTTCAAAAATCTAATTTAACCAAAAAGCTTTGTAGCATTTAAAAGAAATATGAGTGAAGAATACTTATTTGAGTACAAATCAATTTTTAGTCCGCTTGAAGTGATTAAACACCATTTGAAGCAGGAAACTCACTTCACATAAAGAGGAAAAGTTTTGGTACCACCTAACTTAATAGGATTTTTTATGAAATACACAAGTTAACAATAAGAACAAGGAAATTAAAAGATATTTTATTCACAAGAGTAACAAGATTACAATACCTAAGTTACATGCAAATAGCTTAAGTTACAATGCCTAATTCAAGTGAGGCAAATCTGACACACTTACAAACATGAAGTGATAACTTTCGGATTTTAGGTACATGAAAGAATCAATGATTCTAATTTTGATAGATGATTTTTTGTGTCTTATATGACAAAGTGTTTTTCTATTTATACATGGGGATTTGGCAATTAATGTTGATCCTTTCCATGTGTTGTGTTGTGTTACGATTGCTCATTTTCCCACAAATTCTTACTAATAGTCCTCTAGAAACTATCTCAAAGTAACTACTCTTACTCATGGGAAGAAAAAAGGTCAAAAAATGGAGGGAGAGAGAGCAATTTGGTGTGGGTTTTCCCCTCTTTATTTATTTATTTTTGAGTTCTAGAAACTTGGTGTACGTGCAAGTTAGATTTGAGTTTATATGAGAGATAAAATAAGTTATCTAACAGTATATCTAAATGAAAAAGCTCATGAGTGATAGAAATGCAAGCTTTAACATCATAATATCAAAAGAAGAAGAAAGTGATGTTGGGAAATTTAGACCCTGGTTGATAGAATTAACAAGTTTTAAATACAAGTTATTAATTAGATTTATTATGAATAAAACTTGTTAAAACAAACAAACATCAAATCATGTCAAAATCATGCAGCGGAAAAAATAAATAAGACAATATATGATGACCTAAAAAACCAATGAAACAAACTAGTTTCATAGCAAAAAACCTGAGGGGAAACCTTCTCGAAAAATAATCCACTATAGTAAAGAGAAGTTTAGATCTAGTACAAAACCTTTGTTCCTAGACTCTACAATCTAGCCCCGTAGATGAACTTACAGCAGAAACCTTCTACCGCTTCAGAACTTTTGAACTCTTCAATATATGAACGCTAACATTTTGATGCACGGATCCCAGTACATGACTAACTCCTTTGCATGAATCTCAGTACGTGACTCACTCACCAACTTGAGGAAGAAGAATGTTGGCTGCAAAGTTCTTCACTTTATTAACAACGAAGATCAAGAAGCACTTGGTTATAAAACTCTAAGGCGCAAAAACGCAGTAGTTTCATTCAAAGAGAATAAGGCATCGATCACCTTTTGTATATGTTCTCCTTGTATTCTCTTATGTGACGGCCTCTAAAATAAGCCTTATATAGGTCTAGGGTTGTGAGAAAAGAAACCCTACATATACATGTTAGCATCGGCCGAAAATCAAATCTGGAAATCTGAATTTCGTAATTCTCGATCGATCGAGAGGTGTTGAGGAGGTATCGAGCCTATCTGTTGCGAGCTATTGAGAGCTATCGAGGAGTTATCGAGGAGACAGAAAATTGCTCAATCGATCAACCTAGCTATCCAGAGGTGTCGAGATTGTAATAACAAGAAGCTGAAGAGCTCGATAGATAGCCTAGCTGTCAAGAGGTGTTGAGCAGCTATCGAGCTTTGAAAACTCAGCACTTCTTCACTTGTTGAATACAATAAAATCTATCCTAACACAAACTCTTAAAAAACTTTGCAAGAAGAGAGTTTATGACAAGTAAACTTTGACAACCTGTATTTCTAAAATACTTTAAACAAAACTCATTAAAGCATCTTAGTGTGAAACAGAATTAATAGACTGCATACACTTAATAAGAAACATGTGTATAAAGATAGAAAAGAAATAACACATGTAAAGGTAGGTGAAGAAAACATACATCATATATATATATATATATATATCAAAGATAAGCACAATGTATATAAACATGGTCATAAGACCGATGTACAAGAAGAAGGAAGTAAGCACTCCCCCTAACAAGATGAAACACATCTCCCCCTTACAAGGCATGTATTTCTCCCTCTAATATGTAGAATCTTAAAGAAAGAGATCACAAAGTCTTCACAATTTCTTCCCCTTTTTGTCACGATTGACAAAGGGTACAAGAAGCTAGAAAGCTTCACCTAAGAAACATAAAGATGATCAAGGAGGATTAAAGAGGCACAAGAAATCCATATAAATACATGAATGTAATGAAATAAGATGCCACGGATGACAAGATAATAGAATGATGCAAAACATGTGAAAGACAAATCTCTCAACAAGAAAAAATGTCATGCTCATAAATTCAAAACACACACACACACACATACTAAACAAGTCTAACCAATTTTATATTTCAAAAACAAGTTAAGACAGTTTAGTGAGCATACATGAGCACATGTAAACCTTGTGATGGCTAAATCACATTGTACCTGCACATGTATCAAGAGTAGCAAAGAATATTGCGTGTTGTGTGTGAAAAATATCGTAAAATTGCATAAGTGTATACATGTTATGATGATTTGAGATATGAGAAAATCACTTTAACTCACATACAATAATAACTGTTTGATGGAGATTATCACCTTCGAGGTACATCCTATAACTCTCATATCTTCTAGAATACACACTTGCAATCATATATAAAAGCATTTTGATCTTTTTACTTTTTAGTTTTCTTTGCATATTTTTCTTTTACGCAAATCTTGCATGGGCATATAAGAGAGAGAAAAGAAATACGCAATGATGTTAAACATTTGACATTCCAATTTTGCTATGCCGAAGCATACAAATGTCATTGACATTGCACTTTTGCTATGCCGAAGCATACATATGTCATTTTATGATTGACAGGTAACAGTAGTGAAATTGTTATTTATGCCTTTCTTTTAGGATTTTTTAGTCATTCCCGTCATAAAGAGTGATACGAGTGTTAAGTACAAGAGATTACTTAATTTTACTCATCACAAACACGAGCCACAAAACTCACTTGTTTAATTGTGCATAGAAATGCTCATCTAAGTTATAAAAGATACAAAGTTTAGAAAACTTTATTTCAATGGCCATCCAAGGTATACAAGTACCAATGTATACAAAACACACACTGTTTTTGTATTTTTCTGATTTTTTCCTTTTTATTTTTATTTTGAAAACAAAATAAAATAAAAACTAAACAACCAAATAAAAACAGACAAACAACATGAAGGCATAAAAGAAAGATGCATATGCATAAAGGCATAATAAAATGGTGCAGATGCATGAAAGTATGATTCCAAAAGCAGATAAGAAATCAAACAAAAAGAATCCTACTTTAGATAGAAAGAATTAAAGAAGATGACAAACAGAAAAGACAATTAAGTTTTAGGCTCCTTTCTTACCCACATAGCATGAGTTTTTAGCCGTGAAAATGAAAATGCACGTGTCCTAGTATGTCTACTAAAAGACATAGAAAAATTATAATTCTCCTAAAATTGAGTTAAAAAGTTCAAAACTTTTAATAACTCTCCAAACAAAGGTGTAGATCCTTGAGAGGAAACCTGTGACCATTTGGACAATTGCTTATGAGGATACAACTTAAAGTAATTAGGACGAATGTGTTCAGAAACACCACAATAGTGACAAACATAAGGTCTAACAAAGGATTTAGAATTAGCCAAAACAGTTTTGAATTTCATACCTTTATCACATTTCTCAGATTGAGGCACAAAGACAATCCTTGATCCAGAAGCCGTGGAAGAGGAGGGACTGGAGAAAACAGCATATCCTAAGCCAATCTTATCAGAACCAGGCTTTTGAGCATTGAAGTCCTCATCAAGCTTTGCACTAGACATCCTCTCTATTTGAGTTCTAGCTTGACTAAGCTCAACCTCAAGATTCTTTACCTTCTCTTCTAATGAGGCGTTCTCTACAATAAGAGTCTCAACCAACCTTGTGGTCTCATCTAGTTTGACTAACAGATCAGCTTTTTCAGTTTTTACCTCATTAAGCTCTTTTCTACAAAGATGAGAAGTCTTTTCAAATTTTATAAATTCAGTACATAGCTTATCATAGGCTTCCTGAAGGGTCATCTTCTTAGGTACTTCATCATCAGAAGAATTCTCACTATCACTAGCACTCTCCACAATCACCTTATCGGTTGAGGCAGCAAAAACCATAACGTGACTACATTTATCCGCATACTCATCAGAAGAGTCATTCTCAGTATCACTCCAAGTAGCAACCAACCCTTTATCTTTTGACTCCTTGGTCTTTTCCTTCATAACGTAATTTGGGCACTCTATCCTTATATGATCAAAACCTTTGCACTCATGGCATTGGATGAGAAGTTTCTCATTCTTGCCATTCCTAGAGGATTTAGATTTCCTAGGAGGTTTGCCTTTATCTTTTTTCCTAAATTGAAGAAGCTTAATAATCTCATCAGTTATGAAGGTTAGATCCTCATCCTCATCTTCACTTTCATCTTCACTTTCATCTTCATCTTTAGAGTCCTCGATCTCTTCCTCTATACCCTTAAGAGCCAAGTTTTTACTCTTTTCACCTTTCCCTATTAAACCTAATCCCATTTCATAGGTTTGAAGGGTCCCTACAAGTTCAGCCAAAGGAATTTGATAAATGTCCTTTACTTCTTCAATGACAGTGGTCTTGGCATGAAATCTTTCATGTAAGGACCTAAGGATTTTCCTAACAATTTTGGATTCCGCAATAGATTCTCTAAGATTGAAGGCAAAATTCACAATATTCTTGAGTTTAGCATAAAACTCATCAAAGGTCTCGTCCTCCTCCATCCTTATTTCTTCAAAACTAAGTTTCACAGTTTTTATTACCTTGGTACCTTCATAGGTGGTCTCAAGAATAGTCCATGCTTCCTTGGCAATTTTTGTGGATGATATTCTCCTGAATTCCTCATTGGTCACCCCACAAAACAAAGCATTTAAGGCCCTACTGTTGACATTTGCTGCTTTGATTGTTTCTTCATCCCAATCCGCTGGCGCTTCTTTAGGCTTAATCCAGCCAACTTCAATAGCTTGCCATACCTGTTCACCTAGAGCCTGCAAAAAGACATTCATACGAACTTTCCAGTACGTATAAATAGTGTCATCAAATAAAGGAGGAATCAAAAGAGATTGTCCATAATCCATGACAACAAGGGTCAAGGATCACACTCAGGAAATTAATCCAATCATAGTGTATCTGCTCTGATACCACTTGCTAGGAAATTTAAACCCTGATTAATAGAATTAACAATTTTTAAATCCAAGTTGTTAATTAGATTTATTATAAATAAAACTTGTTAAAACAAACAAACATCAATATCATGTTAAAATCATGTAGCGGAAAAAATAAATAAGACAAGATATGATGACCCGAAAAAACTAATGAAACAAACTATTTTCACAGAAAAAAAAACTGGAGAGAAACCTTCCCGAAAAGCAATCCACTATAGTAAAGGGAAGTTTCAGATCTAGTATAAAACTTTTGTCCCTAGACTCTACAATCCCCGTAGATGAACTTACAGTAGAAACATTCGACTGCTTCAGAACCTATGAATTCTTCAATATATGAACACCACCCTTTTGATGCACGAATCCCAAAACGTGACTAACTTTTTTGCACGAATCCCAGTACATAACTCACTCACCAACTTGAGAAAGAATAATGTTGGCTGCAACGTTCTTCACTTCATCAACAATGAAGATCAAGAAGCACTTGATTACAAAACCCTAAGGCGTAAAGACACAATAGCTTCTTTCAGAGAGAATAAGACATCGGTCACTTTTTGCATATGTTCTCCTTGTATTCTCTTATGTGACGACCTTTAAAATAAGCTTTATATAAGTCTAGGGCTGTGAGAAAAGAAACCATACGCATACATGTTAGCATGGGCCGAAAATCAGATCTGGAAATATGAATTTCATAATTCTCAGTAATTCTCGATCGATCAAGAGGTGTCAAGGAGGTGTCGAGCCTATCTGTTATGAGATATCGAGAGCTATCGAGGAGCTATTGAGGAGACAGAAAATTGCTCGATCGATCGACCTAGCTATTGAGAGGTGTCGAGATTGCGATAACAAGAAGTTGAAGAGCTCAATAGATAGCCTAGCTGTCGAGAGGTGTTGAGCAGCTATCGAGTTTTAAAAACTCAGCACTTCTTCACTTGTTTCTTTGATAGATTTGTATGGCTTCAATACTAGACTTGAACTCTTGTTCCTTAAAGTATTAAATACATCCTAGATCTACCCAATTACAAATAAAGTGCGTTTTGTCAAAAGATTAACCAACTACATAAAATATTGACATATGTTCCTAACAAGTGAATCACATATGTCCTAACAAGTGATAGCAATGATGTAAAGTAGACACAAGATGTACGTGGAAAACCCTAGAAAAGGGATGAAAAACCACAGTTTGAACAAGCATGTTCCATTCTTGTTCTATTTAGCCTTATATAATTGTATTATATGAAAAGAAGAGTTAACTTTTGTACAATAAGGGTGTTCTTCCTTAACAAAGAGACACTGTTTTCTACCTTCCTATCTTATCAACTTTCTACTCTCTTCTTAAAAAATCTACTTGGGTTCTTACCCCAAAAGTCTAGCTGCATGTTCCTCTTATAATCTAAGGAATATGGTTGAGTACAAAGACAGGTGTCAAGTTATCATTTCCTATTTTTGGACCTTACTACTGCTGGTGTATTACATGGTGATTAGAGGAGATAGAGTACGCCAACATCAGCATTGTGGCATGTAGGTAGGTGACTTTGCCACTGTATAGGGAACAACTTTTGAGCAACAAGAGGGACATCAAAAGCACTGTAGGTGATACATGTGTCCCTGAAGTGGTCCAACGTGCACTCAGCCAATAAGAGGTGTTTCTATAGTTGCTGGCCTCAGAAAGTCACTATCTCCCTTTTGTGAGTGCTTGAGTACCATGTCAGATGCATATCTTACTTCCTTCCCAAGGTAGTCGCACATTTAGCACGGGCTGAGGATAGAACTTTGTAACCAACGTTTCCTCTTCCTTTGCTCACAGCTACTCCACATGTAAGGTCCAGATCCAATCACATCGACATTCTCCCATGCTTTGGCTGGTGTACTGTATATTTGGTAAACCTTATATTTAATTGATAGAATGATACATTTATTCTTAAAAAAAGTTAGAAAAAATTTCCACAAGAAAATTCAAACAAATAAATAAGTTTGGAAGACAGTAAGATAGAGTATCGATCTTGCCTCATTGAGTGCCAATCAAGAAATAGAAGGGATGGATCTATACATTATGGCTGAATGGACTCTTCTTTGGATGAACATATTTCAAAGTGGTATTAAGTTATTAAAATCATCAATTTAATTATTTATTTTAAAAAATATATATTTTATTTTGATAATAAAAACTTTTATAATTATCTTGTAGGATTTTACAATGCATGCCTGACCATGATAATCTTTTAATTGAACCAGTTATAATAACGGTCTAAATGATTTTTACTACTTCTTTCAATGACCAATCAAAATGATTTAATTTTAATTCTATGCATACTTGCATACTTTCGCTTACTTTGAAATCATTTTTCAACCAATAGAAATAATTATTTCGTGTGACCTATCAAAAACTCAAACTTTTAGTTCGAAGTTGACCATTTTGACATTGAATTCCATAATGACCCACTATGATGTTCTTGTTTACCTAGATCAAGTTTGGAATATTATGAACGTGTAAAATGAAACTTTTACACGTGGATGTGTAAAATGAATATTTTAACCTTCTTCCAATTTTATTATAAAAATGATATTCCTAAGTTTGTAAATAAGTTGTCAATTTGGAATCCCACAAACCCTCGTATTTTGTGAGAGTGTGAATTCCTTCTTAAACATGAGATATCCTTATTCCTAAGATATGAGATTTTTTAATATTTTTTTATAAACAAGAAAAATATAGGGAGTTTAACTAAAGAAGCAAACCTTAAATTATTATACCAAAATGATCAATTTTTTATAAGTAAAAGACTATTAAATTGATTTAATCCAAAAAAAAGAAAACTCAAGTCTCATAAGTAATTGCTATAAGATTCCTTTACATGCAAGGACATGAATATATTACAAGGTGTTTTACATTATTAATGATGTTTTAAATAACAAAAACAATATCAAAGTATTGGTTCCAAAATTTTCTAGGTAGTTTTGAATCATCAATAAGCTAATTGGGGTCAATCAAATATATATTGTTGTCATTTTATATTATCCAACATTATATTCTCCCATCTTCTTAATTAACATTTTTAAATTATGTCTACAATTTTAGTTTTAGAATTCCTCTAGTTCCTTTATTCCTCGTCTTAAATCAAATAATTCTCTCTTATTTTTGTATTTATTGATGATTTAAACCATAATTAAAATATATGAGATTTTTGAAGTATCCTTGTACATAAATACATTGGAATGAATTCTAGACATAAACTAAAAATAAAAATTCCATATTCATAGTTTTGGGATTTCTAAACAAACCAAATGTAGGCATAAGTGCATAACTACATTTCCAAGTATTTAGATTAAGGTGTGAGATGGTTCATTATCGAAAACGTCCACCGTGTTACAAATGTAGACATGACCCTTCTGTTAGGCTTTTGTCACTTTTATAGTTTTATTAGATGAAAAATGACCACACGGGCATCACATAAACCAATACAAGTGCACAAATAATTGATGCTAACCTATCACATATGTCCATGTGGTCATTTCCCCTCCATTAAAAATGACAAAAGTAAACAGAGGGGTCAATTATGATATTTTAAATACCACAAGGGTTTAAAACGTAAATTTTATAGTAAAAAGGGTGCTTTTGATAATGACCCATACCACAAGGGATATCTTTGTATTTAACCCTTAAATTATAAAGCATCGCATTTCTATGGAAGGGCTATATTAAATTCCCAAATTAACCAAATTCTATGTTAAGGTTTAGTCAGGCGACATATGCCTGGCAAGATTACATTTTATTCTATACTCGGGCAAGATCCTTGATGGACTGATTCATTAAACCTTAGCAGCTATAATGGTTACTAATGTTTTGAACTTTTTTTTATTTAATGAGTAATTTATAGATTCCATCTATATCTTGAAAACATGGGGTTACTTGTGGTTTATTTTGTGACACTTACCTCTTATGTAGTTTGTTTTATAAGATATCTGTACTAATTTTAATTGAATTTGATGAAGTGGCAAGTGCCAATGCTACATACTAAAAATAAAAATAAAATCAAGACAAAATTGTTTGAGTGAGACTTAGGTACAGTACTTAGGTGCTGTTTCTTAGATTCCCATTTTAAGATTCTGCCATGTAGATTTTTTCTCATGGAAACCTAGTGTAATTTTAAGTTAAATAGCCACATGGCTGAATTTTAAGAGAGGAACTTAAAGAACAACACCTAAAGTACTATACTTAAGTTTTGTCCAACTTGTTTTACCCTCATATTTTCTAATACTCTCTCTAACTGTTTCCTCCAATCATCATTTGAGTTTGTGTTTCTTCACCTTAAAATAAAAATAACAATAAAGAATTTAATTTCTTTTTTTTGGTGAAAACAATAAATAAATCTAGGAAAAGGCACACTAAGCTGGCACATTATTTCCCCTTTAGGTACTCGTCCTTCATGTCCCCATATTCAAGAGTCAAGACTATTACAAAGTGCTCTATTCCAGCCCAACTCGTGCAATTCTTCATTAAATAAATGATTGGCCCAACTAGTGCAAGTTGGGCTTGTCAGAACACAACCGAAAGCTATACGAAGTATGAAAAATTGCACAAACACAAGAAAAAAGATGGAACCAAATCATTTCTCTACTATATTCAAACCTCCCTCCTCAATTAGATTTCTAAGATGGAGTTCATGATCCGATGCCATTTAAACTAACTATACATTCATATTTCATATACACAAACACACATAAATCCATTCAAGTAGGCCCAAGGCCCGAAACTTACTAAACATATCCCAAGCTCAGCGAGAAGTCTGTTCTAAAAAAAGGTCCCAACTCTAATCCCAAGCAATGGCCTGCCAAAAATTTCTAGGCCAATCTAGACCAAGATGCTTCTATGAAAGAAATGAAAGGTTGTTTGGAATCATGATTCTTTATCGATGTCTCCTTTAAAAATTATAGTAGCGAATAAGCAGGAATGGACGTAGGCGGAGGCTTAAGAGGGCCTGGGCCCCTGAGTTTAATTTTTTTTTAATTAATTATTATATATTTTATTTTTATAGTAGGGCCTATTTCTACTTCAAATAGCAACTATCCAATCCAAAAATTTAACAAAAAAAATAAAAACATCCACAATAGTGATTGTATTTTAGCCAAGAAAAACAAATTATTTTTTCACCAAAGAACCAAAAAATCATATGTTATTGGAGAAGATAAAATTAAATTTTTTGTAACTACAGTAAATTGGTATAAATACCAGTTAACTGTAGTAAGTTGTTAAAAATAAAATACAATATTTTATTAAGATTATATGTTATGACCCATGGCCACGTGGAGTTGGAAGGAGTTGCTAAGTCAGACATTGGCTAAGTTATTGGGATCAAGATATTGCCTCACGTAGTAGCTATCATTAATTCAGTTGTGTTAGGATAATGTGTATTTGAATTTGATTTATAATTGAATTAAGTTGTTGTTAGGATGGAGTCTATATTGTGATAGAACTCTAGCTGATAAGATTAGGAGTTATCTTGTTAATTTGAATTCTAGTTCAGTGTATTTAAGCATCAAGATGAATAAAATGAGGCAAGCAGAATTTAACCCAAATATTCTTTTCTCCCTTTATCTCTAGGAGGGTAGTCGCCTCAAATACGACTAATTCATCTAATCAACTGCAGTTCAATACACTGAATACACTGAAGACTAATTCATCTAAATTCTGCTTGCCTCACTTCATTCATCTTGATGCTTAAATACACTGAATTGGAATTCAAATTAACAAGATAACTCCTAATCTTATCAGCTAGAGTTCTATCACAAGATAAACTCCATCCTAACAACAACTTAATTCAATTATCAATCAAATTCAAATACACATTATCTTAACACAACTGAATTAATGATAGCTACTACGTGAGGCAATATCTTGATCCCAATAACTTAGCCACTGTCTGACTCAGCAACTCCTTCCAACTCCACGTGTCCATGGGTCATAACATTCCCACCCTCTGGAGAACGAATCTTGTCCGCGAGATTCAAATGGGGAAACTATTGCTATAATTCCGGAAGCGATTCCCATGTGGCGTCTTCACTTGCTATTCCTGTCCAATGCACTAGTGCTTCCTGAAGGACTTTCTTCCCTGCCTTGCTCCAGCGATAATCCAAAATCACAGTGGGTTCCAGCAGTAGCTTGCCATCGTCTTGCACCTTAGGAAGCTCTTGCACCGCTCGGTCTAAGTGTCCCAATTGTTTCTTCAACTGTGAGACGTGGAAGACAGGATGAATCTGGGAATCTACTGGAAGTGCTAATCGGTAGGCTACTTTTCCTAAACGTTCCACCACCTGGTAAGGTCCGTAAAAACGTGGGAGATAACTTCATATTTCCTCAGGTCCGCATAGACAATTGTCGAAATGGTTGCAACCGTAGATACACAAAGTCACCAGTAGTAAACACCAATTCACTGCGGTGGCGATCTGCATTTATTTTCATCTTGTGTTGGGCTGTAACCAAACTTTCTCTCAATAATCGGAGAATCTCATCTCGGCTTTGCAAGGATTGCTCGACCTGTGCCATCGTTGTGTCGCCATGCTCATAAGAATGAATAGTTGCAGGGGGTCGACCATAAACAGCTTCAAAGGGAGTCATGCGAGTGGCAGTATGGTAGCTCGTGTTATACCAATACTCCGCCCATGGCAGCCACTGGAGCCAATGTTTTTGCTTGGAACTTGCAAAGCAACGCAGGTAAGTCTCTAAGCAACAATTGAGGACTTCTGTCTGACCATCCGTTTGAGGGTGGTAAGCAGAGCTCATATGCAATTCAGAACCTTGTAGGTGAAAGAATTCTGACCAAAACCTACTAGTAAAGACAGGATCCCGGTAAAAAACTATGGATCGGCACAACTTCTTTGACAAAAGTCTCAGCCTACACCTTTGCTGAATAAGGGTGCTTAAGAGCGATAAAATGGCCATATTTGGATAGTCAATCCACCACTACCAAGATGACAGAGAAGCCGATAGATGTCGGAAGCCCTTCAATGAAATCCATTGACACATCTTCCCAAACTCGGTTTGGAATTGGTAACGGTTGTAATAAACCAGCCGGTGTCATCGTATCGTGCTTGTTACGTTGACAAACATCACATCGCTGAATGTAGTGTTGAACATCACGCTTCATACCAACCCAATGGAAGTTGGTATCCAATCTTTTAAAGGTTCGGAAAATCCTGGAATGTCCCCCAACGGGTGTATCGTGAAACTCTCGAATCATAGCTTCCTTGTACAAAGAATTTGGAGATAAGACCAACTTGCCTTTGTACCACAATTGCCCACCACGTGCCTCATAGCCGCTAGTGCTCTTAGTGTCTTTTTGCAAGTCGTCCCTCATAGCAATCAAGAGTGGATCGTTGTGGGCTTCATGGCGAACCATGGCCAACCAAGTGGGATGTGGGCATGTTATTGCGATTAACTCTCCATGTAACCGTGAAAGAGCGTCAGCTGCCAAATTCTCACGACCTGGTCTGTACTCAATTTCATAGTCGTAACCTATGAACTTCACGAGCCATCTCTACTGATCCATGGTCGAGATGCGTTGCTCTAGTAGAGACTTCAAGCTTTTATGGTCAATGCAAATGTAAAACCGCCACCCCAACAGATAATTACGCCATTGGTGGACCGATAAAACGATGGCCATCAACTACTTCTCGTAGGTGGAACGCGCTAAGGCTTGGCCCGAGAGTGCCTTGCTGTAGTAGGCATGCAATCTAACGGTTAGATTTTCAAAATTCATACCCAATATAAAAATATATAAGGAATTTGAAGAGTTTCTTTTCGAGCTAGTTTGAAAAGAAACTTTGTTCGGCATATAAACCCTTACCAACCCCTCATTAAATGAAATTCCATTATATAATTCTCCACCACTGCTATATAAATCCCTTTCCTCCATTCTAATTATAAGACACATAAATATCCTCTCTTCTCACCCCTTTTGAGTTCTAGTGAAACAGAGTTAATCTTGGCATACTATAAACAACCCAATATCTTGGTCTTCTTGAGGAACAAGATATTGAGTGAGTCTCACTCTTCATTTCCTAATTCTTCTTCTCTACCATACGTTTAGTACCTTCACCAAAAGCCTCCTCCTCCACCATGTGGATCTTGCATGCAAATATAATCCATTTTCCTAACTTGTTTTTCATTTTCCTATAATTTTAATTTAAGATTAAAACATGTTAGTTGATTATTTAAATTCCATGAATATACTTGAATGTTCTTGATATATTTAAATATTATTTGTATGTGTCTTTCAAATGTTCTTGATTGTTTATCACATGTTCATGTATAGCATCAACTTTGATCTTAAATTCATATCCAAAATATGAAAAATATGTTAATTTCACAATTCTCTCAAATGCTTGAATCTAGGATATCACCATTCACACAAATTCACTATAATTTATTTTTCAATCCAAATGAGATGATGAATAAATGGAATTAGGGTTTATCACATGCACACTCATTTAAATTCAAGCAAGTAGCATGCCATTTAAATTAAAGAAATAAATATACAATTGATTGATAATATGTTGATTGATTAGATGATGTGCCATGAACATTGGCCACCATATATAGTTTAAAAGACCAGTATCCCCGAGCAAGGTGGGTGCCTAACACCTTCCCCATCTTATGATAGTCTCCGAGCTTAAATTAGGGGGTAGTAATCAAATACATTTCAATTTCTAGATTGTAGCTAAGAAACAAAGTCACGTACTTTATGTTAGATTGTATCTAGAACCAAAGCCATGTAATTTCTTATGATCAATGTACATTCATTCTCAAATCAATAAAATGATGAATTTTTCAATTGTGGTTTTTTTTTTTATAATTTTTTTCCAATAATTAAATAAGTGGAAACTATATCATAAAACTCTCATTTTAGGGGGAAAATGTAATCAATCTAACCACCATTTTGAAAGACACCAACGTGAACCCACCCATTCACAAGGGTTTGGCCCAAACTAATAAATTCAAATGGGCTAGGAGCGTTGTCTCTCATGCATTCATATTTACTTGATCTTATTGTACTTGTTTCTTATTTCATACCTATTTCTTCTTGTGTTACACTGTAGGGTCTAGCCTATCTTGTGCAAGTGTTTCAGGTTATTGGTTTTAAGTTCAAGTTTTCATTTCAATCTTTAGCGTTAAGTGTGAGTCCTTTGTTGGTCTTAGGTTTCCAACTCACAATTAAGTCTAGAGTCTATATAGGTGTGTTTTGTCACAAAATAGCCAAATGGGAAGATTGAAAAGTCCATGATTAATTGGTTTTATTTAGTGAAAAATTTATATGTATGTTTTAGTATTTTTAATATATCTTTCTAAGAGTTAATTGTATTTGGGGGTAGAAAGTACCTGAGCCTCTCTACACTTACAAAGGCTACATTTAGAGACAACTCGTGATCTTAGGCGACTTGCTTAACTCGCGAGTGACACGTGGCAAAAGAAATAGATTAGAGTGCTTTTTGGTGGTTTTCCATTGGTGCTTCAATGGAGGTATCTCCGACAAGCTAAGAGGAGAAAGTAGTCGGAGAAGTTACTTGCTAGCTGGAACTTAAAGAGCTCAAGTACAGTAGGGTTATGGGCTTGGATGGTCCATAGTATTCCTTTCTATTGTAACTATCTTACCTAGTGGAGATTTCCAACTATATAGTTGGGGGAGACGTTTATCCGCTTAAGTTTCACGATTTCCTCTTCCAAAACACTTCCTTGTTTTTAGTGTTGGTTTGATTTCTTTTACCGTATTTCCAAATTCCTATTTATATGCTTCAATTATAGTAGCTTTACATTTGTTATATGGAAATTGGTTAGATCACTTACATTGGATACATTAGTTGTTTTATGCTAAAAGTGATTAAGCCGTAAAAATTGTGTTTTAGGGTTCTAAATACATGCTAGGGTAATATTAGCGTTTTTTTAATAACAAAATCAAATCTCCAAAAACCGTAACAAAAAAACCTAAAACATCAAAACAAAAGTGAATGTAACCCAAATATCTAAATCTATACCAATCCAACCAAAATACTCAAAGACTAAGTCATATTTCATACCTAGATCTAAGAAAGGGAAAACAATTATCGAAGGAAATTTCAACGATCTGAATGGTAGTAAGTAAATGGCCTAATCAATGGAGTTAATGGCACTTAGATTTCTCTTCCTCAATTCATGTGTGTGCCTCTCTCTCTCTCTCTCATTTGTATTTTGACTGGTTAGTTTTTTTAATTTAAGAAAGGAATTTTTAAACGGTGTTTTAATGTTTCATAACTCTTCACTTTTAACATGTAAACGTGGTAGAAAGACGGATAAATTTTGATGAATCCTGAACAGTGGAACGATTGGGCTTTTGTGACTTTAAACTGTCTTCATGGCAGAAGTTTAAGTAGGTTTCTTTCTTTTTCTTTTTTTTTTTCTTTTTTTCTTTTTTTTTTTTTTTTTTTTTTTTTTTTTTTTCCTGTGGCCAAACAGACTTAATTTTAGGACTTTACTTTCTCTCAATTTTTGTTTTTATTTATTGTATTATATTAGACAGGTATTTAAGATTTTTATTCAATTTTTTTTTTTTTTAATTTCATTTTCTAAATATCTCATTGTTGGAAATACCACAGGTGTCAAAAGGACTATCAACCATAAGATTTTTGGCATGGGGCAATATCTTTTAATTCAAAAGTCTATCTGAAGGCACACAGCACACATAACCCTTTATCAAAAACTTGTACAAGAATGACATGTTCTTCGTCACATTTGATATGATATTCAAGCAATAAAGATTAAAAAGTAGCTGCAGTCAGCCCTAGACGGAAAGTGCAAGATTCCTAAGAAAAATGCTCTTTTTTTTTTTTTTTTAATTTAAAAAAAAAAAAAAAAAAAGGTTATAGACTCCTCTGGTTTCCCTTGAGAGGCATATTCGATTTGTCACGCCAATTAGTTTTAGTTTCATTGACCACATGCATGTTGATGTGGTGTTTTTCAAGTTGTTTGGTTGTGTTGAGAGGGACCAGAGGATTGGCAAAATTCGGTAACTTTACGCTAATTAAAGTTGGTTACATCAACATATATAGATGTAGTGAAGTAATTGCAAGAAAGCTCAAGATAGGAGATTGATGTGCTTAATCCCAACAACTTTAGGTAGGAGGATGGTAATTTATAGTTCCATTCCCACCTTATGCCAAATTAGACTATTTCAATGTGAATGACATATATTGGACTTCACCAATCTATAAAGTGACCGGCAACGGACGTACGTATTTCATCAACATAAATTAAGGGCCTTTAATTAATTATTAAAAAAAAAATCTTATGAGCTTTTACAAATATTAATTATAGATATAGATGTGGGTATCAATTTGGTCAACGAACTTCTGATTTTTACACATTCAACTAAATTTTTTTGTCTAAACCTAATCACGTACGTGATGTACAATTTTTTTTTTATCATATCATGATTATCATCAATAATTTTTTAATGACATCGTTAACCTCAAAAGATTGCACAATTTATTAGAAATTGCATTTCATGAAGTGTAGCTCACTAGTTTGAATCTTTCATTTCCCCTTTCCTTTGGATCAAAAATCACCTCTCTCTCTCTCTCTCTATTTTTTATTATATATATATATATATATATATATATATATAATTCCATTTTGAAGCATGATGGCATATTACAAAATACCCCAACTATGCAAAATGCTAAAAAGTCAGGTGAGGTTATTGGAAAATTCTCTACCAACAATATTGGTTCTCTTCACGTCGTCCTTGAGGATCCACTCCGTTTGTTATTCTAGGTTGAATGACAAATTTGGTTGTAATCTTTACAAAAGTTACATTGTAATTGTTATTTAAATTCAATTGTAATCGTTTGGTGTAATTGAGGTTGAAGTCAAAAGAGAGTAGTTCACTATGCTAAGTCTGGGAATTTCAATCGAGCATAATGAAGCCTATTTGAAAAGATGTTGGACAGAAAGTTTTGTCTGGCAGTTAGCATGCCTATTGTAGTCTTTCAATCCTATAACTCTACACCTTATATGAACCAAAAAAAAAAAAACAAACAAAACCCCTAATATTGAAGAGAGAAAGACGATCACATATCTCATTGAGAATACCTTACCAAAGCCAAATGTTCTTTCAACCTCTCCAATTACCATATATATACTTGAGAGGAGTTTACCACCTAACACAAGATCACCAACAATGTTGTTGGAGTACTGTGAAACCATTAAGACATTGCAAAATCTTCAAGTGAACTTGAAGTAACCAAGAGATTGGTTTGGCAATTGATGATCAACTTTCGGCACAAAATCACTGTGAAGACTAAAATCTAGTTCAACAGTATTCAGGGACGGACGCAGGATTTCAAGCTAGGGGGGGCCGGAGATAAGCGAAAAAAAAAAAAAAATTCAAACGCACATCTATATAGTCACTGGCAGAGCCAGAAAATTTTCTTAGGAGGAGCAAGTTAGTTATGCCTACATTGTGTTAATAGGTTAAGCCTACGTTGGCTCAAAATGCAAAAAACTCAAGTTAATTTGGCCCAAATTATGGCCAAAATTAAATTACTTTATTTCAGAAACTAACTTTAAGTAAACTTGTGCCTACATTTTTTTCACTGTACTAAATTATTTGTACTTAGGTTAATTGGTTTGAACTTACCTTTTTACATTTTAGAGCTTTTCTAAGGAGTTACATCTAATGTTTCAGCATTTAGGATAAAAAATTGATTAATAGTTATGAAATTTTGAAGATTTATACAATAATTTTTGTTAAAAAAAAGTGTGAACAATGAAGTGCAAATTACTATTTAAGTGCAATTAGATCAAATCAAACAATTAAAAAATTATTTATCCTCCTACTATTATTAGATATAAATAGATAATCTAATATTCTAATATAAACCACATTATTATATATTATATTATTATTATTATAAATAGATTTATACTATATATATATATATATATTTTTTTTTTAAGGTTTTTTTGGGTTTTTGAAAACTCTTGGGTTGGCTAGCTGGGGGGGCTTGAGCTAAAAACTAAGGGGGGCCCAAGCTGAAAACCAAGGGACCCAAATATATTTTTTTAAAATTTTACATACTAAAAAAATTTTTTTTTGGACCCAGGGGGGGCCCGGGCCCCCTTTGCCTTGCACCTGGGTCCGTCCCTGACAGTATTAGTTGAAGCAGAGAGTTTGGATACAGTGTCTATTACTTCTATTGGAGGTCTAGTAAGTTACTCTGTATATCACGAAGTGTTTTTCTTGATTTCACTTTGTAAAGAAATCCTTGTGTGTGTTTTTGTATTTTATTTTTGTGATTGCATTTATATATGTTACACTTAAACTTGATTAATTAATTATTCAATTGAATAACTGATAAAATTAATTGTAAGCTAGACTAGGGTCTAAACAACGATTTTTTTCTCACTTGGATATCTGGTTCTCAACTTCTGATGGTTGTCCGATGACAGAAGCACTCACAATTTGAGCCTCAAGAAATTTTAGAAATTAAATTTCAAATAAAAAATTGATATCTAGGTTAAAATTCAACATCAATACTTAATGCTTATATATCATGGTAAAAATTGTCAATGTTTAGCTGCCGTCCCTACCGATTAACCAAAAAGAAATTGACTTTTTCAACAACATGCATTCGTTTTGAGGAAGAAACAAAAAAAGTAAATAACAATAACAACAACCACATACATTCGTAAAGAACTAGCTAGGAACAGCCTGTTGAATTGGTCCAGTAACCAAATGAACATTTACTGTTGAATTGGTCCTGTTACCAAGTTTTACGGTGGTTAATTATATGCAATATATAGTGAAAAAAAGCCTACATGACTTAACGCTTATGGTGATGTTACGATTGGATTAAAAGAAGAAAACGTATTGTCACTTAGTTGTAAGCCATGATAATAGGGAACCCAGTGTGCTTGAACAGTAAAGAATTAAAATCATAAAAAATCAAAAGTGATGGAAAAATATTGGAAAATCAAAGAGAGAGAGAGAGAGAGAGAGAGAAAACAAATAACGTAATAATGTTATTCATGGACATGTGTATTATTGCGAGTTTAGGATATATAGTATAAAAATTTCCTTTACAGAGGGACACCGACAAACTCAAAGTTAGTACAGTACCTCTACATATATGTATGTTTTTGTGTGTTCCTCCTGATCTAGCTAGTAATCTTGAGAATAGAAGTCAATTATCTCCTTGAGGTTGAGCTTAAACAAAGAAGAACAATCATTATACATCAACCACAACATGTGCTCGAACAAAATCGAATCCACATCCACGAAAATCACCCTCTTCTTGCTCCTATGATCCACAACGAAATTCTCCTCCTGATCATTCTTCTTCATCATCTCAATCAAAACCCGAAAGGGGTTTTCTTCTAGCACAAATGGATCCACCAAGAATTCTCTCTTCTCCTTCCCCACCACCACGGTCACTTGATGCCCCGACTCCTCGAACCCATCTTCGGCTAAAGGCCGGTAGCCTAGCCGTGACCCCGTGTAGCGCCTCTTCAAGATAGTCACCGGCAAGACCAAGCAATCCATTAAAAAGGAAAAATCCTTGTGCCTAGACTATCTTTCCAATAAGAAAAAAACCAAGACTATAAAACTATGGGGGAAATGGTCATAAAATGTGTAGCAAGAATAGGTGGGGTGAGAGGAAATTTTATATATATATGTAGGCCTATAAATAAACTATGTATGTATGTGTATTTGTGGGTTTCTTTGGTGTTGGGCTATGTTGGTGTTTTTTATATAATTTGGCTTGTTGGGAAGTGAAAGCGAAGGAAAGTGATTAGGAAGAGAGATTGAAAGTGTGGAATTGAATTGAATTGAATAGGGTAGGACAAAGCCAACGGCTAGAGAGAAAAGAAATAGGAAAGAGTAATTATATTTATAACCAATGAAAGAAGCAGATTGGGTGTAATGGTATAAATGTGGCTATGTGGTATTTGATGTTTCAGGCTTTGCTGGCAATTAATAGAGAGCCGTTGGTGTGCACGTAGTAGTAGTGAGGAAGAATCTCTGGTGAGTTAGGAATTGGAATACGACTGCCGACTTAAGAGGTGGACCACAGCTGCTCTAATCGCGCGTGTGACGCGTGTCATATAATCAGAGCTCCCACGACTTAATTGGTTTTTGTTTTTGTTTCATTTTTGGGTGACTCTGTGCCCGCTCCATTTGTAGTGGAACCCATATGAGACCGACTATATGTGAAGATAATAACGTGTGCTAAAGCGGGTATATAATATTACAATATTACATACTCAATCATTCTCACACTTAATTTTATAATTTGTTGAGTGGTTGACAAAAATTAGTAGGTCAGTAAAAGACCAAAAATGTCAATAACTTGCCATTGCACATGTCAAAAAGTTATAAAATGTGTGTGCAAATTAGGTATTTCTGAATTTATTCTATAATCACCGTCCCATAAACTGATAAATTTCATGTTTGCGGAGTTTAATCCACCCCTACATGATAATGTAGTTATATATGCTTGATATACATAATAAATTTACTCGTGTTAGAGAACTCTTACTTATAAAGTTTAAATATATTATGTGAGTTTAAATTAGTTGAAAAAGAACTTTATTAGTGTGTTTTTAAAGATAAAGATTTGCTGGCACGTGAGACAATAAGATTAGATTTGGTCTCTACAATACTTCCATGTCCGCTCCACTTTGACGTTACTTTGAAAAAAAAAAAATTTTTTATTCAGCCAAAAAAAATGTAGTTTTATTTTTGATCAACAAATTCATTTGTATTAAACATGTAAACAGTAAACCACCTAATACCGATCAACTACTCTTCACTAGCCCAGAAGATAATCAAGCTAGCTATACTATAGACAAAAAACCAAACTTGGTTTGGTCAAATACTCAACCTTAAAAAGTCAAATGTGACCTTTAGCAAGAATGTAAATCCATCCAAGGCAACTGAAATCACAGTTTTACTACAACTCAAAAGGGCATATTTCTGTACAAAGTACCTGGGACTCCCTTTCAGCCACAACTCAAAAGGGCAATAGCCTCAAAGAATATGTAAAATGAATTCAAAAACCTTATTCAAGGCTGGAAAGGTCAAGTCTCATCTCATCACAAGCAGCCAGAGGATGCTTCATAAGGTCAGTAGCTTCTTCTACTGTCATCCTCTTCCTCACAAACCCATTTGGTCTCGGATTTCATTTAACCAGGCCTACTTTTGACTAATGGAATTAGGAGCTCATTTAGTTGGTCTACCTTTGACACTGAGACAATAACCAACACCCTCAAAATCCACCTCTCACAAAGTCCTCGGCCTGATAGACTGTACGCCAAACTCTAAAGGGAATCTCTCCTCAAAATCAGCTTATGAATTCGACCGCAACAATTTCCTTCAGATGACACTAGACCTTTGTTCAATTTTGATTGGACAAAACCCTTGGATAAGGAAGATGAGTGGCTGAGTGAGTAACTAAAAATTCTAATTTAGAAAATAGCATAGAATTCCCTCCCCAAAAAAGCAATTTATGCTAGAACTCTAGAGTAGCTATCCTAAATCAATCTTTTTTACTGTATACACTCTTATAGATGTTTAAATCCTAAAAACTGTGGTTCTAAAAAAAAGAAATGTGTTTGGTAAGGGTGTTTTTTTAGGAGTATTTAAATTATGTTGCTCATTTTAAAGTATTTAAATACTGAATTTTGAAAACTTCTCTTACTAGTTTTTAAATTTCAAACAACATTACTCAATGACACTTTTGTAAATATTTTGAAAAATATGAGGCCCACTTGATTAAACAACACATAAAACATCTTTATTCAATTCCAACCAGGAAGCCCACTTGTCAACTTCAATAAATAAATAAATAAAACACACACACACACATACCATATAAACAATTATGTTTTTTTACTCAAGGAAACATGTTATTTGAAATATGATACCAAACAATTTTTTTTTCTTCATGAATATTGTAAACACATGTTTTCACAACATTTTTTAAACTACAGTTTTCATATCATTTTAAACAATGATACTAGAAATCTCCAATCAAACAGGCCCTAGATCACTTATTAATAAAGCATTATATGTATCTAAACCATTGCTCCTAAGGCATTCATTAACAAATCCTTACACAAATTGACTTTTTACATATATTGTTACTTCGTGTTACATTCAGTAATAAGTAATAACTTCATTGTTATATATATATATATATATATATTTTAACTTAAAATTTTTAGAGAACCACGAAAGATATTGTATGATGATGCCAAAATCGCCAGTTAGGTCACTCGTCCAATCTAGGGCTCTTGACGATCTTGTAGGATCTGCAAGATAAAGGGAGTTGATCGAAAAGACTACTGAGTTGTACCAAATGGGAGTGCCTCTGATGCTTAAGTTAGTATCAGCTCATATCTTTTGTATATAGATGGTGTTTTGCAGTAGTTTTTTATGTACCTTAGCAAGTGAGGCAAATTGTACTTTTTATAGGTGATATAGGTAGTTGTTGGATATAAATAAGGATGATTATTACCTTAGATGTAATGTTCTTTGTCTTGAAGAGAGTTTAAGACCTTTAATGGCCGTTATTGAATGTGCTGAACAGTTAATCATCTTTTTTCATAATGGTCTACTAATGATGCCAGGTTGTCCATATAGTAGACGACCTTAATAATTTTTTTGAACCCATCACTGTATACAGAGGTTACCTCTAATGCTAGACTTGGTCACATCATGTACAAACAAAAGGAGTTCTTTTTTCATTTTATTTTATTTATGTTTTATTCAGTCACTAATAGAGTCACTTATGATTGTAAGTTTCTCACATCCGCTAGTAATTCACGTTACATAAGTTAGATTGTGATCATGTCACAAAAGATGGTGTGTAAATCAAATATGAGATAGGCTCAATCAAGTCACATGGTTAATTCAGGCTTTTTTTTTTTTTTTTTTTTTTGGTGTGTGTGTGTAAAGTTGATTAGTGGTAACAAGGTCAATAATGACTGCAAATTTGTCACTTCCATCGATAATTCACATCCCGCTCAACAATCACTTCACAGAATTCCAACATTTTTTTTTTTTTTTGGTCAACAGATTTCCAACATTGCTTATTTATTATTATTACCTTTAAATTCTCTTTTTTTGAAAAAAATAATAATAATTTGACTTTAAATTATAACATGATCACAAAAGATTTTGTATACATAAGTACAAATGTACAATATATGGCAAGCTTTTCACCGCATCACATGTTAATAACGATTTTTTTTTTTTTTTTTTTTTGCTAATTTTACTTTTTTTTTTATAAAAAATTGTTAGGTAGATTTAAGATCACTTATGATTGTAACTTTGTCACATCTAACAGTAACTCATGTCACATAATGTAGTGGCTTCATGGGAGTTTTGTAACTTTGTCACATAACAGTAACTCATGACAATGTATTATTAGCATTAATTTTGTAATTTTGTAATTATTATTTGTATTTTTTCTTTTTTAAAAATTCCATAATAGGATTTTATAATCAAGAATTTTGTAAATCAATTGACACATCTTAATATTATCAAGGTCTAATTGGTGTGTGGATGGAGCAATCAGTATGTGGCATAGGATGCTAAGAAGATTGGAGGATGTTAGCCTTATTAGGGTTTTCACTGCATGTAATGGAGAAAATGATAGTTTACGTTTCTTGCACCTGTTATTTGTTGATGATACAATCTTATTTTGTGATGCTAATCCGAACAAATTCTCTACTAGGAATGGCAATAGGTCGGGTTCGGGTCGGGTTTTTCCATACCCAGACCCGACCTGCGAGGCATGACCCGTGGCCCGGACCCGGCCCGTTTAGGGTACCGGGTTTTTTCCCGGGACCCCGTTTAGGGATTGGGCCCAATTCGTGGTCCAACCAAAAAAAAAAAAAGAATTTAAGCCCAAATTTATATGGTGACAGAGAGGAAGAACTCTGTTGTTTCGAAAGGAAGGACGAAGAGAAAGTACGTTAGGGTTCGGAAGAATAGTATGAATGGATATAAGAAAATGGTTTCTGAGGAAGAAAACAAAGATGGGGTTTTAAAGACGCTGCAATTGTTGCCTAAGAAAGCTGAAATGAAAGATCCGGTTGATCCTACGGCTGAGAAAGTTGGGGTTGAGCTTCGGAGTGAGGGTGAGGAGTCGAGGGAGGCGTGACTGAGGGAATGAGGGAGTGTTAGACTGAGCTGAGGGAGAGGGAGAGGGAGTGTCGGACTGAGCTGAGGGAGGGACTGAGGTGAGGACTGAGGGAATGTGAGTGTCGGCGTGAGTTGCTGCTGAAGAGTGAAGAAATGAAGGATTAGGGTTAGAATATAGGAATATATATATATATATATAGGGTATTTTGTAATTTTAGGGTACTGGGTTTTTAACCGGGCTAGGTCTCAGGTCGGGTCTCGGGTTTTTTTTTTTTTATAAAACCTGGACCCGCTTCGGGTTTTTTTTTTTTAAACCCATACCCAACCCTATTCCTAATCGGACCAGGTAAAACCTAGCCCATTAGGGTCGGGTCGGGCTGGGCCGGGTACCCGCGGGTTGGGCAAAAATTGCCATCCCTATTCTCTGCATTTGATTGTAATGATTTATTTTGAGGCAATGATTGGCCTAAAGATTAATTTGAGTGAGAGGATATGGTCCAAGTAGTAGTGGTTGAAAGCATGTCTATTCTTGCTAATAGTTTGGGTTGTAAGGTAGGGTGTCTAGCATTGACTTATATTGAGATTTTACTAGGGGATTCATTTAAGTCTACATAAATTGGGAACCCCATATTGGTGAAATATAACTTTGGTTAGTAGGTTGGAAAAAGTTTTACCTGTCAAAACGGGGACAGTTAACCTTTTTGAAGAAGACACTTTCGAGTTTACATACATACTTCTTATCTTTATTTAATTACCATCCCCATGAGTAATAAGATTGAGAAGTTATAGAGAGATTTCTTGTGGGGTGGTCTAGGGGGATGAAAACATCACTTGGCAGCAAGGGCGGCACTAGAGGTCTTCCAAAGGGGTTCAAATGAATCCCCTGACTTGAAAAAAAAAATATTATAAATACGAGAGAGAGAGAGAGAGAGAGAGAGAGAGAGAGAGAGAGAGAGAGAGAGTGTGTGTGTGTGTGTGTGTATAATATTTCATTATCAGTTTGATTCACCATTAAAAATATTGGGGATGAAAACATCAATTGGCAGCAAGGGCGGTGCTAAAGGTCTTCCAAAGGGTTCAAATGAACCCCCTGACTTGAAAAAAAAATTATAAATACATGAGTGTGTTTGTGTGTGTGTGTGTGTGTGTGTATAATATTTCATTATTAGTTTAATTCACCATTAAAAATATTTTTGTACACCATAATCACACATCAGCCAAGCTCAAAATCAAACAACAACACAGATCAACCAATCCCAAAATTATATAAAAATCATAAATCTCTCTCTCTCTCTCATTCATGAATCACACCTCATCTATCTTCTCTATCTGATTATCTCAATATCTCCGAATCTTTAAAAAAAAAAAAAAAGTGAGTGTCTGTGTGTGAGTTGAGTCTCTTTATTACAAATTTATATTATATGTGTGTGTGTGTGAGTCAATGTCTAATATATGCGTTATTATTATTATTGTGATGTGTGTGAATGTGTGCATGTATAGTATAAATATATTATAACTTTATATAATTTAATAATTAAGAAATACAAAGAGTTAGTTACATGTGTGTATATTATTATCATGTTATAATAACTTTTTTTTAAAAATAGTTAGTAATTGTTCAAGCATTTGATTGGCTAATAGACATTTAGTGTATTAATTTATTTATGTATGGACGAGTGCAGTTGTGTGAGTCAATAAATAATATAGGGCAAGTGAGTTGAGTTTTGTTATTTAGTTAAAATTCTTTTTTATAAAAACAATGAGGACAATTGCATAAAATAAAAATGTTAAACAAACTTAACAAAATAAAACAACCACGCCTACTCACATTTTCATCTTTAGTAACAACTAAATTGGACTTAGTAGCTGGAGTTTGTAGTTGCTTAGATTCTATTGGGATTTTCATGAATAACAGTTGGACTCAGTAGTTGTTTTTCTCCATCTTCTAGAATCCCATGTTCATGGAGATCGGATTCAATCTTTTTCTTCCAATTATAAGAAAAATAAATCCGGAAAAATCCATCAATAAATGACGAACTAAAGAAGAGAAATGATAGGAGGACAGGGGTAAGGCAGTAATAATAAGAATAATGAAGAGTTTGTTTGATATTCGTTCTTTCTATAACATGCTATGAAGGGGTCAACTTCTGTTATTTTTCTCTTGGAAAGACATTTGAAATGCGAAGGCCCAACAGAGAGTTTCCCTTTTTGCTTGGACGACAGTTTGGAGAAAATCCTAGGAACAGAGGCTACACTATCTATAATGGCCTGTGCCAGTGTCACAAGGAAAAGGCGTGGCGGACCGCATTTTACTTCATCGCTAGGAAAGGAAAGGAAAGGAAAGGAAGCCTATCAGTTGTGAAGTTGGGTATTCATAGCTTTTGGAATCCTACTTTGTTCTTCCGAAGAGTGAATGATCTCTTATATTTGGATGAAGGAAATGGGTGGATAAATATATTCTCTAGACATTTGGAACATTGTTCCTTTATTATATTTTGATATAGAGTCTAACGCGAACATAATAATTACGTTTAAGGATCAGTCTCTACGACCTTCGCAAGCTCTTTGCTTGATTCCGTGGTTTTTATAGTTTCCATCCTCTTTTGAACATAATTCCCTTTTTTTTTTCGTTACTTTTTAGTCAACTTTGTGACCATTGTAGATGAAGTAGTAGTCTCCATTTAATAAAATTATTCTTACTTATGGAATAAATAAAAAAAGAAAGAAAGAAAATGAGACTCAACTCTACTGAAAAGACTGCTATAAATCTCATTAAAAGTCCATAAACTGCTAACAGGAAAGAAATATATAGATCTAAAATACTTAGAAAGCAATTTTGATGTGACGACATCCTAAAAATCAGGTGGCATTCCCTCAGCTATGAACAAAGCTATGAACAATAGCCATCTTTTTTTTTTTTATATATATATAATTATGTTGTAGGGGAAAAAACGAAGACTAACTTCAAAAAAAAAAATAAAAAGCAAGTAACCCGACCTAGAGAACTTGAAATAGACCTCTCCATCTGCTTCAAATAATGCATTTTGTTAGCTTTTGGAATTCAGCTCTACCCACTACGCAGAAGAATATCCGAGTCAATAACCCAGCGCACTGAACTGTTAAAGGGGGAAGCATCCTCACTGTTGAGTTTGGCCAGCCCAGAGTTGGTACATCTGCATGTTATGGAGGGGTTGACCTGGATTACTATAGAGTCCAGGGCCTCTATTAATTGGACTACCACCACCATTCTCATCCGATGAGTCACTTGAACCCCCTTGAGAGGGAGGGCTGGCTGCGACCACAGGAGCACCGAAGTTTAACATTTGGGATGTCGGTGCTGAAGAAGGCCCAGATTTCGGGTTATTAGGGTTTGATTTTTTCCCATCCGCAATAAAGCTACCTACGATGACCTGGCAGTCGTTGAGACAGTTAAAATAAATAAAAAAAGTAAAATGTATTTGTATCTTTGTCAATTCCTCAGATGTTTGGACGTTTATTGGTGCGCCCACATCAGTACATAGGATCCACTTCATACACTTAACTAAATGTGCAGAAAGAGAATATTTCATCATAAATTCATAAATGAAGCACAAATTAGAAAGAAAAAAAAAAGTAGAGCAATACCTGAACAGGCGTCGCTGCAGTTAGCATTCCAGCAACTCCCCCACCTAATACTCGACCATCTGACCCTGCCAAGGACACACTCAAACCACCGGTTCTGCTGCGACTACCATTGTTTTCAGAAAGCAAAAAGGAACCTGATAGAGAAATAATCTCAAATCGACCCTGCAAAGAACAATAACACCATGACATAGAAAATTTATGCATATGGAAGAAAAATTAAATCTTAAAACCAATGAGCTATAGCTCAAATAGCACGTCACGAGTTCAAAACCCACCGAATGCATGTGTAAGTACCAATAAAAAAAAAATTAGAAATGAACCTTGAAAGACATAAGGTCAGATGAGCATCTCCTCATTCAATATGGTATCACAGTTCATGGTTATTCAAGCCACGACCACAATATACCTAGAGTGATTCTACCATATAAAGGGTAAGATGCATAGAGCACAAACATTGACAATGTCAGTAATTGAGGAAGAAAAAACTCAAAAGTCATAACATTGATAATGTTTACAGCTTTCAATTCTGTAATGAACCTATTCACAATTTACATAACTGAAATTTATTGACGCGTACAACAAACCCTTTGTCATCTGTGATACTTTATAAATGCTTTATAAATCAAGGAAACTACTTAGAGATAAGCTTCATCTAAAATAACCAACACCATATAACAGAAATTTTATATTATAACCACTCTCCAGCCATGGACTTCAACAGTTAAGGGTCATATCCAAGTCCCATTATATCCATCCTGACCTTATTTGTACTTTCAACTAGCACTAGCCTTTTCTTACAGCAAAATATCATTGGTCTTCATTGAGCAATCCCACTTTTTTTTTTCAATAACGTGGGAAACCTTTCTAAAGAAGAGCCCCTTGGACTCACCTCTAGCCAGCAAAACCTACGGGCAACTAACCCCACCCAGCCAAAATTAGTTGCCAGGCAATCTAGGGACATTCACTCTTGATGGGCTAAGTAGTTTATGCTCATGTCCAGAAGCAACCATTATCTACATTACTTCTCTTCTTACAAGTATTATCTGCATTATAATATCTAATCTAACTCAACATTTTCCAGGAAACATTATAGTAAATTATATTTATCATAAATCCTGTTGTCCAACATTCTACTATATAAAGCACATCCTAACTTTAGTTTGTGATAAGTAAAGCACATCCTAACTTTATTATCAAACACAGAATCAAAAAAGTAAAAAGCAAAACATTCTACAAAGCAAGAAGAGGGCCCGGGTTGGAAAATCACGCCATACATTTTTGGACTAAATGGAAAACTACTAATAGCCTTTCCTTTTTTGGTTGGAATCTCATTTCCTTTTGTGGTAAACAAGAAACTAAAATAACTGCAATGCATCTTTTTTTTTTTTTTTTTTTTTTGAAGACGTGGAACCTCACCTAGGTCTACAGCTTATCCTAAGCCTCCGACCACTAGGCAGCACTTGGAGGGTAACTGCAGTGCATCATCTTACACAGAAGGCATGCCAGAGAAAGCTTTAATGCATTTCTTGCGTATATAAATGAAAAGAAGGAGAAACAATGACACTCTTAATAACGGGACTACTCACACCTAATATAGAAAACTTGGCATAGATTGCCATCTTGATGTATTGAATGTTAAATCACTTGCAAGAAGTCATAGATTTAATGGGATTAATCTTTATTGCATAAACAATAGTTTCTATTTATGAACCAAATTATCAGATCTGGCACTCTTATTTATTGTGCATAGCACTCATCAAGTTTCATTCCAATATCCTCTCCCTAGCCAATATGACAAACATAGGTTCCTAAAGGTAATTCATTTTGTTTCCCTTCACTCCATAATTTTCCAATAAAAGGAAAACAAAGACGAAAGACAATTAGTAAAAAAGAATAGTGTTAGCTCCATTAATTCATTCTTGGGACTTATGGTCTCAAAGCCATCAATGTGGAAAGATCCATCACATGTTGCAAGGCTATCCCACAAAAAGTAATTTGTAAATAGAGATATACAATTTGACGTGACACAATTAGGGACACTCACAATATGGGTCTCTCTCTCTCTCTCTCTCTCTCTCTCTCTCTCTACATATATATATATATAAACACACCACAAAAGATCACTGCAAATTCCCAGTTTCAAATCAATCAAGGACCTTGTCATATAACAGTCATCCTCAATTACCATTGCATCACAAACATTGCTTCTTTGGTCAAAAATCAACCTCTATAAACAGGGTCCTACATAGCCAAGAAACAACACCAGTCCTTAACACAATCATGCTAGTAAAACTGCACAGCAACATCTGTCCTCCATATATTAAAAATAAATAAGCTGTCATGGTGCCTCCATGAACTTTTACTTGGAGAATTCAGATTACAATTTTTAAACCTGATATAAATCATTTAATTGTGTCTGTGCTTAGTTGTCAAATATTTTTGTTCACAGCAGATGCCAAGCCCAATAAAGGAGGGTTGCTAAAGGTTGACAGCCAACCTAAAATTTAGTCACTCTATTCTAAAAAATTTCCTTTCTTAGATTCGGAAATAAATTCATATGCTAGAAAAAACATTAGAACTTTGACATGCCTCACCAATTTTTTGTTTTCCTCTTATAACTCCTGCATCTCGTGTCAAAAATAACTCAAAAACACTCAATTTTTTGTATATATCTTTTTGCAACTTCATTCTTCTTGCATGAAGTATTATTTTTCTAATAAAGCTTTTATTACTTTATAAAATAAATAAATAAAAAGATTTCGAGCATATTTCTCTATTTCTGTTTCTGATATTAGCATATCTATTTTAATAAACAGAGAAAGGTATCATGAAAATTTCATCTGTATTCATTGTTAATTCACTTTAGGAAACTGAATATGTGTATTGAAATTGCAGGGTGCAGTCTTTCATACACCTTAAAGGCTTGATTTTTGATAAGTACGTCATTAAAATGAAAAGCACCCTTGAAAGCTTGAATTAACAAGAAATCTTAGAAATATTTCTGGAAATAAGAGTCAGTAATAGTTTTAAGATTGTTTACCCTTAATTTTTTAAACCATTAAGGTATCCTCCAAAAGACCCACATTTCCACTGGCTTTGAATTACAAGGCCATTCATAGATAAGCTAAGCCACAGATTATAACTATTTCATTCAAACCATGGTATTTAAAATTCAAAGAGATCGTTTTAAGTGACAAAAGGTACCACCACCATCAATTTTGATTGCCTTTAGTTGTTACCAATAATGTTTCAACAGAAATATTATATTTTAGTATTGAACATGACTGTTTTGTTTTGATATTGACAAGTATGAAGAATGTGAGAATAATAAGTTTTCAGGTGAATGCAAGAATGTGATATGTACACAGATAGTTTATGGCTGTATGTATGGTATTTATGCATATATTTTGATTTTGTCATCAGATTGCATATCATTCCTTGGCACTTTCCATATCAGTTTAACCTATTCTATCACAAACAAGTCCCCATATTGCTGTACATGTAAAATAACATGAATAATACATAATTCATATCTGATGGATCTAAGACCAAATAAGTTACCTCATATGACACAGTACCACCCGACATTGCTGGTTGGCGAAGGGTAACATTGCAGATGGCACCATTAGCAGAGAGAATACAAACTGTGCGAGGTCCCTGCTGTGAAAAGGCCATAATCTTTGACGCTATATCCTGCAAACACAATAGTTAGCTAATTAGAAAGATACTATATTTGAACAAACTGATCCCTTCTAAAATCCAACTAAGAATTTCAACCTATAATACATCATAATATACAAGACGTTAGGAGTTAAAGAAAGCTACAACTACCCTAATATCACCAAGACTTCACTCACAAGCTTTAATGATTTACAAAAACCTCTCTAAACACTAACCACATCATATCAAGAATATGTTTTCAACCCATTGCTTTGCTATAGCATAATAACTGCATGACTTCACCATCTTAATTATTATTTTTTTATTGGTAAGTTACACATGCACCCAATGGGTCTTGTTGATAAGAACACAAAACTGGTTTGGTTGTTCTTATGCTTGAATAGAGAAGATGAGAAAAGTAGAATTTATGAGGGTTTAAGGTTTGGGCATGTAAGGAGGTGTAAGAGCGGAAGCAGATTCTTGTTGATGTGAGGGCTTGGATGAGATGTTTAGGCATGGGTAGGATCAACCATGGCCAGGGAAGCAACTATGGAGATGGTTTGAGGTGGTTTGAGATTAGTTCTTGAAGGGGAAAATGGTGTAGGGATGATGGGATGCAATTAGGGTTTGGAATGGATAGGACAAATGGATGGATAATGAGATTGAATGATGTTGGTGGAAGATAGATGGACGAATGCTTGTGATTTCTACAAGAGAATCACCTTATCCAATTGGGGTTGCTTGATGGGAATCTCTACCTCCAAGCAAGACTACAATAGTTTAAGGAACCTATTGCAACATTATTGTCAACATTATTCAATGAGTAGAAATCAGAGCACAACCATGTATTTATACTAATACTTCCCTGATCTACATGGTCCAAATGGATCCATCTCATTGGTACTAATCTACCATGTGCAACTATCATTTTCAACATAAGATTATATGAATTACACGCAATAACTGATAAATGTTATAACCAAGTTAGACTTCTAACTAACTAACTTTAGCTTATCTAACAGTAACTACTAACTAATTTTGACTATTTGACTTTTATTACATGAGTTCACCCTAAGCTAAGCCTCCCACTCGAACCATTAGCTGCCAATACTTGTCTTTAATCCTCAAGAAGTTGCTCTAAGAAAATGGGAGCAAGGGGAGGAAAATCGGAGCTTGATGTGCCAAGCTAACTGCTGCTTGGCCACCCTCAAATCAGCTTGGGTTCCTATCACTTGAAGACATGACCTCACTCTCCATTTAGGAGGTATAAGAGAAGGTACCAGTTAAACTAGAGCTCATTGCCCTTCATCATATTAAAAATCACACATACATGATCAATAAAATAAGGTATTAATTCTTAAATAAAAGTCACAGCAACTATTTAAATCTTTTAACTGCATCTAATAATCAATTGAATTTTCAAACTTCTGACACAGGTTAGACAACACCGAAGTTATCTCTCTGCGTATCAATCTATGTCCTCATGCCTTACAACAACTGACCCAAACAAATATAATGCACACTCAACAAAACCAACATATTAATAACTTTTTGACTCACCTGAAACTAAATGTGGTTCATTCTTAAAGCGTCATTCAAGTGAAAATGCAAAAGACCAAAAGCAGACTGATTCAAAATCTTGTTGGAGGGAAATCCAAATATACACAATAAATCTTAAGTACCAATCATTGGACTTAAAACAAATTAAAAATTAATTTGATTCAAACATTTGTGCAGGGAAGGCAATACACAGGAGTCTACCATAGGCATCTTAGAAATATGCAGTTGCTCCCCTGTAAATAGAAGTTGATACAGAGATAAATTTGATCACTTGAAAGTCATCAATTAGCTTAGTTGAACAATTGAATGTTCAAAAAGTTACATTGCATGAACACATCTAAACTGGGTAGTCCAATTGTTTGACACTGTTAAGTTATTTCTTTATTCAGACATGATAAATTATTTCCTTATAGAGTATGCAACTTGCTACTTACCTTCTCTGAGGCATAAGAACTAAACCACACATTCTATCGCATATAAGCAGGTAAACTTTTGTGCTTCTATTACTCTATCTTTCTATGAATTTGTGCGTGCACATGCAAAAATTGGCTCAAGGAAATAAGCCACAATCTCTACACATAGGCTTAACATAACCAATGTCCTTTGGACATTCGTCTTTGTTATTATGAACCATCCCCTCTAAAATTTAACATGAGAACAAGCTCTCTCTCTCTCTCTCTCTCTCTCTCTCTACAGCCAAGACGTTTGGAAGCTACCAGCATCTATCCAACCACTGGCACTTGCCACAGTATCGGGTGAAATCTATGTTATAGATTACATGCATCAATTTAGGCAACGGCTGTTTAAACCCTAGATACAGGGTCATACATCAGCTGATAAATTGTTAATGACTTAAGTTATGAGTAAGTCAGCAAATCACCACCTCAGGTTTTATCTCAAATGTATTATGCCATGATTATCATCAATAAGTTATGCACCAATACACTGTTCTAGCATTGTAAAGGACAAAGAAGTCATGAAATTAATATTCTGGGAAAATGATACAGCTACTGCCATAAGAACAGTCAAACAAAATACTTCCAATGTAGTCCCTCATCCTTTTCAAACCAAAATGAATCAAGCTACCATGAATGTTAGAGTAGAATTTGATGCACCCTTCGCATAAAAACAAAAGTTTAATGACAATCATATAATACTACTGTAACTTCGTTTTAAAAGGAAAAAACAAAAACAAAAACAAAAACAAAAAAAACGAAACAAAACAAAAAGGAAAAAAAGAAACTGAATGCAATAAATAAACCGTTTTGCACATTAAAAACGCATACAAACAAACCGACTCTGATGTGCATTTTGACTAGGATTTGAAATGAGTCGCCTTTCTTTTGTTGACTCAATTTTTGTATATCATCTTTATGATGAGTCCATATCAAGCTACAAAGACTCAGAAGAAAAAATTTGTATCTTGAAAAGCTAAGAAAGATTATCAAACTTCAGTATTTTAAGTTTTACACTCACGATTTTCTTTATTTGATGAATTAGGGCAATCTTTGACCCTTTTTTCTTTCATTAGCATAATAATTACACTTTCCTTCCAAACAATTACAAGAAGTAACTAAAAGATCATTCTTTTAGCTCACCAAGTGGCAACATTTTCCAAATTATAACGAACAAAACTACCGCATATTCAACTACATTCTCATCAACTAAATTTAATAACTAACGCTCACCACTTTCTTTATTTGATGAATTAGGGCAATCTTTGATCCATTTTTCTTTCATTAGCATAATAATTACACTTTCCTTCCAAACAATTACAAGAAGTAACTAAAAGATCATTCTTTCTTTTAGCTCACCAAGTGGCAACATTTTCCAAATTATAACGAACAAAACTACCGCATAATCAACTACATTCTCATCAACTAAATTTAATAACTAACGCTCACCACTTTCTTTATTTGATGAATTAGGGCAATCTTTGATCCTTTTTTCTTTCATTAGCATAATCATTACACTTTCATTCCAAACAATTACAAGAATTAACTAAAAGATCATTCTTTTAGCTCACCAAGTGGCAACATTTTCCAAATTATAACGAACAAAACTACCGCATATTCAACTACATTCTCATCAACTAAATTTAATAATTAACACTCACCACTTTCTTTATTTGATGAATTAGGGCAATCTTTGATCCTTTTTTCTTTCATTAGCATAATAATTACACTTTCCTTCCAAACAATTACAAGAATTAACTAAAAGATCATTCTTTTAGCTCACCAAATGGCAACATTTTCCAAATTATAACGAACAAAACTACCGCATATTCAACTAAATTTAATAACTAACGCTTCTTTATTTGATGAATTAGGGCAATCTTTGATCCTTTTTTCTTTCATTAGCATAATAATTACACTTTCCTTCCAAACAATTACAAGAATTAACTAAAAGAACATTCTTTTAGCTTACCAAGTGGCTACATTTTCCAAATTATAACGAACAAAACTACCACATATTCAACTACATTCTCATCAACTAAATTTAATAACTAACATTCAATAACATACCTGGCCAGCTTTCACCATAATAACATGAGCAGTAAAACCATTTTGCTACATACAATTTAAAATGAGTCGCCTTTGTTTCGGTGACTCAATTTTGAATATCAACTCTTATGGTGAGTCCATATTCATGTCATAAAGACTCCAAAAAAAAAGAAAAAAAAGATTGTGTCTTGAAAAGATTATTAGACTTCTATATTTCGAATTTAAGCTTGCCACTTTATTTAATTGATGAATCAGGGCATTCTTTGATCCTCTTTCTTCCATTAGTATAATAATTACATTTTCCTTCCAAACAATAACAAGAATGAACTAAAAGATCTTCTTTTTTTTTTTTTAAATCACCAGATTTTCCAAATTAAAAAAATCTATGGCAATCTTTAATCCTTTTTCTATCATTAGCATAACAATTACACTTTTCCTTCCAAACAATTCCAAGAATTAACTAAAGATCATTCTTTTAACTTATGAAGTAGCCACATTTTCCAAATTATAACCAAAAAAGCGCAATCTTTGATACGTTTTCTTTCATTAGCATAATACTTAACACTTCCAAACAATCACAAGAATTAATTAAAGATCATTCTTTTAACTCACCCGGTAACTACATATTCTCAACTATAAGCAATCTTCATCCTTTTTTCTTTTATTTAGCATAATAACTACAGTTTTCCTTCCAAACAACCACAATAATTAACTAAAGATCATTCTTTTAACTCACCAAGAAACTGCATTTTCCAAATCATAACTATATAAACTAACTAACATTCAATAGCATACCTCTCCCGCTTTCACCATAATAACATGAGGAGTAAACCCGACACCGCCGGTTCCTGCACACCGAAATTAACTGTCAAACTAAAAAATTCATTCATATTACAATCAAAGTAAACAAATTTAAACACACCCAAAGCGTCCAACTGCTTTTTCCCGGAACCGGGTGGGCGGCCACGGTGCTTCTTATGCGAGGGCTCAGACGAGGGGGCCGTCCCGCTTGAGTCGGCACCTGCGCCGTGATTGGCGGCGGCGGCAGAAGAGGAGATAGGGGCAGGGGTAGGGGTCAAGCCGAGAGCAATGTTGCCATCGGGAGAGTACTTCCTGGGCCTCCCTCGCTTCTTCTTGGCGGCGGAGGCGGAAGAGGCGTCAATGCTAAACCCTCCTCCTCCACCGCCTCCGGCGACAGGCGACGATCCGTGATCGTACGGACTAGCGGAAGCGTTGGTGTTGTTGTTATTGTTGTGATGCTGGTGCTGGTGCTGGTGCTGGTGCTGATGCTGATGCTGATGATGTGGCGAATCAAACGGCTTGGATGAAGAGTTGAAAGGGAATCGTGCGGCGGAGGAAGGAGGAGGGATCATGTGAGAAGAATTGGGAGTGCTGTTGTTGTTGGCGTTGTTGTTAGAATTGTTGGTGGTGTTTGGCAATGGGTACGAAGAGTGGAGGTGGCCAACCATGATGTTATGATGTGGAGGTGTAGCAGAAGAAGGAGGAGCTTCTCGTGAATCCATATCTCAGAGAGAGAGAGAGAGAAAGAAAGATTTTTTTTAGGGATTTGGATTTCTGGGAAAAGAATGCAGAGGGGGGGGGGAGGAATTTATTTGGGTGAGAGTTAAGGAGTTTGAGTTTATCTACTACTCATCATTCGTCACAAAAGAAACCTACTTTGATGAGAGAGTGAGAGAATATAGAGAGAGAGAGAGAGAAGAGTAGAGATGGAAGGGAATTAAATTTACTGGGGAAATTGAAAAACCGTGGAGCCGAAAAGTGGGTTTGGTTTGTTGTTTTGTTTTAAAAGGTAGGGTTTAGATTTTTAGGGTTTTGTAAATTTGCGCCTTTTTGTTTTCTTTGTTACTTTATAAGGATTTCCGCCCACTACTAATTTGTAATTTCACACTTTTTTTGCTACAGAGTAGGTTTAGGGGGGTGAAAAGTTAAAAAGAAAAAAAAAAGTAGGTGTTTATTACATACGTGGTAGGTAACCATTGAATTAAAGAAGTAATGGGCTTTCGCAAGTACTGCGGTAAATGAGAGCCTGTAATGTGAACAACTCTCAACCCAGGTGGAGAAAAAGTTGTTCAGGTTTGTTTATTATCAAAGAGAAATTCTAGGGAACCCAACAAATTTTACAGCGGATAATATGACAGATTATTAGTAGTAGTAGTAGGTATAAATATGATTTTTTTTTTTTATATCTATCGTATTTTTCTTATTTCATCTATCAAATAAGTTAACCTAAGATTAAATTTGACAACAAAAAAAAAAAGATTAAATTTGGGCTCAAGTTGTTAGGGTCACAACACACACATATATAGGCAAAACTTATGTACAATGCCTTATATACTGTTCATTGGATTTCCCTTATAATTTTTAGTCATCTGTCTAATTAAATACTTCAACAAACTGTGTTAATAAAAGATTCTTTTTCTCTATTTTGTCTCTTTCTTTTTCTTTTTCATCTTCCCTATCCCATGATAAAACATTAGATACGTCTTCAAATCTCAAACTTCAGGTTGGAACTTTTCTATATGCTGAGAATAACTAGAGAGATCTAGATCAATCTTCCCAACAAGTTTTTTTATTTCAAATTTTTATAAATACCATATAGTAAATCTATATCATTATCATCAACAAAAGTCATAAAAAAAAGCTCTCCTTTTCTCTCTCTCATGGTTTCCTTTGCAAATCCAAATCTCCAAAACCAAAAATCCAAATCTACCTATCAAGCCTCAAGACTCCATTGAGCACTAGTCTACAACAACATGACCCAAATCGAGTTTGGTTCAAATTGGTCTTTTTTGTTTTTGTTTTAGTAGCTTGTGGGTTGTGGGGTTTTGGTCTTAATTGTTAGGTATTGGTGGCTTGTGGGGTTCCTCTTTTAAGTGGTGGTTGTGGGTTTTGGTGATGACTAGGTCAATGGTGGGAGGTTTCTATGGAGGCAATCCTCATCCCTTGCCTCCTTCTTATTCTTCTTACTCTCCACCATCTGGCCCTTCTTACCTTTTGTTGAAGCCAAATTGGTTGTTTTGAGTTCTGACTTCTAAGGTTGAAAAAGTTATAGAGACATGAAGCAGATGTTTTATCGTGGGCCTAGGAAAAAAAGAAAAGAAAACAAAAAGCTTAATTTTTCTTTTTTAACGCCATTTGTTAAAGTATTTTAATTGGACAAATGGCTGAAAATTAAAAAAGGAACCTAAGGCATAGTATACAAAGTACTATATCTAAATTTTGCCACACACACACACACACACACACATATATATATAGTAAGGATACGAAAATTAGGGGCCCAAATCCACTTAGAATAGTGAAGCCTATACTGCCTAACTAGGTCCAAACAGATAAAAATTTGTTTAGAGAGTGGAAAAAATAAGTTGGGCTCAGGTCCGAAGATTCAAACAGGTTGGGAATGAACAGTAGTTAAAAACAAGTATATTGATAGTTCATTACAAGCTCGCCCTAGGACAATGTTTTTATGCAAGGATACACACTGTTCTCTCTCTCTTTCTCCTTACTATTCTTGTTCTAATCTCTTTTTCTTGATCTTTTTTCTACCCTTCATCTAGAAGTTCTCTTCCTTTATATACTCCCACGCTTCTTACATCCCAGCCCTCTATCTGCAATCCTCTAGGTCCTCCTTAGGACATTTGTCCCATTAGATTCCTGTTGAAGGTGGTAAAAGGAGTTGTTTAGTTGTGATCCTTCTGTTCAGGGGACATTTCCTCATCAATACTACTGATAAAGCTGTTACCAATCATTTAATGTGGAGGTAGTAGGTGAGCTTTCACAGGAAACTTCTTTCAACTACCTTGAATCTCTCTAAACGCCATTCTGTCCACCCAGATTTCCAGGAGGTATTTTGTCTCTTCCCCTCCTCTCCACGGACGACCCCCCCCCCCCCTTCTCCTCAAGCTTAAAGTGCTTTCACCCGAGAAACGAACGATAGTCACAATGGTTTTATCCTTCCTCGGTCCTCAAGCCCCCACATATATATGTGTGTATATATATATATATATATTTTCCTTCCCTCTCACATTATTATTAGTGGATCCTATCATAAATTTAATTCAACCCTAAATATTATTTAAACAATATTTAGTTAAATTTATATATTATCCTTCTTACTCATTGTAATGCAAAGTTAACATTTAAGTTTTTTTATTCAGGTTTTGCTAACATAATAACGTCTCATTTTCAATTATTATAACTAATCCATTTAATTTACTCGGTTTTCTTTGGGTAGCTAGGATAGAAGCATAGTAAGTCTATATATGTGAGTTGTTGCTAATTGATCTAGGTGTTGTAGGAAAATATAATATAACAGATGCCTAGTAAATATATTTAGCAATTTTTTATAGGAAAAGAAAAAAGTAGGGTAAATAAAATACAATATCATTTTCGTGCCACAAAGGCTGCCACGTGTACTTCCACATCAACATGAACTTAAAATAAATAAATAAATAAACTACTGAAACTTTTTTTTTCAACCCCTCTCCCTCTCGATCCCTCTTCCTCTCTCTTCAGTGTCTATGTAGTTTCCACCCAATAGTAGCTAGGGCTGGTACAAAAACAATGCACACCCAACTGAATCTCTCTCTCTCTTCAAGAGGCTGTGGAGGCATAGCTTGTGGATTTTTGAATCTTGTGAGGCTGAAGATAGAGAATTAAAAATATGTTCCATTTTTCTTCTTTTTTAAGTTTAGCATAAACTATTTTTTTTTATATATAAAAAAAAATTATGCTAATGCGAAAGTATATACGGGCATGAAAATAATATTTTATTTTAGCTATTAGTTACATTATCATTTTCCATCCATTACTTGCATGAACCATTTTTACACATTATAAAAAGTTTAGGACTAAACTGATATATTTGAAATGTTAGGGAACAAATTGGCACACAACTTAAAGGTTAGGGACTAAATTCATAATTTTCCAAAAAAAGTAACTAATTTGTTGACAACTTTTTATATATTCTATGAAAATGGCATCAAAAGTTTCTTTAAATAATAATCGATTAACAAATGTCTTAAAGGTACCCATTAATCAGACCTTATTATTATTACAATTAAAGAAATATGCTATTTCTTTATAGAGGTTTAAAAGGGGGGTGGGGTGGGGTAGGGGTTTATTATTATCAAAAAAAAAAAAAAAAAAAAAACCTTTACTTGGTATGATCTTGGTATCCAGAGGGAGAGGACCCATTATACAACAAATTTGGACACAGAGTTGTCTTATATTCTGGCAGTATGCCAAGCTATCAAAATTCATTCAAGATGGCTTGTGGAGTTGGCCATATGCACGATCAAGTGAACTAGTTCAGATTTAGATGCAATTGTTTGATATGCATTTGGGCGGTGAGGGTGTTGTTGAATGGCTTTATACAGCATCAAAGAAATACTCAACTGTATTATTGGTAGTACAACTTGGTACCAATTCTATATATGTATGTGCGTGTGCGTGTGCGTGTGAGATATTTCTATGTCTATTCTATTGGGCTAGAACTGAAACTAGAGACAATATTTCTTTTTTCTGTTTTTTGAATGTGTTTGTTTATATAAGGATTTGGGCTGAAGTTTTGAAGAGGTGTCTTAACCATCATCTGATTGGAGAATGGAGCTCGGAGATTGAATAGGCCTGACCATCCATAAGCTTAGAGGGAAGACAATTCAGCAACAATAGGTAAAGTGGCATAACTTCAAATGTGGGTTACAAGTATTTATACAAGTTGCTTAGCCAAATAACCAAGTAACAACTTGTAACTAACTTGGCTCCTACAACTAACTAAATAAATGCATCCTATACCCAAATGTGGGTTCCTAACACTATCAAGAATAAATGAATATAACAATACAACTGTGAATATTTCTGAAAAAAAAAAAAAAAAGTTAGGCAGTTGAAGTGGAGAAAACAAAATATGAAAGGCATTGAGATCCAAACCCCTGAGAAGAAAAACAAAAAAGAGAGAAATCCAAACCCTCTGTTTCTGTTTCTATTTCTGTTTCTTGCTCCTGCGCTTACGCCATGAATATCTACCCAATACCGTCGCCCCCAATCCCAATTCTACTAAAGGTCTTAGCAATGGGTGTGCTAGTCACTATCGCTATCCTTGCTATCCATGGCGTCGTCTTTGTGCTCAGTTGGGTCTGGGAACTTAGCCCTGATTATATTGATCTACTAGCTTATGTCTATCAACCAATGCAACAAGAAGAGCCGTCGGAACTGGAAATGCAAGAAATTGTTGGTGGGGTTGATCCTCATTTACGTGACAACATACCCAACTTTGAAGAAAGAAAATGTGCATAGTGCCAGGAAGAGTTCACTTATAGAGACCAACTCTCATGCATGTGTTCCACTCGGACTGGATAGCTGAGTACATGCTCCGCAGGAATACCTGTCCTTCTTGCCGTCAGCCTATCGCCCTTCCAGATTGAATCTTTGTTCCATCATTCTTGATCTTAATTATCATCATTTGGGATTTTCAGTATGTGAATTCTGTTTGTACATCATGATTTGTAGGATAGCTAGCTAGGTACCAAAAATGAATGACTTGATTTCTTGTAACTTCTTGGAAAGAACATCTAAATCCATAAGAGCATCGGATTATTTTTCCATGTCTTTATGAGAAATTCTTTCTGATTCTATACTTTTTTGGGAAGCTTGTTTGAAGCTGTTAAGTTCTTACTGAAATTGGATTAATTGGACTGAAGTTTATGCAGGCAAGTTAAATATAATGAATGAAGTTTTCATTTGGATGTCGCAATTAATGTTGAAGAATTATTCATCCCATTAGTTTTTCTTTTTCCTTTATGTTCCTTTCAATGATTTCTTGAATATCTTGATTTCAGTCCATATGCGTGTAGAACATTGTTGCTTATAGATATGGGATGGTATGGTCAGTGCCCTTGGTTAGTCCAATGGGCTTTGGACTTATCTGTCAACTCTTAACAAGCCCAAAATTGCCATTAATTATATATATATATATATATATATATATATATATATATTTTTTGATAAGAAAACCACAGCTTCATAACATTAATGGAACAAAAACTCAGTTACAAACAGTTGCATCAGAGGCAATGGCAGCTTCTAAGAAACTGGGGGTTTCCTCAACCCAAGCCTCAAAATCAATAACATACTTAGCATGTTGCGCTAACAAGTGCACAGGCTTGTTGCCCACCTTTCTAATGTGAGAAAAAGCGAAGCTACGGAAAAACTGAAGTTGGGAAAGGATGCCCTCTAGGACATTAGCCACATCAGGTGGGGCTAAAGAAACATCCCCTCAAAAAATTGCAGACTTGTATAGAATCTCCCTCAAATTCAATATCTTGTATTCCCATATCTCTAGCGAAGAGCACCGCAGCCTCCATTGCCTTTGCTTCAGCCCCCAAAGGTCCCAATGGGGCATAGATCTTTTGGCTGAAAGCTCCAGCCACACGACCCTTGCCATCCCGAAGTACCACACCAATACCAGCAGAGGAAAGATCATTGAAAACAGCCCCATCCACGTTTGCTTTGAAAGCACCTGACACAGGAGGAGACCATTGAGTAGGGAGAATATTGTTTGTTGAGATGGGACAATCCTGAAGAGCTTGGTATTCTGTAACCAACTGAGTTGCTTCCAAGATCAATTTCTGCACTGTTTTTGGGGCCTCTCCATGTCGAACTCCATTCCTATTTCTCCATATGTTCCACGCAATAGCCATAAAGTGAGTAAAGTTAACTCCAGCTTGTCCCGAATCGTTTCTCAACTTCCATAGCAAGTCCACAAAAGCACGTTCCCTATCCACCACCAAACCACAGGCTGCCCAAACTGCTGAAGAAAAATCACAGTGGAGCAGAACATGGTTTGTTGTCTCACTGCATTTATCACATTGCTCACAAGTATCAGAGTTAATCACCTGTCGTCGGCACAAATTGGACTTTGTAGGGAGGATGTTCTGACAAGCTCTCCAAGCAAAATTTTTAATTTTATTTGGCACCTCAACAGCCCAAATGGTCTTCCAGAGCTGCCTTTGTCCACAATCTCCTGAGGTTCCTTCCTGTGCATCACGAGACATAGACATAGCTAACCAGTAGGCACTTTTTACAGTAAACTGACCATTGGCTGTACCAGCCCAGACCAGTTTGTCCCGAGGCATACAGGTACTCAAGGGAATGCCTAGGATATTTTCAGCTTCAAAGTCCAGGAACAACTCCCTTACCAGATCAGCTCTCCATGTGCCGTGGTCTGCATCAATGAGTATATCAGCTGTTGCTTCTTCTGGCAGCAGGGTTCTAGGTGAAATAACTCGATAGGTGGATGGAGTAGGAGTCCACTTATCCTTCCAAATCCGAATACTTTTGCCATCTCCGACTTGCCAACGCATCCCTTGATTTACAATGGACTGTGCTGCTAGAAGACTACGCCATACATAGGAAGGATTTCTACCTTTTTGAGCGTTCACAAAATCAGTACCTGGGAAGTATTTGCTCTTAAAAACCTTATAAAAGAGAGAATTTGACCCTTGTTGCAACCTCCAACCTTGTTTTGCTAGTAAGGCAAGGTTAAAAGCTCTCAAATCTCTGAAACCCATGCCACCATTTGCCATAGGAGCACATAACTTTTCCCATCTCATCCAGGCCAATTTGCGCTCATTATTTTTCTGCCCCCACCAAAAGTTGCTCACCATACAATTTAGGTCATCACAAAGGGACTTTGGAAGAAGAAAACAACTCATAGTGTGAGTTGGGATTGCTTGAACAATAGCTTTGATTAATATCTCTTTTCCTGCCATGGACAAGAACTTTTCTTTCCAGCCCGTCAGCTTACTAGCCACTCTTTCCTTCAGTTGCTGAAACGCGTTTCGCTTATTTCTACCCACCAAGGATGGCAAACCCAAGTACTTCTCATGTTGGCGGATAATATTGGCTCCAAAGCTTTGCTTTACATATTCTTGGATCTCTTCAGGTGTGTTTGGGCTGAAGTATAATGAGGTTTTTTGCATGTTCACCTGCTGCCCTGTTGCTCTTTCATACACCATTAACAAATTTTGGATTTCTTTGCAATCAGCAATTGTGGCATTACTAAAGAGTAAGCTATCATCAGCGAAGAACAAATGAGTGATGTGTGGACTTCGCTTGCAAACCTGAAGACCCTAAAGAGTGCCAATCCTTGCTGCATTATGGATTAAGGCTGAAAGACTTTCTGCACACGAGAGAAACAAATAGGGAGAGAGAAGGTCCCCTTGACGTAAACCCCTAGAAGGGTTAATACGCCCATGAGGAACACCATTAATGCGAATAGAATATGTGACAGAAGTAACACAATTCATTACCATTGTAATCCACTTAGAATGGAAACCCATCTTCCTCATAATTTGTTCCAAGCAACTCCATTCAACCCTATCAAAAGCCTTAGTCATGTCAAGTTTTAGAGCCATAGAACCCGTTTTCCCACTTCTCCTTTGACTGATAGTATTCATAATCTCAAAAGCAACAAGCACATTGTCAGTAATCAACCTTTCAGATAGGAAAGCACTTTGATTTTTCGTGATAAGAGATGGTAAACAACATTAGATAAACTAATGGGTCTATATTCCAAGACCTTTGTGGGGCTCTTTACCTTAGGAATAAGAACAATATGGGCTTCATGAAAATTAAGGGGGGCAATACCATTATTTAAAAAATCCAGCACACAAGTAACTACACTATCACCAACTACTGACCAAAAATGCTGATAAAAAAGATGGGGCATACCGTCTGGTCCCGGAGATTTTAGTGGATAAATCTGGTCAAGAGCTTTTTTAACCTCAGCAGCATTAAAAACCTTGGTGAGCATATGGTTTATCTAGAGGGTCACAGTCGTTTGTATGGCATCAAGAAACACTGGACTAATGACAGGCTGGGAAGTGGTGAAGAGCTTCTGATAGTATTCAGTTATGATTTCGGCAATCTTCTCCTCATTCTCATGCCATTTATTAGATTTGTCCATGACCCCTAGAATAGTGTTGCGTTGTTTCCTAGTGTTGGCCTTTTCATGGAAAAATCTTGTATTCTTGTTGCCCTCCTTTAACCAAGGGTTACAAGACCTTTGTTTCCACATTCGCTCCTCCAAATCCAGCAAACGATTGACCTCTGCCCTCTGTTTGCATACCTCCAAGGTGTTTGACATCCCCACTGATCTTGCCTCCAAAGCTTGAAGTAACTCTTATGCCTTCGCTAGTTTTTTTCCAATATGGCCAAATTCTTGCATGTTCCACTTTATAAGAGCTTCTCTGCATCTGTCCATACAAGAAGAGAAAATGTTCCCTCTCCCCATAAGCTCTCCTTCAACCCAAGACTCCTTCACAATATCACCACATCTTCCATCCTTAAGCCACATGGACTCGAATCTAATAAGTTTTTTTGATTTCCTTCGTTGAAACCTTTGACTTGTCCTCAACATCAAGCAGCAATGATCAGAAGCTGAGGAAGCCAAGTGATGAAGTCTAGCACTGGGAAACATATTAAGCCACTCCGTTGTAGCAAAAGCACGATCTATTCTTTCCTGTATCCAACCCAAACCATTTCGGTACATACTCCACGTAAACCAAGAGCCCACATAACCGATGTCCATTAAACCACAAGAATTAATATAGCACCTAAAGTTATCGATTTGCCTAGATGGCCTGTCCACCCCACCTTGCTTCTCTATAACACTGAGGACCTCATTGAAGTCTCCCACACACAACCAAGGGAGATTACTTACTGCAGCAAGCTGAGATAGGTGTGCCCATGAATCTGGTCTTCCACGGGTATCAGGATTACCATAGAACCTTGTAAATCGCCACTTCCCATTTGAACCACCAGAATCAATGATGGCATCTATATGCCAACGAGAAGAAGATTGCACATCCACTTTTACATCCGGCTTCTAGAGCAAAGCGAGACCACCACTCTTCCCTTCATTAGGAACTACCAGGCCCTGAGTCAATCCTAGAGAGTTTTTTATATTGGACATCCGGTTCTTGGCTCTCCGAGGAAGTTTGGTCTCCATAAGAAAAACCAAACTGGGAGCTTCAACTTACACTATCTTTTTTAGTGCATTAACTGTATGGGGGTTCCCAAGCCCCCGACAGTTCCAACTTAATGTATTCATTGAGTTCGGCGGGGTTGCTTAGCAACCTCCGACGATCCAAATTGTTCCTCAAAAACCTTCCCCAAGTACACTGCATCCTCCAACTTAGACCTCTTTGCCACCACAATGTCTGCCTCCTCTATATTCTCAATATCATCCAATTTCCTTTTTGAATCTTCATTCTGATCTCCCATTGTCACTTCCTTAGAGACTGTTGAAATTTCCAATCGTTTCCCAGTCCCCTTTGAATCCTTCTTGACATTTTCACCATTGGCAGATTTACCATTTTTTTTGTCGCCCTTCATATGTTCCTCCTTGTTGGATTTAAAGCTTCACTTATCACATCCCCCGGGCCCAAAGCAAATACATGAATGGCCTTATCTACCTCGGTCAGAGGCACAAATTAAGTTGGTCCACAAGATGGGGTGACATCAGCTCCATTTGACTTTGAACCAAGAACATTTGACTGTAGAGCTAAAGAAACCGAAATCCCCTCTGTAGAAAGAGATTCCTTCGATACTTCCCTTTCTAGTTCCTGATCAATCTCCCTTATCTGGGCCTCAAAATCAGTAGGAATTTGATTTTTTTGAATTGAAGGGAACTCTAGATGTTGTGGGGCTTGCAAATCAAATGGCGCAATATTTCCAGAAATATCAGGATCTTAATTGCTCATCGGCACCATCGGACCCACCGTATCCAACCCCTGTATCGTTTCAATACTTCGTACGCTTGTTGACTTGTCTGACCCCCAATCACACCACTGTGTATCATAACCACGAACCCGTACTACCTGTGGTTTTTGTAAGTGATCAGAACTAGCTCGGAGCCATAGATCATATTGCTGCGTATCTCGACTTAAAGAACCATTACTTTGAATCCACAGGTGACAATCCTACTCATCGTGATCCAGTTTACCACACCAATAACAGTAGATTGGGAGACGCTCATACTGGAAGGATACCCACCGTCTATCTGAAGCCCCTAATCAAACCATTCTGCCTCGACACAAAGGTTTGGTGATGTCCATATTTACCCTTACACAAACGCAGGTGCCCCACGCTCTACCACCATCAGGGGTGTCAACAAAAATAACCTCACCCAGAGTGCTACCAATGCATACCCCATTTTCCTTTTGTCATATGGCGACTGGGAAGGTTCGAAATTTGCACCAAAAAATAAGCTTTATCGCAGCTTACCGAGTTGATACATTCATTTTCGCCCAGCTTATGAAGAGCCATAAGGTATTTGTCGAAAGACCATGGGCTTTGGAGGAGGACTCTGTTCATATCAACCTCATCAATGAAAACAATAAGCGCTCTATTGTTCCCCAAATCACAAAACTCAAAATCCCCATCTGCCCTCCACACAGCTCGAAAGGTTCGTGCTACTGCCTCAAGGTTGATCTTCCGTTTCGTTAAGAACCTCGCTACCACAGCAAAGGAGCCATCAACCACGTCCTCCTTGAGAGCACACTCTGCCCCCTCTAGATCTGTCAGAGTAAGTTTTTCCCACTGCTTCGTCACCTCGTCCATGGAGGGAGAGTGTAAGATGAAGAGAAGAAGAAGAAATATTGAGAAAGAGAGAACTAGGAAAAAGTTTCACCAGAGCAACTGGGAAAAGAAGCACTTGCTGCTGCAAGTGAGTGTAAGATGAAGAGAAGAAGAAGAAATATTGAGGAAGAGAGAACTAGGAAAAAGTTTCACCAGAGCAACTGGGAAAAGAAGCACTTGCGGCAGCAAGTGAGAGAAGTTCCACCGTCTAGGCTTTAGAGAAAACCTAGAAGCAAGGAACATTTATATATATATTGCCATTAATTATATTTAATACCACTATATAAATAAAATTGCACTCTAGACCTTATTAATAAATTATATCTCAAAACTTTATTAAACATTTAACCCTTTCATGAAAATATTCGTAGTAATACAAAATCATAATGTGTAACTGTCACTTTGTAAATTACTACCTCTTGATCCTTGAGTACCCGGTTTAATCTTTTAAGTTGTCGTATATATTTTATAAAATCTAGATTTCATAAAATATAAACTTTAGTAACTCTTTAATAAAATGGTTAGACCTAACACTCTGAATAACCAAACTCATAAAACTTATCTTAAGAGAATATTTTATATCTCTATAAAAAGACTATGAATTCAATCTTGAAAATATGTGTTCCTTCAACATTACATGTGACTGCCCAACATGCTGAGATTTTGACCGTTTGTCTAGATCTCACTCTTGATATATTAAAGCAACTCACATTTCATAATCAAGTTCACTATTCCCTCATGATTGAGAGTTTATGTAAATGAGAAGTCGTGAGATTTATTATTCGTTTGACAGTTGTTGATAGAATAATAAATTTCACAGCAGTTCAGTTCAATATGTTTTATACTCTTAAAACATATTAACATATCAACTAGAAATCTTCACTTCCATGATCAAGATAGATCATCTTAATTGATATGTTATAGTCTTCACATATGAAATGCCCAATTTCATCACCGACTACGAATTAAGATTTTGAGTTTATAAAGAACTTGTGATTTATATTTTTTGTAACTAAATCACATACTATGCATCTCAAGGACTATATGATAATGTCCAAACATTCATGCTACCATTATTTTAGATAATAATAAAATAAGTTTATTACATAGAACATAATGTCATACATGATGTCATACATAGCGAACAATAGGATTTTAGGGCACTAATCCTAACAATATGGTCCTATTGTATTTTGTTAGGTTCTAAAGTTTAGAACAATTGACAAACCGTGAGTACAAACTTATCTAGGTATAGATCTTAGAGTCTATGGAGTTTATTAGACAATGCTCAAGATGTTATAAGTTAGAACACAAGAAAATACAAGCTGCAAAAAGAAGAGTTCAAATTTAGTGAAATTCGACCGATCGAAAATTAGATCCAACTGATCAAAAATCAAAGAATTCAAATTCAGTGAAATCCGACCAATTGAAAATTAGATCCGACCAATCCAGAATGGCAGACATGAAATTTCTGCAGAATTTTATTTCAGCCTAAACTCTGATTAAACGTTTAGGGTTTCAAGTGAAACACTTCTAGTATATAAAGGAAAACTCTAACTATGTTTTGAGAGCTTTTGAGAGACTTTAGAGGTGCTCTTGTGAGATTTAAAAGGTATTGTGCCTTCCTCTTTCAAAGTCATTACCAAAAATCATTCTCATATCATTAGATCCGGTAGATCTGAAGTTGCTGCAACAATATCAACAATAGCTGATGATTTAAACCTTCAAGGGTGGTCTTGGAGTCACAAACTAGAGAGTTTGTGTTGCTAAACCTTTAAGTGAGATATCAAAGTCACAAGCGTGGGTGCTTGTGTTGTAGTAATTCCAAGAAGAGAAGGAGTCCGTGGATTCGGAGCTTGCACGTGATCGTGTCAGTAAGTTACTACATGAGATAGCAATAGATTTAGGGTTAAATTTGATTGTAAAAACTTCAATTCTCTTATAGTAGATTTGTTTTACCTTGAGGATAGTTAGGTCAAATCCTCTCCAGGTTTTTACTTTGAAACGGTTCGTTTCATCGGTTTTCCTAGGTCATCATATCATGGTGTTATTTATTTTTCCGCTGCTTTGCATAATATGATTTATTTGTGTTTAACCTAGATTGAATAATTCATCTAAGAAATCACTTAGTTAATATAATAGGTTAAACAATTTGGTTTAAGGGGTCTAAACGAACTCTCAATTAGTATCAGAGTGAGTTCACTCTGATTTGGATTAACGTCCTGAGTGAAATCCTTGATCCCTGTTTTCATGCCTGGGACTAAATCTGCTGTTAGGAATACTGATGTTCCTAAATTTGTTCATGTTTGTCACTTTTGTGGTATCTCCGGTTACATTCGTCTTAACTGTTATTAATTGAAATTTAAGTATTTAATGTTTCAGTCTAGAATATGTGATGATATATCTCCTACGACAAGTCTTGATAAATTGTTTTATATGCTTTTGAAAAATTTAAGCTTGTTGGCTTGTGAAAGGAAATGGCAGGATTTTAGTTTCTCTCAGAAGAATGGTGTAATCCCTCAAATACACTCTGCTTTTCATAGTTTTTCACCTACAAAGCCAAAGATGCGTGCTATATGGGTGAGAAAAGACTTGCTAAGGTGAGTGTTGTTTATTTGTCTTTGATATAATTCTTTCAATTATTTGTGGACATGTTTTTATTTTTGTTTTAGTTTGTTTTGTTAAAAAAAAAAAAAAAAAAAAAAAACATTGAAAAATTTCAAAAAGACAAAAATATTTTCTTTTGTGTCTTGTTTTCTTGAGGATTACATGAATTATGATACATCTCTCTTGATTTAAAACATGCTCGATATTGTGGAGAAACATAGAAATTGTGTATTACATAACTAAGTGCATGACTATTTTGAGATATATACTATTTTGTATAAGTATGTACTAGTTTGTACATGTACTCATAGTTTAATTAAGAAATTGATATTTCTTGTTTGTGTACCATCTATAGCTTAATTGAGTACTATCATGCATTGTTGTTGCATTTTGTTCATTTAGCATAATGTGTGCTTTCTGTTTTTAGTCAATTTTTTTTTTTTTTGAAAATACAAAAACATTTTTATTTTTGTATTATGCATCTTCAAGGTGTATAATTGAGGTTGGCCTATGAATTTGCATTTCATAATTGTGCACCTTGTTTAGCTTTGATGAGCTGTGTTTTTCTGCACTTTCTTAGTTTGTGCTATGTAGTGCTTATATTGTGTGAGTTGTTTATGGTATTTAATCACATGCTCTTAACTTTGAAGTCACATTCTTTTGATTGTGAGGACTAAAAAATCCTAGGAGAAAGGCATAAATAAATCTCACCACTGTTACTCGCTAATCATGAACA